>JAGKQL010000050.1:2573188-2603463 GCA_018398635.1 Cyprinodon brontotheroides | reverse complement strand
GAGTTATTAATCCAGAAAAGCTGAATCTGTGAATACATAGCCATCTTTACTGCAGTTTCACGATGCTGTCTGCAGCAGAGGGGGTGGGGGGGGGGTCGTATAGTGGCCCCTGCCGCCGGTCCCTGGCCCCTGAGCTATGGTGGTGCGACTGGTGGGGCCCCCCTCTCCGGGGGCTCTCGAGGAACGGGGGTGCCTATTGTAGTCAGCGGGTGAGCTGGCTCCCTGGGACTACAGTAAGCATCCCCAGTCCTTTTCTCCCCATCCCCGGATTCCTCCATCTGCCTGCTCCATCACACTATCACACATGTAGGTTCTTGGGGAGCGGGTCATTACTGGAGGGTCCCACCTTCTGATATTGTCCCCTACCCTAATTTTATTTTGCATTTTGGAGACTTCCATCTACAACATTTTCACAACAAACATCTATGCGTAGTGCATTGTCTGGGGGTGGGGTCAACGGCACCTATTGGGGGGCACGTTTTTATGAAAGTGTTTTGTTGTTTGCTGATGAAGATTCTCAGTCATCCAGGTCATGGTCATTCGTAAAGTAAAAAATAAAACAAAAATCCACCTGGACTTGGTTTCCAAGATTTGAAGACGTTTCTCCATCTCCGCGAAGCTTTCACAATTCAAATGTTCTGGATCTGCAGTGAGTTTGAGTCTTTATATAGACAAAGCCTTTGTATGCGCTTGGAAACATGCAAATGGTAACGATGTACTTTTTACGGAATGTTTTGTTGTTTCGAGCGATATATGAAATTATCTCTCTTTATTGAACAGATATGATTTGGTTCTCTGCAGTGATTTGGACAAGTATAAAAAAGCGGGGTGGATATACTAAGGACTCATTTGCTAATCTTTCCTCTAGATAACCAACCTCTAAGCAGTTAAATATTAACTACAATAGGCTTTCTTTAATGTTAAACTATGAGTAACTCGAAAATGATTGAAATCAAATTAGTTTTGTTCTTAACACATAACTTGAAAGCATCATGTCCATATAGCGGTAAAACTTTGCGTAACCGTTTAGTTACACATAAATCTTTATTTTCAGATTGAGTCTGGTCAATGATTGATTGGTTTTGCTCTTTACACCATAATAAAATAATAACCAGCATCTCAATCCCAGTATGAACTTGAACCATTTTCCAAAGGGCTTGGTAACAAATGGTAAAGGGATTGGAATACTTTAATTTATATTTGATTAATTTCACTTTTGGATAAGTTTAAAAAGGTGTTTATTTAGCACATTGAACAAAGAGACATCATCTGTATAAAAAAGAAATCTTTGGCCATCAAAGTCATCCAATCTTCTATTTGATTACTTTTACCACATACCTCCCAGAGAAGAAAGGTAACTACAATGCTGCTAAAAAGGTATTTCAAATCATTCTGAACTGCATATTCTCTATCTGCTTTATTTTTAACATATTCTTTTTAATTTAACAAATAACTGCAACATATATTTTAGATGTACTGTACAGTATGTGTAATTAAAGATTATGTACTGAAAATATTCCTGTCATAGCTGTTATGGAACAATCTTTAGCTGACACACATTCCAGAAGTTAAATTCTCTATGACCTTATCAGTCTCAAAATTTTACCCATATGTTTTATGTTCTCTCTTGTCTTTTGAGCTTGAAAGTGTTTTCATTGACAGAGCTACTTTCAGGGCTAAGCACACAACTTAACTCAGGACTCCTAACTTCGGGCCATAGCAACACATTGAATCTATATTAGACTTTAGTTTTGATACATGTTACACTGTTCATTATGATCAAACTTGTCTACTATCTAATCTGCTAAAACACAGTGTTATATAGATCATGTACTTCATTCTAACTTATCTTTAAATTAAAGTTGTGTGTCTTTGTTCTTTAGAAATGTAAAAGGGTTAATCATTTTTTTTTGTTTTGTTTTAAAGAATCAGAGTGAGATCGAAAGTCAACCCAGGGTTTTATTTGCAGATTCACTGTAAACTTCAAAGCATAACCTTGTCTTACAATTTACAAAATAGGGTGAAGATTAATTATTATTATGATTAGAAATGTTTAAGAAAATGGGTTTGAGTCCCTTCTTGACAAAATGGTGGCAAAAAATTATTTCAAAGGTCATTACAATCGTCTTCCCTGCTTTGCATTGTTTTTCTATGTATCAGCTTTACAGTACAAATGTACTAAAATGGTTGTTTCATCTGCTTTCTCTCAAATGATACCATTTGTAAAACTAGAGGCTCTTTATTCAGGTGCTACAGATGCATTAGGGTTACAATTTAATGTCTTTTATTTTACATGTTTTGTACAGTTTATTTATATTTGTTTTTTTCTCAACTGCTGTTATTACTGTGGCTAAATAGGATAGCTGTAATATACATTTGAGCGAATGGAACTCTGTCCAAAACAAGTCTTGGAAATATTTTATCATAAGTGGATGTTTAATCAGTAAAAAAAAACAATTCTGAGTCTTTGTTAGTCAATATTGTTCCAAATTCAGTAAATGTATATTTGTTTTTTGTTTTTTTCAGTTTTTATATCTTCAAGATGATTCACAAACTGGATCGTCAAGTCTTTCCATGCATTTACACCTTTCTGCTTTTGATACACACCAGAGAAGGTGAGTTATTTGCACCCATAGTGACTCTGGTTTCACACTTGTTTCACACTTTCTGACATGTAATGAGTGATTTTTCTATTGAAGGTCTTTTATAGCATTTACAAGTCAGATTGTAAAAAAAATATTCTCACACCCTTAAGGGTTTTATGAAATCATGTTATATGAGATCGGATAATGCTGCTTACCATTCCCAGGATTTTCAGCTGAAAACGCCTAAAAAGACCTCTCCAAATTCAAACTTTTATAGCTCTTGGGCCACATGGAGTAGAAATAAAGTTCTGGGCTCCATGTAAAGAATACACTCTCTAGTTTTCACCTGTACTTTCTGATTTACTGTATGTGCACTGCTGTGTATGTGGTATGCTTCATAAAACAGCTCTGAATGTAAAAAAAAAAAAACATTTCTCGCCTTGATTTTCTATGTGGAAATAATTAAGAATTGAACTCCAGCAGGTGGGAATGAGCTATTTGACACAATAGAAACGCTGCCTTATATCCTGGTATTTCTATAAGTGCTCACCTAGTACTATGTCCATGTGTTTCCATGTGTGTCCATGTGAGGGACTGTTTGCCACAGCTTGGCCCGGAATGTTATATTATCTTAAAAAAGACCACCATTTATGCATACTTTATCATAGAAACATCAGTAAGACCTCTTTGGAAAGATAACCATTAAATGAATAAGAATAAACTGTTAAAATCTTTCAAATACACTTTTTAATTGAAAAAATGTGAATATAAATGCAAAAAAAAAAAACACTTATTCATTAAAAAATCAGAATACAAAAAATAAACAGTCCAAACATACCCTCCTCAATTCCAGGTCAGCTCACATGGACATTTACAATGAGTTGGTGCTAAAAAATATTTGGTTCTCTATCTTCTGTTGTTGGTACACGGAGGCCAAAACTAATTTTACAATAGAAACAATTGGATGTGTCTCTCATGGTGCCCTGAGGGGGGTGCTCCGGCAGTGCAGTAGAGGGTGCAAGGCCCTCTGTTAAGGGCTGCCATTTCTTTGTATGACCGCAGCAGGAGCTTGGTTCGCATTGCCGGTAGTAAGTCAGAGCTGTTCCCCGTGCATATTGGTTCCGTGGAAGGCCTACGCTGCAGGGACTTTATCTCTGAGCTGGCCTGGTGCCACCTTGGGGTCCCCCCAGAGCAGCTGGAGAAGGTGTGTGTGTGGATCGGGATATCTGGGCATCTTCTGCTTTATCACCCGGATAAAACAGAAGAAAATGGATGGATGGATAATTAGATATGAGATCAAGTGATATAATAGAACATATTGATTGAATATAAAAATGACAGTTAAAAAAAGCTGAAAGCTGAATACAAGACGCTCTATGAAATACCTTAGCTTACAAAATGAATACAGTCTGTTTGTATATTCTTGCCTGATGAGAGATGTGAGTTGTCCAAGTGAGGTCAGCTATGATGTGCTAAACAAGAAACCTGATCCTCTCATGTATGTAGAGGGAAGATTGCTCAATGTTTTCTAAATAACTTCACTTGTGATCATTTCACCCTACTTACCTTTTTTGAGCAGGCAAAGACATCATGAAATAATGAAAAAAAATTTTTTCAGGTCAGTCACAGGAGACAGATGTGTCTCAGACTGTAAAAGCAATGCTTGGGGGTGAC
The DNA here is from genome assembly GCA_018398635.1 of Cyprinodon brontotheroides. Taxonomy (NCBI): domain Eukaryota; kingdom Metazoa; phylum Chordata; class Actinopteri; order Cyprinodontiformes; family Cyprinodontidae; genus Cyprinodon; species Cyprinodon brontotheroides. Next base: position 2,599,204 of record JAGKQL010000050.1, on the reverse strand, counting down.
GCTGTTCTGCCGTGCCAAGTAAAACCTCCTGAGGACCCCATTCAGACTGCAGTGGAGTGGGAGAGACCAGACCTGAAGCCCAGCTTTGTGTTTGTTTGGCACAACCAGACGGAATATATAGCTGACCAAAACAAAGTCTATAGAGGAAGAACGTCACTGTTCAATGACAAACTGAAGGATGGAGACGTTTCACTGAAACTCTCTAATGTGAGACATTCTGACAATGGGATATACCGGTGCTACAATCCGAGAGAGAAAACAGAAAGCTTTGTTGAGCTTCTTGTCGGTAAGTAAACTAAACACAATGTATACAGAGAAAATACATTTCATTTCAACTAATCGAAATTAATTATAAATTATTTTATTGATTTGTTTTTAATTTTCAAGAAAAGAACGGGGTTTAACCCAGCATTTTTTTAGCCTATTGTGTGTCTGTAAATAACAAAAAGTCCAAACAACTAAGCTTACCAACGAAAATTGGGCCCTCAGTGTGCTGAGGGCCAAGTAACATAACAGCATAATCAATATTTGAAGAGTAATTAGATTACTACATCACCAAAAAGAACAAAAAAGAAAAAAAAAAAACATTACCAAATCTATTATCATGTAGGGCTGTTGCTCCTAACTCTTCTGCTTCATACACCTCACTTGCCCCTCTGGAGTAGATCAAGGTGATTTCGTTAATAGAATATCCAAAAGATTAGGTAAGGGTCATTTTAGGTTTGGCCTTTTGTCAAATACATATATTTATTATGTGAATTAGATTGTCTGAACCCATCTTATTGCTTCCAAACCTGTTCCTCCCAGAATCTCTTCTACAATAGGAATCTCTTTGTTTATTTTAAGGGCCAGATGTTCTGCTGATGTTGTTTCTGTGAAGGGCAGAATGTCGTAACAAAAAGAAGAGAAAATTAATATCCACTGTTTAATAAAGTTTTTAATATCGATCGACTTTCATGAAGTATCAATGATTCAATACCTAGTCTCATACATTAAAGGCAAAAACTGAAACCACTTCACCACAGAGCAACTGAGTACTATGATATGAGAATAATTAAGATTAAAAGTTGAAAAATAACTTATTAGCTTTGATGTTTTAAGTTATGAAAAATGGTAGGAAAACATGCATTTAAAGCTATTAAGACATTTAGTTTGTCCATGGTTTGTTCCAGTGATTCTGTGATTGACCACATGGTCTTGTTATGCCATATGCCATGATCATGGGTTTTGGACAGTGTGAACCAGTGTCCAAAACCCATTATTTTGGCCAAATAATGTTTTATTCACCTCATGGATTTGCATTGTGAATTGGTCTGAAAAATTCAAATTTCTCTTTAATTAGTGAAAAGCTTTATTTGATATATATCCCAAATTCTTCCTAATGATAAACTTTGGTTTTCAAACACAAAATCCATCTTTAACTGTAATATGGTTTTCAACCATGTTCCCCCTCCTCTTTGAACATAGTAGTTTAGTTTACTTGAGTTTCACTAGTTTTTGTTAAGAGTGTTAAACTGAAATATGTTTGACTTGGAGCTGAATGAGTTTTGATAATCTCTTATATTTTGAACAGAAGTTGTGGTGAATTTATTCCATGTATGTGCATAATGAACTGTTTGACCATGATTTGTGCTCGAATCACTCTTTAACTTATTGTTCTAACACACAGCCAGTAGGACCTGTGTTCATAATCAATATATAACAGCCGAAATAATATCTGATTAAATAAGATATTTACCACTCTACCAGCGGAAGGCAATAAACATCTTAAAGTATCAGAAATATAAATTCCCAGCTTTCTAGGAATTGAAATGAATAGAATAGAAATCCATAATATAAATTGGTATCCCTTGATGACCATTGAACATAAAATCCCAACATTCTCCTGAAGAAAACTGCAGACATGCATTTAGTTTTACTCCTGGTTTGATGATCTGAAATAGATCCTTGTTAATGTATTTGAGTCTGGTTTCTTTTTTTGTTTTTGTTCTTTTAATTAGGAAGTTTCAGTATAAGCTATTTCTGAAAAAAATGTTTCCTTCTGCATTTTAAAAAGTGTTCTATGAAGCTCAATGAGGCATCCTAAATTCTGGGCCTTCAGGTCTGGTTGCCTGTGCATTTTTGTTTTGTCTCTGCTTCTACACTTTAATCAAATGGTTGATTAATCTTCCCATGCAGCCAGGTTCTCCAAAGTGTAGGAATGTGAATGAAGCTGCATTTTGAGGGTCAGACTTGAGGAAACCTAAGTTAGACCATACATTAACTGAATAATTTGTAATGTAGATATTTTCATATGTTTTTATTTGCTTATAAACCTGTATGTACCCCAACCTTTTTTTTACTTAATTGCAGATAATTGTACCCAAAATACGGACAACTGGAATTCTGTGAAATGGGCTCTAATATATTGTGCCATTGGCATCGCGATCGGCGTGTTGATAGCCGTTGCCTTCAAACAGATATACAGATGTAAGTTAGTTATTGTGTATTTGGCAAATTACTCAAATTTAATTATATTCTAATTAGATTACATTGAAAAATAGCAGTGTTATATTTTTAACAGCACAATAACATTTTAATCTGTGTGTTTATATCATTCTTATTTCTTGATAGATTACAAGTCGAGGCAGTCCACAATCCAGGACACTGAGGCAAGAGGAGGTCAGCAAGAACCATTTCTTGTAGGGACTCTTAAAAAGCCTATTGAAGACTGCGCTGAAATTGAGACTGAAGATGGTGAAAGTAGTAAGTCAGCTTAAATATTTCTAAATCAAAGGGATGACCTAGATTAAATTGTTCAGTTTAGTGATTATAATGCGGTTGGTCACTGAAATAAACTGATGCATTTTCAGTGAAAAGTGGATGAAAAAACAAATCTCTACTTGCCTTTGTAAATTGCAGTATTACGGTATAATTAGGGCGCATTAGATTATTAAATCTTGTTTTTCAATTCATGGTAAATTTTTTTTGTTAAGTGAATAGAGCTCAATCAATAAAATAACTTCTGCAAGGAATAAAACAATGAAATTTGCCTTGATGATAAATTGGTAGACGTAAAAAGATATACAGTTGACATAATGAAATTTGTAAATATATTGTTTGGAATAAAATGCAAGTTGTTAAGTGAGTGTGCAGCTGTTCAGAGGGATCTCCATCTGAAGTTAAGTTATTTTCTCTGTGATATCTCTGTATCTAAGTAACTCTAACTGACTACTTTAAAACATAGCACCTTCTGCTGCACTTTTCTACTGAACACTTGTCAGTTTCACACGGTTTTATTTCTGATAGCAAGGAGTAGCTAGCCTAGGCTAGCGCTAGCTTAGCATTGCTATGGCTTCTCTCTCTCCATCTCCCTTGACTCTTTTCCAACTCTTCCTTCTTCCTCTCTCTCTCTCCTGCTCTCTGTGTCAGATGTTCAGTTATTCCTCTGCCTCCTTTAGTGATAATGGGATGTGTAATAAGTGTAGTATTTTTTGTAGCTTTGGAGGCGAAGGGTGTCAGAGTTAGAATCCAGGCTTCAGGCTGTTGAACATCCAGGAGTTAAAGTGAGCAGGCCCCCCGCGTAGCTGTCTTTTCCTCCAAAAAGTGCCTGAGCAGCCAGGCGATTGGACTGACACGCAGATAGCGTAGTCGTGGGATCTCTCGCCCACTGGTCACCACTTCCTCAACCCGCTTCCCGTTTCTAACCGGTTTTCCCCACTCAGTGACACACCCACTGAGAAGCTTCCACTCTGGTGATTGGCAGCTCCATAGTCAGGAACGTGGCATTAGAGACACCAGGGACCATAGTCAAATGTTTGCCGGGGGCCAGAACGGGCGACATCAAATCCTACCTGAAACTAATGGCTAAGGATAAGGTTAAATACAGTAAGACTGTTATTCACGCTGGTGGTAATGACACCCGGTTACGCCGATCGGAGGTCAGTCAGGTCACTAAAATTAGTGTTGCTTCGGTGTGTAAGTTTGCCAAAAATGTCCGGACTCCGTAATTTTCTCTCTGGTCCCCTCCCACAATGATCCTGACCGGTGATGACATGTTTAGCCCCACATGTAGTCATTATTCAACCGCTGGTTATTTGTCTAGGGTGGTGCCCTGAAACACAACGTGCGGCTACATTAATAATTGGCAATCCTTTTGGGGAAAAGCCTGGTCTGATTGCGGAGAGACGGCATCCATCCCACTTTCTTGGATGGTGCAGCTCTTCTTCTCACCAGGAATCTGGCCACATTTATTAGTCCTCCAAAACCCTGACCACCCAGGGTGCAGACCAGGGAAGCAGAGTTGTAGTTTAACACACCTCTCTGCAGCTTCTCTACTGTTACCCACTCTTTACCCATCCAGACAGTGTCTTGCCCACACCTCAAAATCTAATTCATTAGTTAAAAGATTCCCAAAGGAGTAAATCATGATAATCTAATTAAAATCAAAAATAACTCCAATTGGAAAAAAGTTAAAACAATTAAATGCGTCTGTTTAACATAAGATCGCTTTCCCTAAAAGTCTACTAGTTAATGACTTGATTTGTGATAATCAATGTTTGACTTGTTGTTGCCTGACAGAAACCTGCTGGCTGCAGCAAGATAATTTCATGTGAGCATCTTTGAGGCAACTCCTTCGCTAGTTTAAATTTCTTTACATCCCCAGAAGTTCTGGGCGATTAGGAGAAGTAGCAACAATCTTCCAGTCTGACTTACCGATTACCTCCCAAAACAGTTAATACCTACAACCTTTTGAACATTTAACCCTTAATTTCCCTGATCCAAATTTTTAAGGAAAGAAAACCTCTTCTCTTTTTGTAACTTTGTATCGGTCCACCAGGTCCTTACTCTGAATTTTTTAGATGAGTTTTCAGAGTTTCTTTCTGATTTGGTATTAAATACTGACAGGGTCATCATAGTGGGAGATTTTAACATCCATGTTGACATTGAAGGCTTATAGCTTAAGAGCAGCCTTTTAATGCTATCTTAGACACTATTGGTTTTGTTCAAATGTGAATAGTCCCAATGCTCATCTTCATACTTTGGATCTTGTATGCTGACATATTGCATAGAATGTGAAGAAATAACAGTATTTCTCAACAAACCCTGTCCTCTGACCACTTTCTAATAACCTTCAGGATTACTTCTTCTTTAACAGAGTTCTCCTCCCCAAAAAAGAAGGTTCATTTTTAGTAGATCTTTATCAGATAGTGCAATTATAATTTTTAAAGAATCTGCTTCACTTTCTCTCCCCTCTGTGTCGCTGAGCAGTGCTGCAGAGTGCAAAAGCTAGCTTATTCCCTCACAGGTTGGATGATTTCCGTTGAGTGGGAAGTTATATAGTTCTCTGCGTATTGCCTTAGACAACGCAGCTCCTTTGAAAATGAAACCGTTAAAATAGAAAAGCTTGCCCTTGGTTTAATGCAGAGCTGCATACTTTTGAAGCAAAATGCTAGGAAACTGGAGAGGTAATATCGCCCACAGGCTCAAGTAGAGTCCTTCCTAGTCTGGAAAAAATGGTTTACTGCTGTATAAAGAAAAGAAATACTTCTCAGAGGAGAATGAATAATCCTAGATTTCTTTTAATACAGTTGCCAAACCTCACCCAGAGCCATAGCTCTGTTGAACCTGGCCCATTCCACCTGCTCTTAGCAGCAATGATTTTATGGGGATTTCTTTATAATAAGATTGATCTTATTAAAAATAAGATCATAAGCACTCCTCTCATCCTCATACTTGTGTACCTGGAGGTAGTCAAGTAAACGGAACCGGTTTAGACTGCTTTGATCCAGTTGAACTCTCTGAATTAGCAAAATTATTGTCTTCATCTAAGCCTTCAACTTGTATGTTAGATCCAGTTCCAACCAGGTTATTTAAGGAGGTATTCCCTTTGATCTCCTCCCTCCATTTTAGATGTGATTAATCTTATCTCTGTTACAGGGATATATGTACCAAAGGCTTTTAAGGTTGATGTAATTAAACCTCTGCTTAAGAAACCGCCTCTTGACCCAGATGACTTGGTCAATTATAGACCTATATCCAATCTTCCTCCTTTCTATCCAAAATTCTTGAGAAAGTAGTTGCCAAACAAGTTTGGCAACTACTTTCCACCATAATGAACTTGAAGAGTTTCAGTCTGGCTTCTTTAGAGCTCATCATAGCACTGAAACAGCTCTTGGTGAAAGTCACTAATGATATTCTCATGGCTCAGATAATGGACTTTAAGTCTGTGCTCGTCCTGTTGATCTTAGTGCCGCATTTGATACAGTTGACCATGTAATACTCTTTTTGCAGCACTTGAATATTTTTGTTGGAATTAAAGGAACAGCACTAGACTGGTTGTAAATTATCCTTCTAGATGAATTCAGTTTGTTCATGTTAATGATAGATCTTCAACACGCCAAAGGTTACCTGTGGAGTACCACACAAGGATCAGTGCTAGGACCAATTCTCTTTACTTTATACATGCTCCCAATTGGTAGAATTATTAGACAGCACGGGATTAATTTCCACTGTTATGCTGATTAACCAGCTATATCTGTCTATAAATCCAGATGAAGCTAACCCATTACATAGATTACAGGCATGTTTTGAAGACATAAAAACCTGGATGACTCTTAACTTTCTGCTTCTGAATGCAGACAAAACAGAAGTTATAGTCTTTGGACCAGAGTCTCTGAAAAAGAAGCTGATTAGCCAGTCACTTCATTTGGATTAAACTGATTTCAGATAATAAAGTAAAAATCTTGGTGTTATTTTTGATCAGGACCTGTCATTTAAATCCTTACATCAAAGAGGTTTCTAGAATTTCCTTTCTTCATCTGAGAACATTGCAAAAAATTAGAAATATCCCGTCCAGGGTGTGATGCTGAGAAACTAGTCCATGCATTTGTTACTTCAAGGCTGAATTATTGTAATTCTTTTACTATCAGGAAGTCCACAAACTGTAGTTAAAAAGCCTTCAGCTGATCCAAAAAAAATGCTGCAGCCAGAGTTCTAATGAAAAATTAAAAAAGAGAGAGATCATATCTCTACTATCCTGGCCTCTTCATTGGCTTCCTGTTAAATCAAGAATAGAATTTAAAAATCCTCCTTCTCACATATAAAGCCTTAAATGGCCAAGCTCCATCTTATATCAGAGATCTGATTGTTCCTTATGTTCCTGCAATAACAGAAAGCACTCAATCTGCAGGTTTACTAGTGGTTCCTAGAATTTCTAAACGTAGGAATGGGAGGCAGATCTTTTTAGTTATCAGGCACCTTAAAAATTAATGAACACTATTTTGTTATGTACATCTATTTTTAAGGGTATGCTTAAAACTTTCCTTTTTGATAAAGCTTATAGTAAGAGACGCTTGTGTTATCCTGAGCTATCTCTATAGTTATGCTTGCTATAGGCTTAGACTTTGGAGGACATAGGGACCCCCATTTCATCATTCTGCTTCATTCTCTCTGTTCTCCTCTATTCTGTGCGAATCTGTTAGTTCTGCTCTTGTCCCTTCTGCTCTCTGCTTTTTCCTCAGAGTAGCTTTTGCCTCGTCTGTTCCTGTTTGGCTGTGACGCCATCCTGTAAAGAAACATCAGCTGTGCTGCTTCCACCAACACCCTTGTTTATAGATGCCGAAGATTCGCCCGCGTTTTCCTGTGTGGTCCTGTTTCTCGTGACTGCGAGTGCGTGGATGTGCTCTTCGCCCCTTCTGGCATGGGAGCTTCGCTCGAGCCTCGCCTCGTCTGGCTGTGTCTTTCTTGGATCAGCCCAGCTTTTACAGCTGCTTTTTGTATCTCTGCTTCTGCCCCCTTGAACCCTAGTCGCCTGCCTGAGATGGCCTTCACACTGCTTCCTGGGTTCTGCTGGAGTTTCTTCCCTGTTAAAGGGAGTTTTTCCCTCTCCACTGTCGTCGCCAAGGCATGCTTTGGCGGGGATTGTATTTGAGTCAATGAGTCAATGTAATCAACTGGTTTTCCTTAGATAAAAACTTCTGTATCAATTTGACTGTATGATCTGGTTGAACTGTAAAGTGCTTTTGAGATGACATGTGTTGTGAATTTACTATATAAATAAACTGAATTGAAAATTGAATGGAGGATCATATTAAACAATAGTGCATAATTTCCATAGAAAAGGCCTTAACACCTTTTTTTGGGAAGTGGCTTAATTCTCTTTTTCCTTTCTCTAGCAAGAGATAAGTCGCAGAGTGCAACAAATGGAGTAAATAAAGTAAAAGAAGAACCAGAGCAAGAAGCCAGTGCTGGATTTGAGACTGAATATTGTAAAACCAGTAAGTAAGCTGAAATAGTTATTAGTTAAAGTGAGAAACTGAACTTGAATTAAGTTAATTTTAGTGGTTATAAACATGGGCAGTACAGAAATAAACGGGTGCATTTTTACTGGAATGTGGATAAGAAAATAAATCTACCTTTGTACTATTTGTCTATCATTTGATTTTCAAGTGATTTTATATTATAATCCAATACAGTTTAATCAATGAAATAACATCTGCAAAGAAGAACACAATGTGTATTGGAATTTGATTTGATAATAAAGTGCTACACATTGACGTACAGTTGACATAATCCAATTTGTAAATACATTGTTTGGAATAAAATTACAATTTTTAAAGAATACACCAAACAACACTGCATACTTTTCTACAGAAAAAAAAATGACATACAGTCTTTCTTTTCATATTCTTAATCACATTCTGGAACCTTAAAATTATTCTTTTTCTGTTTTTTTCTAAAGCGCAGAAGATGAAAGTCACAGATTGCAAGAGACAGTTCTCCGAATGGAAGTTAAAGAACAACTAGAGGAGGAAGAAAGCTCATCTGGACAAACAACTCCGAATATGTTGACAATAAAAGAGAGGAAACTAAAAAAGGAACTTCAGTCGGTGGAGGAGAAAATAATTGACAAAGAAGCTGCTGACAAGGACACGTTTATAAAGAAAAAAGAAATACTGCTTCAGCTCCATGAGTGGAAAACCGAAATGAGGAAAAGAAAAATCATGAAACACAGAATGCTTGACATAGAGAGGTTTCTGGAAACTCTAGAGGTTTAGCTAACATGAATAGCACAGAGAAAGTGGGAAGTTAAGAAAATTAAAACAATAAAAGGAGTTTCAACTCAGTAAAGCAAAGAAATAATGCTAACAATTTGGAATGAGCTTTTCTAGAGCTGAATTTATATGGGTTTAACCTCAAAGTCTCTTTAGTGTCTCAGCTAAAACTTAATATTTATACGCCGGAGCCACCTTCATTACTAAAGATTTTTCTGTTAAAAGTGTATTTAATGAAATGGAAAACTGCAGTGTAAACATGTTACATGGGGACAAAACCTTAATCTGGACTAAATCAATTAATAGATATGAAAATCAGCACACCTCAAACAACAAGCATTGTATATCTAAAATGATCTTGAAACCAATTTGTGGATTTTTGAATTTTAGAGATTTCTCAAACCCAAGGATTTGAAGTGATTAAATGCAACATTTTATTTTTTTTATCCACCCATCGATCATTAGATTTGTGAAGGAATTCTGAGATAGAGTTTTTTTAAATTAGTTTTCTTTAAGGTGTGTTCACTCTAATTGAATAAATACTATGGGAACTTTTAAAGTTTGCTGCAGCTGTCTACTGCCTCCTTCTGAAAAGGTCTGTTTTGTAAAATGTTTAGGTTGTAATTAGTGCTTTTCTTTAATCTTTAAACCAACTTTAATTCATTTATATGGAATATTTTTCAATATTCAATTAAGTAACTTTTAGACTGAAATATGTTGTTCTGCGAACACATGGTCTGCAAACAAATGACTACACTTACTTTGTGTTAGTACAACTGATGAAAGGGGATTCAAGCTCAAATCGTGATCAGTTAGCTCATTGAAAATGTCCAAATATTAACACCATCCATTTTAAGTAAGATAGTGAAATTAATGGTTAAAGCAAATTTCAACACAGTGATGCAAATATAGCATCATTTTAAGGAATTTAATTGTGTATCCCGCCTTTCGCCAAAAGACTGCAGAAAGGCTCCACCGCGACCCTGACAGAATAAGTAAGAGAAGATGGATGAAGTACGAATCATTTGTTCCTCCGTCAAACAATGAAATTAGGAGAAACAACTCACTAACTAAATCACTCTGTCTGTCTGTCTGTCTGTCTGTCTGTCTCAATGAAGAACCTATACATTGTTTTATTATTGTTATTTTGTTTTGGGCTCTTAAAGTATCTTGTGTATCTATCACAAAGACCTCAGTCTGCTGGAAACTGGACACATTAGAGTTGGCTGTATTTAATAAACGAATCAACATTTCTTCCACACAAGTCGAGCCCGTCTCATCCTGACTCATCTGCTTCTTTATACTCTGCGTTGTGTGTGCGTGTTCATCCAAGAACCAGCAGACCAAGACCACTGATAAGGCAGGTTTATTCTGTTTAAAACAAAAACAATATTCAGCACAGCAACGGTATCAACCAGGTTTCCACATGTAGTCCTTTACTCTCCCCAGCGCAGCTCGGCATGAACTAACAAAGAGTAAATAAAGCCAACCAAAATCTTTCTCAATGTTTACAAATAAGATACCATTAAAATAAAACCCAAAACAAAAATGAAATACGCAACAGTTACAATTTTATGCATTTAAAATTAGATTAACAAGAGAACTTAATTATACGATATGAAAATCCACTGAAATACATTTCATAATTAAAAAGAATAAAAAAAAGAAACTTACATACCTGTTGAAAACAATATTCAACACAGCAACGATATCAACCAGGCTTCCACATGTAGTCCTTTACTAAAAATAAAAAGGAAACCTCAGAACCACATATTACATAACAAAGCCTATTAAATACTACCAAACCGGGAATTAGCGCTGAACAGTGCTCAATAAAATGCTGTGCCGAATATTAAAATCAGCTTACAACTTTCAATCAAATAAATAACGAAACAAAGATAACGTGAATCTTCCAAACTTAAGTTTAGGGAATAATAAGCCATGGGTGTAACTTTGCGATAAGAGTTGGTGCAGACGCTCTAAGGGTGGGGGCTGATGGACCTACAGCTACTCAACCCGAACGCTTTCAATAGGGTTTGTATTTTCCAAAAATGAGCTCAAACATGTATTTATTGAATGCTTTATTATTGTTGAGACGCAAAAGTACCCCAATATATTTTTGTAGTTACAGACAGATTCCTGCCTTTAGTGCATTATTTTATAAAGGGCTCAAAAACATTAATGTATAAAAAAAAAAAAATGATGAATAACAGCCGATACTGATGCCAACATCAATATATCATGCATCCCTATTATGGACACAACTTCGCTTCCATCAATCTATCCATGCATGGCTTCCCTTTAAGCTGCTTCAGTTATTATCCTCCTTCACAAGAAGCAAAATCAAATTTAGAAATGTGTCCCATATGTCATTAACAGCCAAAGTCTATATATTGAACCTTACATTTCAAAAATCATTTATACACTGATTTGTATTATTTGTGCTTTAATTCTTGTAGGTTTCTTAGATTTTAATTTTAAATCTGTGTCCTGTGAGTCTGGCTGTCTCTGGGTTGATGGGCACCGCTATTTCTGAGACTTGTTGAACTACAAAAAACAAAAAAGATGTGTTGAATTTTATTGTAGCATTGCATATTTTTTCTTGTAGACTTGGAGACATATTTTATTGCATGTTGCATACCCCAGTAAATTTGTTTCACCTTTAAATAAGCAGCTGTCCCTAATTGTGTCTCTGCTCTGCTTAAAAACAGATTTATGAACTTGTCTACCAATATAATGATGCCTGAGAAAATCACTGTCATGATATCTAGAAGCTCTGCAGTCTGATACTCTGTTCAATAAGAAAACAACAGCTATGTGTTCTTTTTAATCTGTAACTCTGAGTAACGGTCCCGAGAAGCCCAGCTTTTTTAACTTATATAAATGTACAGCGTATTGCCATTTTTAGCAAAAAATGGTCTGTATGTGTAACTAACGAATTTTTCAGTGGCATCTCTGGTTTTTATTAACAACCTGTCTCCTAACTCTAACCTAAACATATATCAGATTAGCTGCCAGTTAAAATTCACTGAGTTCTGTTGCAAATTTATGTTAAAACGGGTTTAAGCCACAGTAGGTCAGATCTAAACCGACTGTTAAAATGGCTTTTGCCATATCCGCATCTCTTTCTCATCATTGTAGCAACTTCGGCTTGCCATATCCGGTATCTCTTCTCATCATTGTAGTGACTCTGTACGCAGTAAATAGCGACCCCAAATAATATTATGTCGCAAAACGACAGATCCGATGATATTTCACCGAGGTGAATAAGAGAGAGCTGAGCTAAAAAGCACAGCTCTCGATCTTGAATTTTCTATAATTGTATTTTTTTTTTTTTTTTTTATCATGCACATTTTGCATAATAAATTGTCATAATTGTCATAATAAATTAGTAAAGTAGTTTTTGGAGCACATACTTTTTCACTTTTACTTGAGTAAAGAGGTCAAGTTGATACTTTAACTTTTACCAGAGTGTTTTTAAACTGCAGTATCTATACTGCTACTTACTGTAAGTAACAAATGTGGGTACTTTTGACACCACTGCAAATTAATGGCATGTTACAATCACCAGGATAATATTTGCAGAATACAAGAATAATCGATGCTTGTGTTGTCCTGTTTTCTATTGAAAAAATCTAAAATATAGTTTTTTTCACTTCTTTCAAAGAGAAACTGACCAGTATCTTGAAACCAAATCTATAGATGTAACATATCTTAACTTGTTTTTCCATGTCCAGTTTCTGTATTCAAGGTTTAAATTAAAATATGAAAACTTTTATTGTTGTAGCAATGTCCCATTGTCTCTTGGTTTATCTTCTCCCTGATCTGCAATTATTAACATTTACAAATATCCTCCAATAATTTGTAAAACTCAAATCTCAGAGAATTAACCTTTCTGATAATAATGAAATAAATTATTTAACATGACTGTAGGACTTCAGATTGGACCTCAGGCCAAAACAACAAACAAAATAGTCTTTTGTTAAATCAAAGTTTACTCAAATAAAAATAGCAGTCCAATTCTACTGTGCAATCGGTGTTACAGCTTAAAATCACTCCAAAATTATTTCAGGAATCATGCAATTTAAATATCTGTTAACAAAGCCGAGTATGAGATAAATACAATCAAACTTCGTCACATTTTCCATTCCTCTGTGAGGTCCTGCTCATCACACAGCTCCTGGGTCCTTTTTTGTAAAAGAAAAGACAATAACTAATATAACTGAACCACTCTCAGCTCTTAGGCTTTCTTCTCAGATTCCATAGCGTCACTAGGCTTAACCATTTTGTCACAGGGCGGAGGCATCATCTGGGGGCAATTTGGTGCTCTTTGCCCTGAAAAATAAACAGTGAGAATATTGTCCCTTATTATCTTAGACATCTGTTCCATTTTTGTCAACCAAGGTTTTCATGCACAAGTATAGTAAGGAGGAGTAAAGGTGAGAGCAGTATAGTAAAAATGAGAATATAAGCAAGAATCCCTTTTCCTCTGGAAGCAATTTGAGTGCCATCCTACATTATTTGTAAATACAATCTGCATTCTGACATTTTGTGCTTTATAAAACATTTATAAAAGCATCTATATTTAGAGTTTATTGGACAGTTTATGACCCTAGATCACATAATCTCACATTTACATCATATTCCTGAATCACCTTCTTAAGGTGCTTTGCTTTGTTAACCCTGTTTTTTATTCAGTAATCTACCGTTAGAAATGCATTAAGGACATGTGTGACAATCTGCATTATTTATTTGAGACAGAAATCATTGACTTTTTCATCTTATTGGACTACCGTCTAATCCCTGCTGTTGCAAACCTTGGATAGATACATTTTAACTATTACTTATTATGGTATATATTATAGTTGTCAGATATTATTTGGCTCCATACAGAAAAATAGGAATTTAACCTATTTAAGAATGTTACGATGGATATTCATAAACATTAGTATTAAGTTGCGCACACACAGTTCAGTTTTGTTTGTCCTATTGTGCCAAATTATGCTTCTATTGATGACAGCAACACCTATCTGCAATAGATGAACATCTTTTCCTTACCAGAAACTGCAGAATGTTCGGTTTTTTGTGTCCACTCTAACTTTAATTATCCCTGTAGTTATTGGAGGAAAAGAGGGAAGTAGATCCAAACCACCAGTTTGAATCCTCAGCTCAGTTTGAAGCTCAGATGATCATTCCAGGGAGAGAAGGTCCAGAACATCCAGTTTGCAGGATGACTCCCTGCCGAGATGCAAAGACAAAATTACAAGATTGAGACTCAGGTTGACAAAAGCTCAGTTTGACACAGCAAATCTCAGCTTGGCTAGAGTACCCAAAACTGGCAAACACTGGCGTCGAGGTAGTGGCAGTCAGCAGATTAAGAGCACTCCGTTAACGAGGTAACCCTCCGCAGGTGTATGAGGAGGTGGACCAGAGCCAGGCGCCTCCTGGTAGAGGAAGAGAGACAAACACAAAAACACAAACCACACAGACAGGAATCCTAACAAGTGGCTGTTCAAAGCCAGAGGTTGCTCTGACACTGGAAAGCATGTTTATACTGATGTTCTCTGTTTATGCCAAAACCTTTTAATTTATCATCTGATTGCTTACGAATCAGCCAATAGAAACCTTGTTATTGCCAAGATTCATACTTGACCAGCATGTACTACTAGGATTCAAACACCCTGTCAACTACATTCTTTTTGTTGCTAAGTAAGTATAAGGTCACGAATAAGGCTATATAAGGCAGTACAACTGCTTCAGCAAGATCAGCTGGCTGGGGTCCTCACATAGTTCTTTAACACCTCGCTGGACCAATCCATAGTGCCAGCATGCTTCAAGTCTTCCACCATTATTACGGTCCCAAAGAAGCCTCAGGTCACCTCACTCACTGATTACCAGCCTGTCACACTGACTCCAATCATGATGAAGAGCTTCGAAAGGCTGGTTATAGAACACATTGTCTCCAGTCTGCCGCCAACATTTGACCCGTTCCAGTTAACATACCGAAGTAACCGCTCCACTGAGGACACCATCTCTGCTGCTCTCCACGTGAGCCTGGCACACCTGACGGAGAAGAACACCCACGTGCGTATGCTGCTCCTAGACTTCAGCTCAGCTTTCAACACCATCATCCCAGAGTATCTGATGTTTCCCTGTATGGTGCTTATTGTACTGCGATCTTGGATCGGCCGGACCGAGCTGAGCAAAATAGCTCGCTCCAGAATTTGTCGGTGACGGACGGAGAAGATGACGGACGGAGACGCATGGAGGAGTAGGGAAGCGTGGATGTGGAACAGCTCGATTTCATGAAAGACAAGCTTTCAAGACGACGCACATCAGCGGGCGGAGCTGAGCCGCTGACGGAGAGTAAGGGAATCTAGGGGTTAAGCCCATCCTCCCCGCTGTGCGCAGGTTGTCTTCAGGTCTACCTATTACATGCTCCTCCAGGACTCGTCTATCATCTACACATTGTTGTTGAATTATATTACAATAAATTGCAACACCATGTCTAGCTTGAATATCATGGGCATTGAATAAGATTGAATACATTAGTATTTTTGTTTATGCACACAGTAGAAAAACAGAAATTTGGTTGACACCTATTTAGTCTATCTTTTACCTACACTATAAAAATCTTACTGCCCATATATTAAATAATAAACTGATCACAAGACTGAAAAAGGCATGATATCAGGTAAAATGTATTCAATTTGGGTGCACTTACAAAAGAACACCTATAAGGGGAGCAATAGAGAGCCAGTTTGGTGTAAACCTGAGTGTAGTCACAGAACTATACAGCAGGGAGCCCTAGTGATTAGATCATTGTGAACTTTCAAACTCAGTTCTCATTAAAAATTAGGACCTTCTTAAAAAAACAGTAACATCTATTTGGCTAGTAGAGCTCATTACTATATGAAAAGTAAGGACAAGGTAAATGCCCTGAAAAAAAACACCTCACTTTGTTGGTTAAAAACTAGCTATAGTCCTCACTCTGATGTAGGAACAAACAACCCCCCCAACCACCACGCACACACACGAAAACGCACTCCCAGGTATAATTTCTCATTCAAACTAGTATTAGTTCACGCACACACATATATAAAATTTTAATTCTTTGTGAGTGATTGTTTGTATTCTGGTGTGTGCATAGTTTTAGAGGTGCTTGTGAGAGTGGAAATATAGTTTCTATCCTAAACGTTCTGCCATGTATAAAACTGCTAGAAGTAGAATAATAAACTATTGTGGACACACCTAAATTTGTGATAGTAAACAGAGACCAAAGTCCAACTCAGATCAACTCCTGTAACCGCTTACTCTGGAATTTACCTTTGCAAAGGAGGTAAGAATGTATCTTAAAAGCTATTCAATTGTGTATATACATTTATATTTTATATGTTCATTGGAAAGTTTGAACTACATTACTTGGATATTAAATATTCAAAATTTTGTAAGTAAAAGGAATGGTCAGAAATCAACAATTTTTTTTACTAATGTTAACCTTAAAAGTATTCCTATTTTCATAAGTAATATGCAAAGTCAAATATTATTTTGTATTGTTTTTTTAATGTGTCTTCAAATTGCAGGAAGATAACTATTCCATCTCTTCCGATCACCATGGATATATATAAATATTTTGCATTGGTCTTGATATTCGCCACATGGACACGTAAGTCTAGTAATATGTGCGTGTGTTTGTGTACCTGTGGGTATGTAAGTGTGTCTGTATAGCATTCAGAATGAGGACCATTTTTCCAATTTCACCATCAGATTGAGGACCAGCTGTTGCAGAGTGAGGACATTTAGCTGGACCTTATAAGGTATATTGCTAATGGTTAGGTTTAGGGCTAATGTGTCATTTGGATTAGAGAGAGGGATGCATTGGATCTGGTAAGGTTTAGGGTTAGTTTTAGGTTAGGGTTAGGAAGTTGAAAATGACTGAAAATCACTGTTAATCGATCCATGGTAGTCCTCTACTACATATAAAGCAGAACAAGATTGTGTGTGCACACGAATGTATGTATAGACATAGATGTCAATGTGTGTGTGTCCATGTGTGTGTGTGTGTGTGTGTGTGTGTGTGTGTGTAGACAGCAGTGGGTTACTGTTAAGATTAAACAAGAACCCAAATCACAACTTGAAAAAAAGGTAAGAGAAGAAAAAATGAATTTTATATATATATAACAGCAGTATATATATATATATATATATATATATATATAGGTATAAAAAAAAAAGAAAAATGAAAAAGAAAAAATATATATATATATATATATATATATATATATATATATATATATATATATATATATATATATATATATACACAAGGTATGTTCAACTTCAATCCTCGATGGAAATTTCAGATAATTTACAAGAATCTTTTTTTTGTGTGTATTTCAGAATATTACAAAATCAAATCAAATTGAGCAACTTCTATTTAGACCTGCAGTTACCATCTTAAGTGGTTCCCTCTCTCTTGACATTGTTTCTGTCATTCTACTCATCCACATGGTTGGAGGTGAAGAGCTCTCTATCAAGGTTAAGTAATTAACCTATACTTTATTCAGGAAGAAACACATAACTAAAATATTTTATATAACAGTGGTGATTGTATATAAATGTTTTTCAGCCGATCTACTGACATCTATCTATGAAGTGGCTCCTCAGCTCTCCTTTTTTTGCATCATCATCTGGATTTCCTTAGCCATTAATAAAAGTAAGTGTAGGTTCCCATTAATATATTGTTTTTTACTTCTCATGGCTCACAATTTTTAAAGTCATTACTATAATTTGTGTTAGCTTTCTTTGCAGTCTTTTATCCTCTGTATTATCCTTTTAAAGTTTTCTTGCACCTTTAACTTAGCATGCTTGTTTTCTTTTATAGTCTTTAATAAAATCCAATTTCAGCAGTAACTTTCACAAAATTCCCTAACTAGTAGGAGCAGGGGTGTGTTTACTTAAATGTAAATATAACACAAATTATCCTATAAAAGACTTTGTAAAAGAACATTTCTATAGCATCTTGAAGACCTTTAAAAAGGTTTGGGGCCTCTTGTATAAAATCTGCCTGAGCACAAAAAACTTTAACTCAGAACTTGAAATGTTTAAAAATCAACTTTGCATTAAAGTGTGTGGTATTTATTCTGCTGTGAAAATATGCAGCAGCCGCACAAATGTTTTAAATCCACGGTAAAACAATAAAAAGCAATAAAGCTTAGCAAATGCAGTGAAATGTGACCCTCTTCATTTAATGAAGAAAAAAAGTAAAAATCTGATTATTCGGCATGAGATTGAGCTTTTATGATTTAAACTTGAATGATAAGACTGAATCAAATGTGTCCTCAGACAACAACGAACATATGTCAAAAAATGATGATAAAAATCCTCAGTTGGATAAACTGTAAATGTTCCTACTTCTACATCATGGAAATCTGTACTCGGTCTGTACATTGAGGAGCATAAAACCCCTGTTTATTGTAAAGGCACATTTTCATTCCAACAGAATAAAGGTGGCAAATAAACAGATTAATTCAAAAAGTAAGATGTGATGATTAACTAGGTAAGGAAGATGGAGACAGTCACATATCCATAAATAGCTGAACCATGGTATGTGTAAATGTGCAAGGATGGCAGCCTTGAAACTGGAAGACATTGCTATTTGAAAAATGTCGGAGTCAGGGGAGCCCCGGGGAGATCCTGCTGACCTGCTGGTAGTTCATAATGAATTGCCTGACTTTGGTGGTCCTCAAAAACTCACCTAAGTAAGGGGGTGGGTGGTCATGTGACCCAGAATGCCGTTTTACAGAACTCTGGGCTTTCCATTCAAAGCAGAGCTAGCTAAGCTGTGAGTTGTTATTAGGCTATTAAAAGGACACCCTTAGCTTATCAGACATATTTGATGATATAGGATTTAATCTGGGGATAAATATATTTTGTTTTTGTTTGTGACAGTGCAGTGTTCTCATTTGCTTTCAGGCAAGCTCAATTTGGTAGTTAAAGATCTAGTGTATCTAGTGGCTAAAAGTATGCAATGTTGCTTTCCAGTTAAATTTATATAATAAAGAAATCCTTCTCTAGTCAAAACCTGTCTCAATCTGCTCAGTTATTTTCATTAAACACACTTTAACCTTGCAACTACCTTTACAAGAAACTGTACAGCTTATTTTTATTATTTAGTATTTTTCATGACATTTTGCAGTTTTTAAAGTTTTAATTTTTTTCCAACACAGGTAAGACGTCTGAGCAGCAAAGGAGTTCAGAAGATGAACAACAAGTCAACAAGCAATTGTCTGAAACACTGAATAAAGTAAAAGAACACCTAGAGAACCAGAAAAAGAATCTGGGGCAGAAACTCAGAGAGGTTGAATTTAAAATACATATAAACAAAGAGGAACTTCAGAATGTAGAGAAGAAAATAACTGAGAAAGATACTTCTGATAGCAAGAATGACCTATTAGAGCAAAAAGAAAGACTGCTACAGTTACAATGGAAATTGGATGAGGAAAAAAAAAAAAAAAGGTTATGGAAAGACAGTTTCTAAACACAGAGAAGTCTCTGAACCTATAGAGAAATGGGTAAAATAGATAAAGAAAAAAAGATGATGCTTAAAAAAGAACAAACAGTGGCAAATAAGTAGATATGTTACACTAATAATTCTTCTTTTCAGCAGCAGTTGTATACCTGCTTTCTGCACCCAGCATCTATGGCATATGTTAAATCTTCCCGATTTGATGTAATTATATTTTTATAATTTTTAAATAAAAGAAAGGTATTCTGAATTAAATACATGTCTGTCTTTTGAATTCAATTGCAAATTGCAAATACAGTTAGGGCCAGAAATATTTGGACAGTAACACAATTTTTGCGGGTTGGGCTCTGCATGCCACCGCATTGGATTTGAAATGAAACCTCTACAACAGAATTCAAGTGCAGATTGTAACGTTTAATTTAAAGGGTTGAACAAAAATATCTGATAGAAAATGTAGGAATTGTACACATTTCTTTACAAACACTCTCACATTTTAGGAGCTCAAAAGTAATTGGACAAATAAATATAACCCAAACAAAATATATATATATTTTTTTCAATATTTTGTGGTGAATCGTTTGGAGGCAATCACTGCCTTAAGTCTGGAATCCATTGACATCAACAAACGCTGGGTTTCCTCCTTCTTAATGCTTTGCCAGGCCTTTACAGCTGCGGCCTTCAGGTCTTGCTTGTTTGTGGGTCTTTCCGTCTGAAGTTTGGATTTGAGCAAGTGAAATGCATGCTCAATTGGGTTAAGATCTGGTGATTGACTTGGCCATTGCAGAATGTTCCACTTTTTTGCACTTATGAACTCCTGGGTAGCTTTGGCTGTATGCTTGGGGTCATTTTCCATCTGTACTGTGAAGTGTCGTCCGATCAACTTTGCAGCATTTGGCTGAATCTGGGCTGAAAGTATATCCCGGTACACTTCAGAATTAATCCAGCTACACTTCTCTGCTGTTATGTGATCAATAAACAAAAGTGACCCAGTGCCATTGAAAGCCATGCATGCCCATGCCATCACGTTACCTCCACCATGTTTTGCAGAGGATGTGGGGTGCCTTGGATCCTGTGCCATTCCCTCTCTTCTCCAAACTTTTTTCTTCCCATCATTCTGGTACAGGTTGATCTTTGTCTCATCTGTCCATAGAATACTTTTCCAGAACTGGGCTGGCTTCTTGAGGTGTTTTTCGGCAAATTTAACTCTGGCCTGTCTATTTTTGTAATTAATGAATGGTTTGAATCTAGATGTGAATCCTTTGTATTTACTTTCATGGAGTCTTCTCTTTACTGTTGACTTAAAGACAGATACACCTACTTCCCTGAGAGTGTTCTAGACATCAGTTAATGTTGTGAATGGGTTCTTCTTCACCAAAGAAAGTATGCGGAGATCATCCACCACCGTTGCCTTCCGTGGATGCCCAGGCCTTTATGAGTTCCCAAGCTCACCAGTGAATTCCTTTTTTCTCAGAATGTACCTGACTGTTGATTTTGCTACTCCAAGCATGTCTGCTATCTCTCTAATGGATTTTTTCTTTTTTTTCAGCCTCAGGATGTTCTGCTTCACCTCAATTGAGAGTTCCTTTGACCGCATGTTGTCTGGTCATAGCAACAGCTTCCAAATGCAAAACCACACACCTGGAATCAACCCCAGACCTTTTAACTACTTAATTGATTACAGGTTAACGAGGGAGACACCTTTTGAGTTAATTGCAGCCCTTAGAGTCCATTGTCCAATTACTTTTGGTCCCTTGAAAAAGAGGAGGCTATGCATTACAGAGCTATGATTCCTAAACCCTTTCTCCGATTTGGATATGGAAACTCTCATATTGCAGCTGGGAATGTGCACTTTCAGCCCATATTATATATATAATTGTATTTCTGAACATGTTTTTGTAAAAAGCTAAAATAACAAAACTTGTGTCACTGTCCAAATATTTCTGGCCCTAACTGTACATCTATCCCATTTATTTTATCAGGGTAGCTATGGGGCTGCCGCCTGTCTCTGGCAGTCTATGGTCGAGAGGTAATGTTGTGCCAATTCATAATTAAAAAGAATGAGCTCAAAGTTCAGTTAACACAAATAGAAATAAACTAGCTCACGTTATTAGTTCACAAACATATAAATAAACTAGTTCAGGTAAATTAAGGCACAATCCTACACAATGGAACCTAATATATCACCCTTTAAATGTTTGATCATAATATAGAGAAAGAAATAAAACATACTGGATGTAGTCAAGGTATACTATATCTGCGAGAAGCCGTTTTGTTTAGCCAAATTACATTCAGGTTCTGCTGAAAAGATCTGTATCAAAAGGTATTTGCCAAGACAGCTCAGAGGCTGTAACTCAATGTGTCACTTTAGACTTGAAGTGGATTGATGTGCTGACTTCTTTGATATGCCACGTTAGCACAGCTTGCTCAGGAACATGAGTTGCTTTCTGTCTGAGTTTTCTTTTGTTAGATCGTAAAAATCTGCCAAGCATTCTGCTACTTAAGATCTGAAAATAAACATGTTTTTCTTTAGGTTTTACTGAATAATGCAATGAAGAATAAACCAATTATGTACTTAAAATGAAAGCTTCAGGTTTTATGGTTCTGGTTTATTACCCCCTGATAATTTAAGAATTTTATCAAAAGAATCCATTGTACTTTAAATAATATTTATTTTAGGAACAAAGCTTTTTTGTGAACATTGTTGTTCCTAATCTGCAGCATAAATTCCTCTTGCACGTTGCAGATTCCACATGCCGGATTAGATAATAGATTGATGGGGCCATGTGCAGGTTGTGAATGTTGCAAATTTGAGGGTCAAGGAGGGACATTCAGTGGTTGGTGGTTCAAACGTAAGTCTGAGATGCTTTTAAACTTATGTAAAAATTGGCACCGCTTTGCACTTAGACTTATACTTGGGGTGTATTGTTAAGGATCCTTTTTAGTTTTTCTGTATAATTATTTTTAATTTAGTTGGTATCATTGGCATAAAAATATTTTTTATAAAAAAATAAACATGCTGTAATCCCCTAAAAAGCTAATTTTGATTAATTTATTGAAAAACATTTGTGTCATTATTTTAAATGAGGCTGTCATATATTTTGTCATAACAACAATTCTTCATTGCACATATTTTAAACAGCAAAGAAATCATCTGTCCAAATAGTAAAAACTCAGGAATCCATTAAAATTTTTAGTTTAAAGAAAAAACATTTAATGTATTGGGTTCTTGGTTTGATTTCTGTTATGATTTTTTATCGCGGTTCTTCCCTAAACGAAAAAGCTGACCATTATCCAGTGTGTTTAACAGATTTTATTAGATAGTTTGGTTAGTACAAATTGTAGTTTAAGATGGGTTATTATAATATATATCAATACCATTTGAAAATGCATTAAGAATTTCAAATGGAAATTAAGTGCTGCTGTAACTGATCTTATGGGGTTTCTTCAACGTGTTGATACAAATACTGACAGCTTCTGTCAGGAAGGTTCTCCTGTAGCGGGTGTCTTACAACGGCTATGGAAATGGCTCTGACTGAAGACACTGTGTGATGCAAAAGATGCTCATGGTTGCCCAAAATGCTCTTTATTTATGAATAATTCTTCTTTGCACAATAAAATTCTTGAACAGATTCCCCAATAAATCCAGGCCTCTATATCTAGATTGTTGATCTTCTGTAGGTCAATGGCTGATGCTGCTTCCCCAACAGATGACGGTGAAATCACAATTGTGTGATTTTAGCGTCAAGCACAGGGAACCACAGGGCCGCCGGTGTCCAGGCTACCATCACCAGGTCTGGTTCAGTGGCCTTGCTGCACTGTAGTCGACCAAAAGCCCGGACAAATTTGAAATTCCCGCCGGACATTTTTTTAGGTTTGAAAAATAGGACCTGTCAGAGAAAAAGTGGATGTTTGGTCACCCCTAAAGCAACAAGAGTAGCAAATGCGGTGGGCTGCTTCATTTTTGATTATTGTACAAGTTTAGCTCCCTGATGCGGGCTGAAGTATCTTTTGTTGCTTTGGCCGCGCCGTGGAAAAAAATGGGTCTGATACTCGTTGGGTAGGGCTACCCTTTCTTTGCCTGTAACGACGGCAGCAATATTTTCTCTGATCAGTGGTAAAAAGTAGTTTGAATCTATTTTTGAATTGAGAAAGTCCACCTGAAAATATTTCTCGTCAGTGCAGCGCCTGCCTCGTCCAGATTACCTTCCCGCCTCTAAATATTATTTTGCTGTCTGAGCCGCCAGATCCCCGCTACAACAGGGGTTCGCAGTGACTAGGAATCCCATTCAACAGAAGCCTTTGGCCTGGTCGCTTTCCTTGTGGTTTTCTGCTGGGCGCGTAGGAAGGCCTTTTTTATGTAATGAATCCAAACTGCAGACACCAGGATAATAAAAGTGAACATGCTTTGCCAGCAGATTTTAACATTTTTAAGTTAATTTAGGCATTAATAAACAATTTCAGAGGAGTGATCATAGCACTCAGCATCATCATACTGTCTGTCTCCCTGCCAGCTCCATGGACACGCCTCTTTAGCTGCTTAGATGCGCTGCAGACAGTGTGCGCGTTCATGTTTTTTGAAGGTGTGGTTTAGAGAGGTTTTAAGGGAGAGGCATGGTTGTGTATGTTCAAAAATATAGCTTGCTGGAACCACTTTTCCAGGATCTTCTAATGCACCTTTAAGGAGCTGAGCTCTGCTTTAAGCTTGCTGCCAGTTAAGCCCATCAACCTTGCTGTGAACAGTCTGTCTGCAGGTCTACCTACTACCTGCTCCTACAGGTGTCTTCCGTCATCTACACATTGTTGTTTAATTATACTACAATAAATTGCAACACCATGTCTAGCTTGAATATCATGTTCCCTGTCTGAGCATTGAATAAGACTAAAGACATTAGTATTTTATTTATGCATACAGCAGAAAAATACAAATTTGGCTGAGACGTATTCAGTCTATGTTTTTGCCTACACTATAAAAAATCTTACTGTCCATATATTAAATAATAAACTGATCACAAGACTGAAAAAGGCATGATATCTGGTAGAAATGTATTCAATTTTGGGTCATTTCCAAAAGAACACACCTATAAGGGCAGCAATAGAGAACCAGTTTGGTGTAAAACCTGAGGCAGTCAGCAGAACTATACAGTAGGGAACCCTGTGAGGAGATCATTGTGAACTTTCAAACTCAGTTCTCATAAAAAATGAGGACCTTCATAAAAAAAAAAAAAAAGAGTAACATCTATTTTGTTAGTAGAGCTCATTACTATATGAAAAGTGAGTACAAGGAAAATGTCCTGACAAAAAACACCTCACTTTTTTGGTTAAAAACTAGTTATGGTCCTCTCACTCTGATGTAAGAACACACAACCCCCACCCTATAACACACACACACACACACACAAACACACCCCAGGTTTAATTTCTCATTTCAAACTAGTATTAGTTCCGCGCGACACACATATATAAAATTTTTAATTCTTTGTGAGTGATTGTTTGTATTCTGGTGTGTGCATAGTTTTAGAGGTGCTTCTGAGAGTGGAAATATAGTTTCTATCCTAAACGGTCTGCCATATATAAACTGCTAGAAGAAAAAAAACAAACTATTATGGACACACCTACTTTTTTGATAGTAAACAGAGACCAAAGTCCAACTCAAATCAACTCCTGTAACAGCTTACTCTGGAATTTACCTTTGCAGAGGAGGTAAGAATGTATCTTTATTAGTTATTCTATTGTAGTATATATATTTATATTTTATATGTTCATTGGAAAGTTTCAACTACCTTACTTGGATATTAAATGTTCAACATTTTGTAAGTAAAAAGGACAATTAAAAATCTACAAATTTTTATCTAATGTTAACCTTGAAAATATATCTATTTTCATAAATATAATGCAAAGTCAAACATTATTTTGTGTTGTGTTTTTCATGTGCCTTCAAATTGCAGCAAAATAACCATTCAATCTCTTCCAATTACCATGGCTTATAAAACTGCTGCATTGTTCTTCACATTCGCCACATGGATACGTAAGTCCAATAATGTGTGTGTGTGTTTGTGTGTGTGTGGGTATGTAAGTGTGTCTGTATAGCATTCAGAATGAGGACCATTTTTCCAGTTTCTATATTAGATTGAGGAGATCCAGTTGATGCAGAGTGAGGACATTTAGCTAAGTGGTCCTTACAAGGTATTTTGCTAATGGTTAGGTTTAGGGGCTAATGTGTCATTTGGATTAGGGTGAGGAGGTATGCATTGGATATGGTAAGGTTTAGGGTTTTAGATTTTAGGGTTAGGGCATAGAAAGGGTAAAATGACTGAAAATCAATGTGAAGTCAAGACATACATATGGGAGTCCTCACTACATATAGCAGAACAAGTTTGTGTGTTACTGCATTATGTAGGTATATATATGTGTGTGTGTGTGTGTGTGTGTGTGTGTGTGTGTGTGTGTGTGTGT
>JAGKQL010000050.1:2525248-2549084 GCA_018398635.1 Cyprinodon brontotheroides | reverse complement strand
GATTTCTTTTTTTGTTACCGTTCCCTCTTTTTGTATTTTATTTTCTCATCGCTGCGTTTTTGATGCTTTTGTTGCAAAAACACTGTAAATTTTTCTCACATGGTGACTAATTAAAGATTATTCTGTTAAAGCAGTTAAGCCTGAAAAAGTTAAGCATAATTTTAGTATCTACATTGAAAATGTTGCGTTTTTTTAGGCAGGTTAACAGTTGTAAGGTTAAGCTTGGGAAAATGGCGCCATCTGCTGACTAAAGGGAGTATAAGATGGCTGCCGGCCTGCTGAAGACACACAGGTATCATCAAAAATCATCAGATAATTAAAATCAATCAGGAACAATTACTCTGAGAGGAAGTGAAAGGTAAAGATTAGCCGTTTGCCATCAGTCTCTACTCACTCGGCGCCTACAGAGGTGTTGGAATGCGGCCCTATCTCAACAACAGACTAGACTGTCAGAGAGGACAGAAGGTCAGGAGGTTAGTACTGGAACACTGCCACCATGGCCTGAACTCTCAGCTCCCAGCAGCCTCCAGAGTGTCTGGGCTACACCGAGTGTTGGGTTACCTTCTGCCGGCTCGTCATCCAGCTGCGGATCGTCGGAACGAGGATGGAGCCCAGCAGGATCTGAGCCGGGTGGTAGATGAGCAGCGGGACCGAGATCAGAGACAGGTGCTCGTAGCCTTCGAAAACGATCTTCAGCATGGGAATGCCTGGAGGGAAAGAAAACACGTGTTGCTGTTGTACTGTTGTCGTACGGTTAATTAAAAAAACATAAAACAACCCATATTAGAACATATAAACACACAAATCATCAGATAAGATGGTTAAACTAGTTAAACTATTTCTCAGCAGGGCTATAAATAACCTGCAGGTGTTTAACAGTTTGAAAGTCGTACCCAGAGTCAGAGACTTGTGAGTGGAGCAGAATATGATGGCGACCGTGTCGGCTGGACTGAATCCTGATCGCGACCTGAAGGGAAGCAGAGCAACAGAAAAAGCTTAGAGCTCTTCGGCTCCCCCTGCTGGAGCGCTGCAGTCATTAAAATAATGAAAAACTCTTTTTAAAACTTTTTTATATTTTCCTTCCAAGCAGTCAGTTTCCTGAAATGAAAACAGTTTGAAGTTCTCTGGTCTGGCCGTTTCTTTGTTACAATAAATACAGATTCTGGTTTAATCTTTTAATACTAATTATTTAAAAAAAAAACTCCCCTAAAAGGCTGCAAAAAAGCTTCATGTAACCAAACATAATGTTTAATTACTTCCTAAAAAATAAATTAAACAAGAACTAAAAGTATGCAAAGCGGATAAAATGAGAGTCCAGATGATTAATAATAATAGAACCTCAACCAGCTTTAGAGACGGTGCAGAAGAGAGGAAAGACGAGGCTGACCTGGTGGAAAAGGCGAACGTCAGCAGCATGAAGCTGACCTGGATGGAGAAAACTGCAGAGGACAGAATAAAGACTTATCAGCTGCAGTTTTGGTTTCAGATAAACCACTGAGAAAATCTGGATTTGTTTTATTTTAAAGAAGAGAATCTCTATTTATAAAACAGATGCCTTTGTTATAATTCTATTATAGACTAGACAAATACACAGAAACTACACTATTGTTTGCATTCCTGGGAAAGATATTTAAAAAGCCCAAAAATAAATTCATCAATCTAAAGCAGAAGCATGAATCCATGAAAAATAAAAAATGTTTAAAGATCAAACCTTATGTGTAGAAAATAACCGTTCTACCTTGAACAACCACCTCCTTAAAGTCCCGGGGTATCTCTTCAGCTCAGTCCACAGCGTTTATTTTCGCCTTCGGTCTGAGACGCCTTTAGAACAAGGCAGGTTTTCCATTTCTTTGTTGATTTGGTTGTGTGTTTCTTACTGTATTTGGATCAATGTCCTGGAGAGACAACAGGTTTTCAGTTCCCTGTTGGAGTTTAAAGGTTTTAGAGATCGTGCCATGCAGCTCGATAAGGTTGCCAGAACCTTTAGAGGAAAAAAAAAAAAAGAACAGGCCCAAAGCAACATGCATCCTCTACTGCAACCAAGAGTTGAACTTTGTACCCCTTTTTCACAATCTGACTTTTTCTCCCATGCACAGCAGGGGATGTTTGCTGCCGCGGAAGCTCCACCTGATTAAGAAAGTATTAATGAACTGAACTGAATCAGCCTCACTGAGCAATATTGTTCTAGCAATCAGCCATACATTGTTTTTACTACGGACATATTAGAAGCCTTTTTCTTTCTTCTCAATGGCTGTGTCCTAACACACAATGGAGTGGGTCTGTGGTCTTATGGTGCTTCATATTCCTTCATTCCAGCTCATCCTCTACTCTTTAGGTTATCTCCTCTACTTTCCTTACCCTGCTACTTACAGCAGAGTGTTAAATGTTCAACTATTGCTCCTAATGGCGCAATAAAACGATAAGGATATTTTCGAATTAATTCATGTAGAGAGCTGCACAGTAGATCTAATCCAAAAAAGAAATTGCTTGAAAATGATTCAGTTCTTGTAGATTTGATATATTTTACAGCCATCAACATCGCAGATTTAGTGTCTCATTAAGCAGCAGGACGAACCTTCACTGCCCCTCCAGTGCCGTACCACCTGATGCAGGACTTAGTGACCCAAGCTCTAAACCTGGCAGGAAGGTGCGGTGGGACATGGAACTGATGGAAGAGAATAACAGAGAGATGGCTAAACATTAGCTGTAAAGCCTTTTTACTTAAGAACAGTCATGGTGACAATTGATTAGATTCCCGTTTTCTTCACTCTTGGGCATTTTTTAAATTTCTGGTGCGCTGTGTGTATTTGTCTGGACAAATACAATGATAACTAATGATCAGTTAATTTTAAGAGCTTCTACAGCCATTGTCCATGGTTTTGTAGTATTTAATAGAAATCTGCAGTCACAGACCATATAATCAACAAAATTGGCAACTAAAACATCCAAGTTATATAAAAGTATTTGAGAAACAATGCACTTAGAAACAGGAGGGAGCCACGCATCTTTTATAAAACACTGAATAAATACTGTTGGGTCAGAAAGTCTTTTTTTCTTAATTGGCAAAAATGGTCTGGGCTAATGTTAGCTTAAAGTAGCCTTTTCATTTTTATTTATTAGGACTTTGAAGATGCAGAAATATAGGCGATAACAGTGGAGCATCTCTATAAGCAGGAGTCAGGTCATTTAGACCAAACATAAAAAGGTGGAAATTAGATAAAACTAAATTATTTACAAAGAACATTTAAACATGTGGGGGGACAGCTAATGTCCCAGCCTGACCAAGATGGTGGGCGCTGGTGCGTCGCAAGGCTCACAGGTCTCTCCAGATTCTTACGTAAAATTTGCGGCGATTTTTCTTGCTCATTTCGGGTCTGTTCGCAGAACAGCTGTGCCCTTACATCGCATACCCGCTATGAGCTTTTTGGATATTGGTTTATGGATTTCTGATTGATTTGTTCTTTTGCATAAAAGTTTGTTTCACCCTACTTGTTCCGTTTGTTGAGGGGATTTTTTTCCTCTCCCTGAATTTGTTGTTTATGTTTGTAACAAAAATGGATGAAAAAAAAAAAAAAATGATTACATATAACACATTTCCAGCTTGAACTGCCAGCATTGGTAATGCTACGGCCATGAAGCATGACACAGCATGTTTTCATAAAAGCTTGGAAAAAAACCAGCATCGCATATAAGCACACAGCACACCCAGAGAAGATGTAGTACCTATGCGGGCCCCTTGGTGGTGCTGTGGCCAGGCTGCTGAAAACTTGGTGACACAAACACAGGGCAGCAAAGAGGATCATGGGGGTTGGAATTGGGGGTGGAGCTATGACATCATTGCTTAAAAGAAAACAGGGATGCGGTTCCTGATTATTGTAAATTGAAACGTATAGCTGCTGTATTTCCAAAGTTGCTAATTTGAAGACAAAGGTTCAAAAATGAATGTTCACTACTTTTCAAGTTGCATTTTGGGGAAATTTTGAGTCCACTACTTTTTTCATCACTCAGGCGTTCAGTCCGCGGTTAGCGGTTAGCCGGATAGCTGTAAACGCGGTCTGGTCTGAACCAACCTGCTGTTCATCTGGGCCAATCTGATTTAAAACATTTATAAATTACTCAGGTTCCTACAGCATAAAAAAGCGAGGGATTAAATTAAAGACTTTTAAGACTTTTTAATGCCACTTTGAAATAAAAATTTAAGAATAAATTCACAAGAAACAACAAAGAAAACCCTGCTTTTGACAACTTTCTAACCCAAAGGCTTTTATTTTAAAATAAACCACTGCACTAATGTCGTAAATTTTGAAAAGCTTCCCATACAGGAAGAAATAAAACACAACAAAATGACAGATATATTTTAACAATTATTTAACTAGATTCACAAACTTGGTTTTAGCAGAGAACAAAACAAATCAGTTTGAAAGCCACAACATAGCAGTGTAAGTCATTTTGCAGCTATTTTTTCTTTATATCGTTTTCTTAGGTATACTTGATTTGGTGATAAGTGGGCGTTGGGTGAACAAGGGGTGGAACAAACTGAAATACCGGCTGTTTCTCTGTATCTCCATTTTTGAGCTTTGTGTTTGGCGCTTCACATGTGAGACTCCACTGCCTTAATTCCCATGGTTTTGAGCTTTTGAATGACTTCTTGCATAAAATCCATTGAGCCTCATGTATGTTCCCTGGTTTTAGCCATGGAGAAAAGTCTTGGCTGCTGGAGCCAATTTGAGTTACATTTACACTTGCTCATATTTTCCAGACAAAAAGTTAATGGTGCATCTCCCAAATGTCCCGCCCGCCAACAAGCAGCTTTTATTGGTTCGCTTATCGGACGAAACCAATAATGACGGAAAGCCATTTTTTTTATAAAAAAAAAAAAAAAAAGAATTCAATTCAATTTTAACGCTTTTATTTAGATTACAAAAAATCGTAATAAAAATAATCCTATTTATGATGTTTTAAAAATTAAGACCTACGAAAGACTGATTTAAGACATTTTAATACCAATTAAGGCCTTAGTTTTATTTTGAAGAATTCAATGCCTTTTAAGACTTTTTAAGGACCCGCGGGAACCCCGTTACTGCCTGTTGTCCGACGATGGTGTCTAACTGCACTTGTGCCGCTTCTCCTGTTAATATTGTAAAGCCCTCCGGAATGTCCGGCACCAAGCTGCACGTGATACTAATTAGCCAATGAGCTGTCTGGCTCGCTGCTGCGTTTTAGACAAAAAAAAAAAAAAAAAACGTGTCAGGAAATTGTCTATATACCAAACTGAAAGATTGTTGTTCTCTACTTCCAAATCAATTTATATTTTAAAATGGAAAAACGTTCTATTTTTTATAGTTTTTATTTAAAAATTCAATGTGTAACACGGATGCATAAATACCTCATTTATTTCATTTCATTTATTTCAGTGTTAAATGCTGCTTAATGCAACGGATTATAATCAAAAATGTCTCCGGACCTTTACTGGTTGTTGGTTTTCTTTAATCGGACCCCGATGGTTTTTATTTAGTTCCCCCTGCACTATACAGTGTCCTATATATAGGTCAGGGCGGACATTCGGACAAAGCCAAGGTCTCCCTAAAACAGAAGGTAATTCAGGAAACGTCGCCTAAACAACAAAGCAGATTTGCAGAAACACCTAACCTTATTACCCCATTTCCACTGCCCTAGAAAAACCGTGCCAAGACCGGTCCAAGCTCAGTAACTGAGATAACTTATCGTGTGTAAATGGAAAGCAAACTGAACTGAACGGAGCTAGACACAACCGAACCGAGCTGACTGCAGACCAGTGTTCCAGAGGTGGGCTTGTGGCTCGGTTCTTCTTGATAGTCAAGAGCCGCATGAGCAGAAAGGCGTCATCTCCGTCTGGCTGCATTATCGCTGATTCACACTCCATTCCAGTAGTTGGCGGTAATGCCCCTCCAAGTTGCTTGCCAACCAACACAAAACTGAAAGAAAAACTATAAACAACAATCAAAATCTTCTCCACGCAACATTTTTAAATAATAACACTGAAATAATAATCAAGCATAACTTTCGAAATCTAACGGGCTATGCATATTTTGATTCTTGATTCCCCTCCTTCTTCCGTCTTCTTTTCTTCAACTATGCTTGTGTTTTCCATGGCGGTTTAGCCAAACAACTTTACACCCAATTACATTACAACCACCAACGGCAATAATACATGAATGTCGTCACTGGGAGGAACCAAGGAATGGCTGGTAGCGGGTGGTCAGGGCAGGCTGGGCTGTTAACTGATCGACTGAGCATGGATCAGTTTTTCAAGGGTAATGTAAATGGGGTGAATGTTTGTGTGGATAATCACCTGATGCACATTGGAGAGAAGAAAACAAGGATGGTCTAATTATTTCTTCCATGACTGGATTCAATAAAATTACAACCAGATAATTTCCTAATTTGGTGCAGTCTTAATTTCCTGGATTATTCACTCAAACATTTTCTTCACCTGAATCTAGCAGTCCCATTTATTTCCCATTTGGAAGAGTGGCTCTGTGTCCCACCATAATTATAGCCGATGTCAAGTACCTAAAGATTCAGAGTAAATCTTTAAAACTACTTTGATTTAACAAGAATCATTAGATTTAAATATTCAAGGTGATAATGATGATTTTACACAAATGTATTCATGTCTGATTGTTTTCCCCACAGATGCAGAAAGGTTGATTTTTTTTGAAAGGTTGGGATTTTTTCAATGAGATCATGCTGCTGCGATAAAAGATGAATTGATTTTAAAGCTTTTAAAATCATCTTTAACAGGGCTGGCATCATTAGAGGAAGACATCATGTCAAAAGGAGCCGTTAATTTAAAGGCGTAATCAGCAGCTTCTGAATACTGACTGATGAGGACGACCAGCAGCAGGCTGGTGGGGTCCAGCTCGATGTTGGGGTTGCTGAAGGTGTCGCAGAACGTGGTGTAGATGATCATGAGGAGGACGGCGCTGCTGATGGCGCCAAACGGAGGCTTTCTTCGGTCCAGGAACTCCCTGAGGAAACCGCGACACACCTGTGTGTCGAGACGAAGACGTTAGCGAGAACAAAGAGTCCACTGGGGTGGAGAAGAGAGGAGGAGGGCGGCGTCAAACGTGTTCCTACCTGACCCAGGATCAGGGGGACCACCACAACGGTCATGAAGAGCTGAGAGAAGATGGAGGTGAAGGGAACGGAGGAGGAAGATCCGAGCTGCAGGAAGAGAGGAGAGGATGTCAAGCTGAGATTTATCCGGAAGGGAAAGAAGAGCTTAGACGAGGAGGTAACATCTAGTTTTAAAACTCTAGCTGCTCCTTCATCGACGGATTTAATCATAATGTAGGTAGAAAAAGTGCCGGGAATGACCTCATGGATCATTATGATCCACAAACACGACCAGCGCTCCAGAAAACTGGAGGATTGTTTGGTTTTATAATGGATGGGATGTAAAGCTGTTATCAACTAA
Source organism: Cyprinodon brontotheroides (assembly GCA_018398635.1). Lineage (NCBI taxonomy): Eukaryota > Metazoa > Chordata > Actinopteri > Cyprinodontiformes > Cyprinodontidae > Cyprinodon > Cyprinodon brontotheroides. Next base: position 2,541,625 of record JAGKQL010000050.1, on the reverse strand, counting down.
AAGATCTGCAAGTTAGTTGAATTTATTTAAAAGTTAAAGCTGATGAGCAGCTCTTTAAGCTCCTTCTACATTAACAGGGATCAGGTTCTGGTTTGCAAACCTTGTTCTTTGCGATGAAGTCTAAGAGCAACAATGCCTCCTACCTCCATCTTAAACTGACAGAGATCCGTGGGATCACCTTTAGGGGTGACCTACCACCGTATGAGACGGGGAGGTTTCAAAAGGCAGGAGAGATAAAACCATCCTGTCAGGATGATGAACAGACTCCTGCCAATAAAGTCTGACTAACGATAGCGAACAAACAGGACGCTCTAATAAGGTGTAAAGATATGAAACCTAGAAAAATGGCAGGTAATTAGGGCCCTATAATTTCCGCGATCACGGAATCGCGGAATTGGAAAATTAATGCGGAATTTAGTGCTATTTCTACATTTGAAATGAAATTCTGTTTTTGTGTGGGAGAAGAACATACGTCAGGGGGAAATGCACACCGGGGGACGCAAATCTGGGCGACACAACCCCTCCCTCGACGTCATTTCAGCTCATTCTCCCCCATCGAAAGCATTGAAAAAATGGCGACGCGGCTCTCCACCGCTCCGCTTTCGGCGAAAAAATTGAGAAACACAACGCTAAGCCCTGAGTACAGAGCCGAGCAGTTCCCTCGTGACTTTTACGTGTCAGGTGAACTATTATTTTGCAAGTTTTGTCAACATTCCATTGATTGGAAGCGCAAAAATAATTACATAAAACGGAAAAAACTGAACTTTCAAAAATTAAAACGGAAAAAAATTTAATTTGGACAAAAATTTAACGGAATTTGGGAAAAAATAAAAGGGATTTTATAGGGCCCTAGGTGATGAATGCTGAATTAAAGGTGAAACAAAGATTTAAATTGTCAGATTTAGAAAAAAAGATATTTTGGCTTAAAATGTTTTGTTTTGAAAATATAGAAAAATATTTTTCTTTAAATGTAAAATATTTTCTTTAAATCTAAAATATAAAATATTTATTTGAGACAGAATTAAAGTTCAGTTAATACATGCAAATGTTATTTTATATTGAGTTTTGTATTATTTCTGTTTTCTTTTAGACCGCGATCGCATCCATTGCCTCCATGCCTCACTTCTTAAATAAATCTGAGGCAGAGTTCCTCCTGACTGCTTAAGATACCTGAACCTAACCTTGGGTTTACAGTAATTCTGGCTCTTTTTCTTCTAAAAAAGGTTAATACATATTTAAACTAGTTTTAGTTTTTCTTTTATTTTATAAAGGCACCTCGAGAAAACGTTTGCTGTGAATAGAAGCAAACTAAATGGGATAATGAATCTTATAAAATCTTAATAATTCAATTTATTACACAGGCAAATCTGTTCGGTTCCAGTCAAGCCCATTGCTCTGATAGGCAAAAAATAAATTTATTTTTATTAAGAAAATTCTTTATATTTGTTTTTCTTTCCCTCCCCCATAAAATCTGTATCTAGGGACGTCCTGATCTAATGTCAGAAATTGGTCCAATATCAGTCGAGGTACAAAAACGGGACTATTTTAACCTGCATCTAAAAGAAAGCTGACAGAAAAACTCTGCAACCAACAGGTTAATAAATGATGGATAAGTTGTTCTTATATGTTGTTGAAGTATTGTTGTTGACATTTGTTTTCGGTTTTGAATAAGATCACTTGATCAAGTCTTTTTGGATATTCAATGCTACAGAAAGAATGACAAAAGTGTGTATGATTAATGTTAATATCCCATCTTGTGAATATCAATCAATACTTAAAGCCATAATATTGTTGTTGTATCACAAATGAACAAGTTGCATCGGGATACCCCTAGATTTATCCAAATATTGAAATCAAATAATGAAAAAAGGCTGATTTTCCTTGAGTTATCGCAGATCCAAAACTTTGCAAATTAAACTCATTATTAACTCGTTTAGGCTGAGCTGGATAAAAACCTACGGAAAATTGTTAATTATTTTCAGCAGCAAGAGCTGGATTTAAGAACTTCCTGGGTTTAATGAAATTAACAATAAATGCAAAGGATAAACGCTGTGATTTAAAAAAAAGATTTACCACTTTAAAATCATAATTTGCCTAAAGTCTCCATCAGCTGTGTACACAGAGCCAGAACACCTTCTTCCTGTGTGACTTACAAAGAGCAGCAGCAGCAGCGGGGTCACCACAATCCCCTGCAGCAAAGAACAGAAACCGTTAAACCTTATCTGCTGCAGGCCCCACCCACACCCCATCCTTTCCTCACCAGGAAACTCCCGAACGCAGAGTTGAAGATGGCAGCGGCCTGGAGACACAGAGAGCAATCGGTCAGCAGAGGGGAGGCGGGGGGAAGCGACAGGCAGACTCACCCAGCGCTCATCTCTGGGGTCAAACCGTGAGGGTCACCTCGTTGCCTCCGACGGCTTTGGTGAGAATAACGGCGGACGACACCGGAGGGGGCATGCAGCTCACCGTCTGTAACCTAGGCAACAACGGAAAGACGAGGAGGGTGAACTGAGGAACAGGAAGAGGAACAAAGAGGATCATCTGCTAAAGAGCTGAAGGTTCTCAGGATGATGCTGGTGAAAATGGAGACTGTTAGGTCCTCCTAATGAAAGCTGCATTCAGGTGCTGAAACTCGGAAGTAGAAAACAACCAGACTTCTACTGTTGTTAACTTAAAAAATGCATCTTATTCCATATTTCTGAAAAATTAAAAAAATTAAGATTAATAAGGTTGCCCAAACTTTTTCATATATATATATAAAAATAAATAAATGTTTGTATATCTGGAGCGTGTAACAAAAGTAACTTCCCTCTGGGATTATTAAAGTATGTCTGATTCTGATATTTAGGAAAAAAAGTAATTAAGATTAATAAGTTTGCCCAAACTATATGTATGTATGTATGTATGTATATATATATATATATATATATATATATATATATATAAATAAGTGTACATACGGCGCTTCCATGGCTCTGAGCGACATCAGTTCATTCTTTTGTTCTTGGATGTATACATTTAACTGATTAACTAGCCGACTGTGTAAAACCACTGGCTGCAAACACTTAACGCGTTATATTTTTATTTCTAGTTGTCAAGCAAGTCACCTCAGAAAGGGGATAATTAAAGTAGAAGCTAGTTTTTGAAAGTGATGTATGTAAATTGTCTTTTTTTATGATGAAACACAAAAAAAAAGATAAATCAGATTTGGTAAGAATAAACCTGAGGTTATATTCTTAAACCATATTCATTATTGATCATTGATATAATAACTGACAGCATACAGACCAATCTGGATTTATCTAAAGACATAAGAGACTTCAATTGTAATTTTCCTTGAGCCATGTATCATGTATTTAGAGAAAGCGCTGTGCTCAGATTAGACGAAATAACCCTTCAGACAAAAAAAAACTACATTGGAAAATGGCAGAAGCAGCATCATGTTGTGGAGATTATTTACCTTAAAGTTAAAAGAATACAGTGATGGACGTAAATACGGGCCAGCCCTTGAAGGAGCCATGAAATAGATTCACCTAAACATAAAGCCTCAGTGTAACGGCTCAAAGCTCTGAACAAAACTCAACATAAAGCCTAAGGGAATAATGAATTTCATGTTCAGAGTTGTTCTGCATCCAATCTAAATGAGCCCAAAGGTTTCTGTGGATCTGTTTTATCATCTATTTAGTAATCTCTGAAGAAGATGGTGGAAAAACAAGAAATCCATCTTAAAACTGCAGCATCAGACTGACCGTTTCACCACTGAGGCCCCAAAGAAAACCCACTGAGCTTCAACCTAAACGTGATCCTCAAGGTTTGGCCCTCACCTCTACATTCTGGCTCCTAAAACAACAACCCAACACACAGAGGGCCCACTGTAAGGACCGTTACTGTGGCTCTTTGTGTGGGATCCTCAGGTACAGTCAGGCTCAGAGCCCAACAGGGAGCAGCATTCACAAACACACTGTACCCTTTGAGCAGCCACTGGTCGATGGCGGTCAGCGCCAGGAACTGGAGCAGCAGCCAGATGGCCAGAGGGAAGAAGACCAGCGTGAAGGACTGGACGAAGAGGTGGAGGCGGACATGAAGCAGCGCGCTCCTCAGCTCCTAACGCAGACACGCAGAGAGAGAGAAAGAGAGTTAGACATGGGGGGGAGGTGTCTGAGCCGCACCTGAAGGCATCACCGCTGGTTCTCACCTCTGTTTTCAGAGACAGGCCGCTGTTGAAGAAGATGAGGGAAACGGCGAAGTACGCAATCGTTATCTCTGGCTTTAATGGACCTGAAAGGAAGAAAAACGTTGACTAGTTCATACTAGTAAGGATATAAGTAAAATCTGATCAACCTGAACTATAAGACTAAAATAGGCTCTTAGATTAGCATGAAATAAGATTATATAGGAGCTACTATGTAAAAAGCATTACAAAGCAGCTTTTTCCTCTAAAAACCTGAACAACAATGTCAGATAACTGGTTATGTGGAGAGTGGGTCCTCATAGATGCAGCTCAGCTGATCCTACATCCTGGACTATAATCTGTTTTCACACAAACCATTTTAGATAGAGCGCTTTAATAAACCCAGCAGACATACAGCTGATTTTCATCTCTTTAACAATCTGTAGACTTTTAGAGTCATTATTGCTAAACAGCTTTCCATCCTGCTGTGGCTATAGTTAAAGACGGGCACAATTTACTGTTTTATGTGGATTTTATTTAAAGGAATCAGGAAAAAGAGATGTTCAATACACTTCACTACAAAGTTCTAAGATTTATTTATAGAAAAAAACGATCAACTATTTTTAATATTTCTTTCTTGTTATAATAAGGCTCCTTTCTTTATCATTTGTCTGACAAAAATATTTTCAACACGTAAACAATATAATATTTTTGATTTTACATGCTAATTAATGTATAATAAAAATCTCAGATAATGTTTTTTATTAATCAATTCATCTTTATGAGATTGCGACAGGCATCAATGGTTGGAAAGTGTGAACATAAATACTTTATTAGATCGAAATCAGGATTTTCGATGAGCACCTGAAGGCAACACAGCAGCAGGTTATTTTATCTACAGGTGAAGCTAAAATACAGATTAGGATCCTTATCAGGTTGTTTTATTGTTGCTGAAATAATCCCTGTGGCACAATAAATAAATAAAACAAACTCTCTTCAGATTAACTTTGAGTTCCTTTGGAGGATTTTCTATTTTAAAGCCAGTAGTTTTTTTTTTTCAGGTGTGTTGACACTCCTGCGGAATGCAACGTGTCACTATGATCCTAGATACGAGGAAACAACTCCGAGTATCTCCGAGTTAATTAATTTCACATTCAGCTCTTAGTTCTTTCAAAGTTATTAATATCTAAAGTTAAAAACTGCAGACTTATCCCAAAGTTCTAATGTCTGAACTCGGAGCCTCACCTCCTTTAACACCGACACTGGGCTGCAGTTTGGCCGACAGGATGACCAGCACTATCCCGATGATGAACCACTCTTTCCGCAGCCTCGCCAGGAGGCCCATGTTTCAGCCTCCGCTCCGGCCACCCCGCCGGCCCTCCTCTCGCTGCAGCCGGGCTCTGGTTTCTATAACCTGCCGCTGCTTCTTTTTCCTTCAGGGAGTTCTGGTCTGAAAACAGCAGCGTAGCGAGAGGATCCTCTTCCGGTCACGTGGGCCGCGGCGGGACCGTAACGACCAAAGTATAGGCGAAGGTAGACAGGTTACCGTAATAGCTGTAAAAAACACGCTCAAAACAAAATAAAAAGGTACTTTAAAATTGAATTAAAGAACTAATGACTTATTTTGTCATAATATAAATGTCTCATTGCTAAAATTAAACGAAAATAATAGGCCATTTGTGATTGAGTAATTTTTTTAACCTTTATTTGAAATCCAATTTTGTTTTAATTAAAGTTGAGACACCAGTTAACAAAAGAACAATCACAGTATAGCTTTAATAATATTAATTACGTAAACGAGTTTACTATAAAATTTTCTAATAACAGATTACTGTATTATGTATTGGACAAAATAAATGAAAATGAAATAAACAATAAAAAAGCAATTAAATGAAATTATTTTGTTACAAAATAATCTAAGAATATATTTTCAATTGCCTTATAAGAGCAGAAAAAGAAAAATCGATTAATATTAACATTTTTTTTAAATTAATTTAAAATAAAATGATTCTATAAATCTAAATAGGATCATGAAGTGAAATTAAAATGAACAAAGGTATTCTCGTCACCTTGGTGGTCTGTGGGGGAAATACCGCACTTGTGTGAATTGCAGGAGCACCGACCCGCACCCACAGGCTCAGAAGTCTCGTGAGAGTCGGTCTTGCTTTACGGCGAGAACTGCTACACCCCCCAGTTAAAAGCATGCTCGTTGCTAGCACAGTGGCGATCTTTGTGCAGTGCTGCTTTCACACCGGACGCAGCAAAAGCAGCAAAATCGCGTCTGCTGCTTCATTTTTACTGCTTGTACCAGTTAGTTCTGACGCGCGGCTGAAGCAGCTTTGCTGCTCTGGCTGCGCGGTGCAAAAGTGTGTCTGACGCGCGTTGGGCGGAGCTTCACTATCCTTTCTCTGCCTTGCAGCTATATTTGCTGTGATCAGTGGGAATAAAGTAGTTTTAATATGTGTTTAAGTGAGAAAATACACCTGAAAACGTAATCAGTGCAGTCAGTTCATTCAGATTATCATCCTGCCTTACAATATTTTTTCTGTCGGAGCCGCTCAGACCCCCACATACCAGCGGTGCGCCGACAGTAGGAATCCCTTCATCAGCAGCCTCTGGCAGCTGGTAGGTGTTTTTCATCTAAATAATCCAAACTGCAGGCAGCAGGATAATAAAAGCAAACATATTCTGCCAGCAGATTTCTGCATTTTAAGTTAATTTAGGCGTCAATAAACTGTTTAAGAGGAGTGATCATAGCGCTCTGATCATCAGTGCTGTGTCTCTCTCCCTGCCAGCTCCCAGATCAGCTTTTCTGATTGCTTGACGCTGCGCCGCTGCTGTTAGCCCAATTCAATTTTTCCATTCGAAAGCAGCAGTGCGCTTGGCGGGCTGCCACGCCGCCGCCAGATGCTTAGTCATTCGCTATGCTCACCCGTCTGCTAAGCTCAAAACAACCGCTGCCTGGCTTGACGGAGAAACCAGGAGAACAGTTGTGTATATTTACGACAGTGCACTTTACTTTCGCCCCTAGCTGGAAAATCAACACCGGTTGCATAGTGTACCTTTAACAATCAAACCAACAAAAAATAAAATCCAGCGTAATTTCTACATTTTTAAAATGAAAAAGGGGATTGACATCTAAACAGAAAGAAAGCCATATAAAGACAATATTTTGAACTAGATCACATCGATTTAAACAAAACATTGTCATCACAAACACTACAGAATTACCATTTATTTATAATGCAGTTTTATTCACATCTGGCACATTTGAGTTGACAGAAAATATTAAAAGCCTTTTGGATCTAAAAACTATTATAAAGCTCTGATTCAATGTAAATCTATTAGAACTGCAGAAACTGAAAATGTGTTGATATATGAAATTGTGTTGCATAAATAACTTCAGACAATTAATCTGCTGATAAATGCAAAATAGCTTTAAATCCTTTTTCGATGCACATGCAATAAAAATATTAGCATTTAAATTACCATAAGTTGGACAAGATCAGAGGAAAGAAGCAATGAAAAGTAGATTTTCCTGCTTTGTCTTCATCCAAGAAACCAACTGCTGAACTTTCCCGCATAAAGGCAGCAGGACTTTAATCCGCCAAGTCTGGAAACAAGTCCCTGAATCCTCTGGTCTCCTTAGATTTCACCAGTCGCGTCACAGATGCCTGGCTGGGGGGCAATTGCAGCTCAGCGCTATTTTTTTTCATATAAATGTTTGCACAGGCTTGACCGATTAAGTCCTGAAAGGGACGACAGAAACAAAAACGAATAAGTCTTGAATGAGAAAAAAAATATCTTTACCCTGTTTTGACTTCCTGGTGATCAGAATGTAAAGCACATCCGCTTCCTGTTTGAACTGGAAGCTAAAACACCTAAAATCTTTCCTCATAGCTACATGAAACCCTTTACAGCACCCTCTTTGTATTTAACCACAAACTCACAGACAATTCAGAGTTTTCCTGTTGCTTGTTAAAGATCCAAGGCTTCAAATATCAAGCTTTAATTCCCCCGACTATAATTCATTCTTATCTTTAGTTTTAACAAATCATGTGTTTTTTTCATGTGAAATCTTTGTGTAAACTTAAAAGCCTCCACAGATAAATGGAGCTTGTGGACGGGCGCCAACATCACCATGCCCGCCTTTCACCAAACACCTGAAATCATTCAGTCGTCACATTGAACTGCCACCATTACTGACAAATTGTGCCTAAAGAAAAGAGGTCTAAACCTTAACCTTTAAACACACAAGTCAGATTCGTGTTTATACCCTTGCTAGATAAAAAAACACTATGAAAATGGATCCAAATGGGCTTTATTTTTGTTTTTTCCTAGAAGTTATGTTAGAAATGAAGTTTAGAATTCCTTCAAAGCCTGGTTTGTGAACATTCTGGGCTTTCCCCCCCCCAATTGACAAGTTAAAAGTAAAAAGTTGTTAAACCTGAATTAGATTTCCAAAGACCAAGTAGTGAGCTACCTAGCTTGCTCCATATCTTAGATCAGGCATCCTCCAGGGCCGCTGTCCTGCAGGTTTTAGAGGTTTTCTTGCTCCAGCACACACATACAAATCATTCTGGCTTAAATATGTATATAAATGTGTAAATGTAATTTCTATTGAAGAAGAAATCTTGTCTTAAACTCTGTATTTGTTTTTTCTTTTTTCAGTTATCTCATGCAGGCCAGTTAGTTATACGTCAGCTTGTACACCTAAATTCAGCCAATCATATATCAGAGGTCATTTGTCAATCATTTTTTTTTTCGGTCATATCATCTTGATTCATATGTCGCAGCTAATATACGCAACGGTTGAGATAAGAATAATTTCCTTTCCCATTGAGTTCAGTCCCAGTGTTCGCGGGATGATCGTCTGTGTCTTCTCAGCAGGCGTAGAGCTACTACACCTGGCAGCTATGGCAAGGGCTCAAACACAAAATGGCTGGAAGCCTTCTACACCAAACCAAGCTCCTGCCGCCCTGGCGCCCTGTTCCACAAACATCTTTAAGTCCCCGCCTCCTCTAAATAAAAAATGGATGTATGGACGGAGACTCCATCCAATTTAATTCCTCCTGACATACAAAACTCTCCTCCTCTTGCCTGTTTCCTCTGTCCATAGCGCTCCTTGACACAGTGTCGCTTCTATGTCAACAATTCTAGTGCTACTTGGTCCTGCAATGGAATTTCCCATTGGGAACCTACTAGCACTAAGATGCTAACTGCATAGCCATATGCTTCCGGTAGAAACCGCCTTTTCCTTATTTTAAACCCGTATTTAGCCATAAAGTCAAATGCCAAAATCCAGATGGGGTAAAATGTTCAAATGAACTTATTACGATGATGAATCAAAGATAAACATGTTTTCTATAAAGACATTGCAGAAAGAATTCATGTCAGGTCTGTGCAGGAGACACTAGGTGTGGATTTAAACAAACCTGATTAGGAAATTAGGGTCTAGAAGAAAACACCTGATGTGTGTTGGGTTTTAAGATCTTTGAGCCTACTTCATGTTATCAGACAGGTCTGATCAAATAATGTCTTGATTCCACAGGTTTGCCGGTAAATATGGTGGTTTATTATTAGGCTTTCATTACACACATTTCTAATTGGATAGTTTCTTCATCTTAGTAAATAAAATCTTTGTGATTCTGCTGTTTTTATTATTTTTGTCTGATATCAAAACTTTTCTGGGGATAAAACGTAAAACAAACGGATCTATGGAGGAAAAAAACTGGATCTCTCATGAGATCAGCTCACAGATTAAACAAAAAGCAGTCATTAGGCGGGAGGTCAAAGAAGACTCACCTTTGCTTTCTGCACTAGAGGTTTGTCTCCTGTGTTAACTGCAGCTTTGTAGCCCTGGTGGAAGAATTCAACCCCCTTCGTAAGCTGATCCTGCAGAAGGAGAACGATGAAATCCTTTTTTAACAAAAGGTAGAGAAATTAACTTGGGTGCTAATTATATGTGTACCATTTTGCTATAGAGGGTGCCCTGAGTCAGACAGATGTCTGCCAGCTCCCCCTGCAGTCCGTTGCTTCTGCAGATATCTGCTGCCTTCTCCAAAATTTCAAGAGTCTCCTCTATGTTTCCTTCGCTGTCACAAAGATAAAAAAGATGCAGAACTGTTTATCAGCAGGGCAAAATCCTACCCAACATGGCACCCTGGGCAACAGTTCACCTACCTTGGCTAAATACAAGCACTTACAAAATATCGTATTTTCCAGACTGTAGAGCGCAACTCACTATAAGCTGCTGATATCTACTGAACTGTCTCCCACTAGAGGTGGGAGATACTGGGAATTCTCAATCGATGCGATATCAAGTAAATACAGTCTCAGTATCGCCGATGTTGATACCGATACTTTTTACATTAAACTTGATTTATCATGGAACTGTTGACCTTTCAGTGTTTCTGTGATTTTTATTTTATTATTACCACTGAATATAAATATTACCCATAATGTAATGCTAATAGTGTCTTTTTCCGAATCCACGTCTTATATCATATCTTTCAATCCTTATGTAATTGTGTATGTATTGTGTGCACTTGCCTGTTGCTTTAATTCTATAAAGTTCCACATTATGGTATAAATAAAGGATTAGCTTAATGTTACACCACTTAAATGACATGTTTTAATGGGATAAATGTACTTGGTTCTTTCAAGGTCTTAATAACACTTTCTGAGTGGGCTACAGTAACATATGACATTTAGTATCTACTTTGAAAGTTAAAGGTATAGTGGAGAATGTTCTTTTTCGGGGTGGATCATCACAATAATGGTAATTATACCTGTGGTGAGTCTGACATAGTGGAAAAATAGCAAATCTTCATTTGGAAAGTAAGCTTGTATGAGTGATGCAAAGAGCAACTTTTAAACAGAGTGTGCAGAAGAAATGGGCTTGTGTATGCTCTCACATGCGTTTAATAGGCTTTCCTCTTGGGAGCAGAGACATGGCTATGCAAGCGACAGTGATTGTTTTCCCTGTTAATGTGGCGCCCCCATGTGGTCAACAGTCTCACCATTTGTAGGATGTAGATATGATATATCTAGACTGCTGATTTTTTTGTAAAATGGGTTATTTTATTTATATGTATATATATATATATATATATTTATAAAAGTTTAGAACTGTAAATATACAGTCATTTGTTTATATTACATTTTTTTCTTTTTTTATGTTTTTATTTAGTGTTTTTCAAGGCTGCACTTTTAAAACAACAACAAATTGTCTAGAGCTGTTTAAAACGAAATTTTACACGAGTGTATACAAAATGACAAAATAAATCTGTCTAACTCTAACTACCAGTAACTCTAATTTTGTTTATATCGGTAACCCTAAGGCCAATTTATGCTCAGAGGTTCTGCAACCATCATTGAGCACCTAAAAAAATCGCACTTACCACATGGGGCCGGTTGAAAACGCCTCGCGCGAAACTCAGCGAGGAAGATAGCGCGGAGCAAAGCAGCAATGATTGGTCCCTTGTTATACCTTTCCGGCTGTCAGTGTGGTCGTCCTTCGGTTGGTGGCCCGGGGCATGCCATTTTAAAATAGAGGAACAACTACAATGTTAACGTAATTATGAGGTTTAAACGTTAACTGGCTTCGCCAACTCCAGATACATTATATAAATAAATATATCCTCGCCGATGTCTAGCAACTCTAGGTCCATCTCTGTGAACCATGACATCTTACGGGCATGCGCCATTGTTGTTTTGGAAGATAAACACTCCCGCCGGCGCTGCCAAAGTTCTTCGCCGCGAATTCTGGACAGTTTCCTCCAATAGGCCCCCTTGCACTTTGGTATTTAAACTGCAGTAAGGCCCTAGAAATTCCAGACCGACGGTGTGTAGAAGCATACATGCAAAACCGGTTTACGACAGACCCAATCGACATTTGATGTGTGTTGATTTGCAGAAGTCTAATCTGCCCTTAACGTCGCGATCACACCAAAAGCAAAGCGAAACCTGGAGTAATTGTTATCCTAATGTAAAGGTGTGTTCAGGAGAGATCTGTCATGAGGACATGTTTCCGGTGTTGAGAACAGTGAGAACTGAGTAAATATGGAGAGATGACGCTTTGAATCGTGCGGTAGACTCACAAAAATCAAGATAGATTGAACTTTTCTGTCAGTCTGTATCATGTTAACATATGTGGTTGTGATGTGGGGAGAAGAACTGCAGTGGAGATGTTTTTCATTCAAAAACTCGCCAGAAGTTGATCCATCCTCTGCTGTGAGACACCAAGGCCTGATACACCTATAGTTAAAACTCACACATGATCCGATTACCATATTTGAACAAATTGTTCCTTGACATGAGGCCTCTCCATGGCTGCCCTGACAGAGGCACGCAGTGTGTCTGCAGCCTCTGGTGTCTATTCTGCTCTCATCTTCTTCACATGCTCAACTTTCTTCTTCAAACAAGGAATGGTTCCCATTTCTTGTCTCTTTCTTTGTTTTTCTGTCTTCAGTTTAATACCTCCAGACTTTTTCAGTCTGATGCTGAAGTTCTCAAAAGTCACTGCTGTTTCCCTCTGGTTTAGGGAGAAAATGCTTATTTTTTCAAATATCCCTATCTCACAATGTTAGAGAATCAATAAAAAAATCCTGTATCTAGGTTATGATTACGATTATGAGCACAATGAGGATAAAAATGCCTCTGACGTCCAGTTCGCTGATGTTTTTTCTTTTTAATGACAGAGGTAAAATATCTCTGGGTTTAATGGGACATCCATGCTGTAGACTTGATCTTCCTCACAAAAACAACTAATTAAAAAAAGCTGCATCAACCTGAAAGAATAATTATGCGGACAGACACACAGCTGTCTGACAGACAGACAGCTTCACCAGGACTACAACTTCATTTTAGTCCTGGTGAAGCTGTCTGTTTGTTGAACTCATCCTCCTGCACTCTCTACTGGGTGTTTTGGGCTCAAAACAAACTGGTCTTACTGAAAACAATCAAATCAAATTTTCATCCTCACAGTATGATGCAGCCGCCACCATGTTTTACCATGAGTTGGATCCCTGACCTGAAAGTTTAAGCTCTGTCTTAAAATACCTCAATAAACCTTTCTAGATGTTTTCTGTTGGTGTTTGGTGATGAGGGAATGCCTCTACCTTTCTAAGGACTTGGCTGTGGCCTTGTAAGTCTTCACCTGTCCTTCTGAATCCTGCATCATGTTGAAGTTCTTCATGCAGCGGCTGAAGACCTGTAAAACGCAGCGAACATATAGCCGATATCACATACTGTCCAAACAGGCCGAAAAACAAGATGAATATTTAAACAAATCTTTTTGTTGTGTGAAGTTTAGTTCAATAAATACTGATCTTTTTCTCCTGATGATGCGTACCTGCCTGGCTGCAGGATGATCTCCTAACCGCTGCAGCAGCAGTCCTTGTCTGAAGAGCACCTCCGCCTCAGACAGCTTGTCTTTAACTGAAACAAACACGAAAAACTACACTTTTTCCACACTCACAGGTTTTTGCTTCTTTTTTGAAAACCAGAAAAACATTAAAGTTTTCAAATAATAACTAAATGCCCATCCGGTCAACATGTTCACCACGTCTGGTTGCTTCTCATTCAAGGAATATTTTATATTTCATGTGGAGGATTTCCAGTTTTATAAAATGGATTGAAAAACGAAACCCTTAATAAGCTTAAAGATTTTCAGCACAGCTTCCTCAAAGAGCTTCATGATGAAACATTTTTTAAATACTGAAGCCACCCACTTCTAATTCTCACCATGAGTTTGTCGCTCTGATTCAGAGCCTCCTTTCAGGAGCATGGTGACGTCTCTCCTTACATGAACTAAGTGCAGAAGATGTGAAAAAGTAGATCATTACACTGGAGGAAATATGTTTGAGGTTATGGGCCAGGGAAGCTGGACTCTCTGAAATAAAAGCAGTGAGGTGCTATGATTTCTTTATCTCACTGGATAAATCTTGATGCCAACTGTAGAATTACTGGAATAGCAGCAGAGCATTTCTGTGATCTTTAATAAAGCTCCTACATCTCCTCCTACGAACCCTCTGTGACAACTTTGAAGCCTCGGTCCAGCAGCCTCTTGGCTGTGTTGTAGTTAGCCGCTGCCAGGGAAGCGTCAGCCAGCAAACAGTAGATTCTTCCCAGGTGTGTGCAGGCCCAGAGCTTCATAGGCCGACCGTCTGAGTCCAACCAGCCCCCTTCCTCCGCCTGTTCCAGGCTCTTCTCCGCCTGCAGCCTGGACTCCTCCAGATCACCTGCAGGACAGGACAAAACCTCCTAAAAGTGCTCTGTTTCCACACCTACAGATGTTTGGGCATGATGCCTACCTTGCTGCAGGTAAATCTCGGCCATGCGCAGTCTGGCCTCTGTAGCCAGTTTGGATCTTCCTCCACGCTCGTTGTTAGCACAGCTTTGGTAGAAATAAAAACTGAGCCACAGATCCTTCTGACTGAAGAAGTAGTGACCTAAATGCAGACGTTCCTCACAGGATGGCTTCCACAAGCCTGCACACAAAAAAGAACTTAAACTAAAAACAGAGGACTCTGAAGTCAAGTCTTCCAACTGTCATTTTATCAGTCTAATATTTAGGAAATCTTAATATTAAACGTTGATCTCCAGATGAAAATGGTCTTCTGCCTCTACTAAATCCAGGAGATAGCAGGGCTTACTACCTTCTCTTTCCGCCTTCTCCGCTCGGCTCAGGTAGAAGGCCATGGTCTCCAGTTTTTCCCGCTGTTCCTCCAGAGGCGTATCCTTCAGCCTGGTTGAAAACTGCCGAGCGTTTTTTCTCTGATCCCGATCTGAGTGCAACAGCGTGATGAGCTCTTCGAACGACCTGAAACTCAAAGCTAGGTCAGTGGATGTGATCGAATAAGCGGGAGTAACAGCAGAGCCGTGAAGCCGTCGTACTTGTAGTTGCATTCTTTCAGCATCTCCACACAGACCAGCTGCTTTGGGCTGCTTTCTAACCTGAAATAAAAATCAAACATTGTCGTTAGGATGCAGATTAGAATAGCATTGCTGTCCTTGTTTTTGCTCGTATCACTAAAACAGCAGAGTTAACATTGCGATTAAGTTGTTTTTTATCCCACAGAAACAACAGTGGGCTCCTATTAGCAGCAATAGCTTCTGTTTGTTCTGTGAAGCCCATAGAAAGTTCTCCAGGATCCGTCTATTTCTGTGTCTGGTCAATAAAGAATCTAAATAAGCTATTAACTCTCGGTCCCTTCCCTTCTTGTCTGTGTTTAATTGAGTCTTTTTCCCTCATGGAGTCATTGAAAAAGCTATTTCTGCCATCACTTTGTGTCCTGGGTGACATCATATCATGAATTGACAAGTAATGATTGTTATTGAACTACAATATAGTTGCAATTTAACAAAAAATGCAATTTGTAAATGGGAGAGGCTCCCAATTTTGGCCACAAAATCACCCAATCCCAAACAGTTCCCTAAGCACTGACCCCTCAGCATTAAGTGCCGTCCCAAACCACTTAGTAGGTAGGGCGAGAGGAACGTTCAGCCCTTAAATAGCGAGTCTGCATAAGTGTAGGCTCGCTGGAATTTGGCAGCAGGTGTAGCAGGTGTAGGTGAGGAAACGCCTGCATTTAAATGTAAGTTCCACCAGTTTGCTGCATCTTCACCACACTCATGAAAAATCACATGTTAGGTCCAAAAGGGAAGGTCCATTTTGAAATAGCTATATTTGATCTAATAGATTTCTTTTTAAGAAAGGGGCAAATGTTATATCTTGCCACTGTGCCACAGAGCTCAGATGGGGGCTCACTGTGTTGCCTTAGCAACGACTTTGCACTTTCGCGCACTTTTCTGATGGAAAAGGCTGCCCATTCTCGTTTATACCCCCACCTTTAATCAAGGCACCTTCCAAAGCTTGAAATGTGACTTTTGCACAGCCAGGTGAGACTTGATAGTTAAGTGTTATTGCTAAGTTAGTGGTTTTGGGATTCAGCTTATGTTGAACCAGAGTAAGATTTACTTTCTACCTCTGTTCACCAATGGTGGCTTAAAGGTGGTTTGCGCCACAGAATGATGGAAAGTTGCAGCTATGTGTCTCCTCTTCCCTCCAGCAGAAAAGGAAGTGACATGGCAACACAGAGATGCTCCCTGTGCATGTCTGTAGCTCTGATGCTTGAGTCATGAGATCACTGTTATGGGCACAGTTGCATCTTTTCCCAAACTCCCAAACCTATCAGCCTAAT
>JAGKQL010000050.1:2500915-2524748 GCA_018398635.1 Cyprinodon brontotheroides | reverse complement strand
GGAGGAGCAAACAGGCCAGATCATGACAGTTTATTTGTTTAGCTCCTGCGTGGATAGGCACATCAGGAGGTCCGCAGATATTAAATGGTCAATCTTCGGCCCTACCTCCCTTCCTTACAACTAGCCCCAATTGGTTGGTGGCACCTATCAGGGTGACATCTTCTGACTCAAGAGTCCTTACAGATTTGATAAATTCAGTTGGACCCCTCACACAGGATCAGGAGCTTCACAATCACGATAAATATGCTAACTTGACAGATGTCCAGAAGACAGTCATCAGCATCTTTCACAGGAGGGCGAGCCCTATAAGTATGTTGCTGAAGAAGCTGCTTGGTCACAGAGTTGTGCATGGAGGCATATCAACAGAACAGCGTAAAAGAAGCCCTACCAATGGAACATAGATAATTTAGTCTGATATTGAAGATATAGCTACAGAATTAGATAAAGGTTTAAGACTTTTATTTATCAAAGCTATCTATATATTTTATATATAGATATAGATGTATACATAGATCTAACAAATAAAATATAGATTTAATGTTTAGACATAGATTTTACAATCTATATTTAGCTTCTGTTATGAAATGTGAGGGAAAAAGGCACTACCGTGAAGAAAGCATTGAAAATAAAAATTTTATCTTTTTTGGTACATTTTTTTAAAGCAAATTTTCAGATATGATATTCTGTTGGGAAAAAAAAAATTAATCAAGCTTTAATTCCAATCCTTACTTGAGCTAAGGAGGTTAAGAGTATTTACACCCTAACCTCAGGTACTTCCATAAAAGGAAACAACATTTCCAACACATCCTTGTGCAGATATCTCAGCTAACAAAAAAGGAAATACTAGTGGGTTACCCAAAACAACCGTGGTACTGGAGCAGGGTTGTTTCAAAGAATATGTTGATTTCATAATGTTACTAGGGCAATGGCCTCCTAAACTTATCACCTATGTGTAATGACGCACTAATGCAGTAATTAATATAAAATGAGGCCTAACCAAGTACTGAACACATAGAAAAGGATATCCCTTTCAGGAGCCTGACCTTTGTGTGTATAAATATTTATTTTCAATTGGTCTAATGTAATATTTTTATTTACTAAGACATTGAATTTTATTTTACCTTTTACCTGTAAGTCATAACTATCAAAAAATACAAGAAATGGAAGGTTGAATTATTTCATTCCGTGAGCTTAACTGTATGAAACGAGTGGCCAAAAAACACTGCATCTAGCACAGAACTTTAAATCATACATGTATCTGTTTAATATTAAATATAGGAGAGGTGTAATTAACAACTTTTTACAATATGAAGTAAATTTACCTAAGTATAGGAATCTTGTGGAATTTGTATCTTTAGGAGGGCTTCAAGGTCAGTACATAACTCTCAATAAGAAGCAGCAACTTATTTCATGGGTCAAAAATATTATTGTTACTTCTTAAGGTTATCTGTTCTGCTGAAAAGAATTGTGTTTCTGTGATGTTGCATTGAACAACTAAAGCAATTATATAGCTGCGCTAGACACACGCAGTCAGCCCAATCCAAATGCATCTTCATGGGAAGGGAATGTGAAATCTAAAACATGTTATGTCTTTGCTCTAATATCCATTTAAATCTGTAAGTCAAGCCAACCTTTTAACAACCAGAATGTGTAATAAAATCCTCACTTTTTAAAAATGTCAAACATTCCTTTATACATTCATTTAATTTATAAATGTTATGCTTCTCCTCTTTTGGATTTCTTTTTTAGTTTTCAGGTATGTCATTCTGTCTTGTTGGTCATTGGTTTCTTTTGCATTTTGTGTTACATTAAGATGTGTTGCATTTTTTTAGTTACTCTGTGTTGCTCCCTCCTTTTCTCCTTTTCGCTAGCTCCCTTCTAGTTGCTTCTATCCACACCTGTTCCATATCAGCTAATTAGCCCATTCTTTGTTCTGTCCCCCATATTTACACCTCCTGTGCAGTTGCTCATTTCTGGCTTCCCTCATTGTTTTGCTTCCCATGTGTGTTTCTCCATGGCATCTCCTTGTTTTGTTTCTTTTATATATCCTGGATTTTGCTTCTGTTGCCTTTTTTTTTTCATTAAATAAGCAAAAACTCATCTTTTCCTCCTTCTACTCTGTGTTTGGGTCCATAACCAAACTCCACCCTACCTAAAGATTTAGCAAAAATAATGAATTCCTTTTTGACCGGAGTGTGTGCATGGTGGTTTATTCCATTTTAATCTATGGTGGGTAGAAAGTCCTCCACCTCTTACCCAATGAAAACATTAACATTATTCAGGCAGTTTCAATAAACTCTAGAGCAGCGGTCACCAACCTTTTTACAGTTGAGGGCTTTTTCAGGGGCACTGAGTCTCAGGAAGGGCTACCAATACTGACCTATGAATTGCAAGGATCAATCTTTATCGTTTCTTTAAATTTCTAATTTTCTTTTAGACATTTTATGTTGAAATCTCTATAAATACTTAAATGCCATATATGATTAAATGATGAAATGTTCTATAACTGATTTTTTTAAAGAAGAGCAACAGAATACAATGACATTTCAAAGCGTAGCTGAGTTGTTCTATTTTCAGAAGACTCTAAGGGCACCCCTTGTGGTCCTTGAGGGCCCCTCTGGGTGCCCGTGGGCACCATGTTGGTGACCCCTGCTCTAGAGACTCCAAACATACATCCACACACACTCTTTGGCCACCTTCTATCTCAGAGGCTTGTTCAATTAAACCAAAAACCACCTGACAATAAGGCTTAGAAATATGCAGTAAGATCCATCTGTCCATTTAATTTCTTTACATGATTAAACATTGTGGGTTCTCTTAAACTCCACTATTGAATAACAGGATCATACCTATGTTTTGAAAATTTATGCAAAGTGAAATACTTGCATGTATGCTTAAGTCAAACCTATCTATAAAACTGTCAAGCTCAGATCTAGGTTCCTTTTTCTTTGTCTTTTCTCCCCATGTGTTTTGCTAAAAGTTCAAACGGCCTATGTTACATCCTTGACTTGCCCAGCTAGGTATTCAGGGAATTGCTGACTCATAATAGCTAGTTGGCTTCACAAGTTAAAAACAGTCTTTAATTAGTTCATGCTAGCCAACTTGCACATTGTATTCATTGTTTTTTGCAGTGGAAAAATTCCACTTGTGTTTTCACCTTTGAGCTCAACCTGAAATACTCATATAACCTGTGGAACAACAAGTTCAGGTTTAGGGGTGCGGTACTGAGCTGGAACTTTGTGGCTCTTTCAAACCAACAATTCTGAAAAGTCTATCTATAAATACAAACGCTGAGGTTTTTACTTTGCAGCACCACCGCTCAGAACATAAAATATGGAAACTAGGTCATCTGCAGTTATGAAACTGATTACCAAAAACTAGTTCTTGTTATTTTTTTATCATCCAAAATCAAAATGACAATGAACACGGAAAGTTTTCTTGCATCTAATAATTTGATCAAGTTTTTTTTTAAATTCATATTAGAAGAAGAAATATTTGACTTGAAGTTTCATAAATGCAGTTTGGAAATGGGATTAATTCTTCTATCAATTATCCTTAAAACAAATAAGCTGAATTGAAAAAATGAAACAAAACCATTTTCACATAATAGATGTATCAGAACTGAACTTCATCAGAAGCACCAGTAACATTTTGATAAAGGATTAAATGAAATGGCTTTTCGTAAGGGCCATTTATCTTTATAGTGCTGTGTGTCTCTGTGGGGGGGGGACAACTCCTAAACAGTATCTTTTTCTTATAGTTCTTTGATTGATTAAAACCAAAATTAGTTTAAAGAGTTAAGCAAATAAGAGTTCAGAAATCAGTTCCTAAAGCAAGAAAAGATTAACCTAATCTGCACCATAAAAAAAAGATAGAGAAGGTCCTGGTAATGTTTTGCCAGGATCCATTTTTTCTCTAAATATAAACTTCTTTATATTTCTTTAATATAAATTACCCTATAATGTTGCCTGTTGTCGTCAGTGGAGGTGTCAGAACTCTCTTACCTAAACGGTCTGATAAATACGGCCCATAAAAGCAAATTATGGAAAATTCCTTCAAATTAATGCTATAGTTTATACTGTGATCTTGCAGTGCAGTATCTCTGACCTCAGCAGGTATTTTACTGAGTGCAAACATTTTGATGAAAGCATTTTAAAAAGGAGCCACAATCACTTCTCACTCTGCCAGGATGGTAAAACTGAACGATCAGAAAGGTTAAAGCACCACGCCTTTTTTTCTGAGATAGAATTAACACTTTGGATGATAAAATAAAATCCCAGCTCTGGCACCTGTTCAGGAAATCATCAACATAGGCAGAAGTAATATAACTCTTGTCCTGCATATTCAGGTATTGACCCCGATCAGTGGAAATGCCCTGATTATTTTCACCAATACCCAACATTTTTTTCAGTACATCTAGAATGTCTTGTAACGCCATCTTCTATTTGAGAAACACATCAGTGAGTAAATGAGCTCCAGGCTGTATCAGAGGATTTCTAACCTTGGTTGGTTGTGCAGCACAGCAGTGAAGCGAGACCTGGAAAGGAAGAAGACAAACCCTACTTTAAGATTTTAAAATCACAAAGTATTTAATCTAATCCCAATGAGATGAAAGCAAAAATAACTACAGGAAATACTTGCAGGAAACATGAAAGCAGGGATAGATATAAAAATGTATCATCAGATGCATTATGTCAGTGATTATGACAACAGATGTTCTCTATTGTTTTTTTCTAATGATGTTTTTTTTTTTTTGCTTCAGAAACCCTTAACAAAAATCTATACTAGTGACCATCCCATGAATTTAAATAATGCTAGGGTAAAAAATTGAGACTGGTAGATTGTGATGCTGCAAAGATTAACAGGCAGTCTTTTAATATACCTGTGACGGACTTTTAACTTCTCTATTCCTCATTTATTTGCATATTTTTTTAAGCCAGGAAGAGACTTTGACTAGATCCCATTTTAAGATTTCTTTTCCCAGTCTTTCAGAGGTGGATGTGCAAGTGTGCTTTGGATGTTTGTCCTGTTAAAAGAATCAAGTGTAATTCTTAAACTTAAGTTTCAATTTGACTTTTTAGGTTTTTTTTCCCTATAAGTCTTTTCTATAAGGGTTTTGAGGTTTTTTTTTTTTTTTTTTTTTTTACAATAAGGCTCTTTGTTTAGTTTGGTCATCCATATTTTGGTCTTAGTACTCTTCCATTGATGCTTCTTTTGCCCAGTCTCTTTCTTACTGTGAAAGAATTAAGATTGGCTTTAACTGAGGCATGTGATTCCTGCAGATATTTAAAAGTTGTTCAGGATTCTTCTGTGACCTCTTGGATGAATCCCTGATTATCTCTTGGAAGAATTTTGCTAGGCTGGATACTCCTGGAAGGTTATCACTCTCCATTTGTAGAGAAAACATTTAAGTCCCAAAGGCTTGGAAAGAGGTTTAGAACCTTAACCAGGCCATTTATCCGTACATTTCTTTAGCCTGTTTCACCTTATCAGGCAGGTTTCTATTTAAAGCTACAGTGTGTAATTTTCCAGCGACATCTAGCGTCCAGAGTGCGGGCCGCAGCAACATGAACATCTCCCCCCCACCGCTTCTCCACCCCAACTTGATACGGTGGCGTTCACGGGACAAAATGTCTTCCACGACGTCCGCGATCACCTACCTTCTCAAGTGATGAGGGTTTGTTTACATAGATAATTTTACAGATAGTATTTCTTATTAGTCTGGCGTAGGGTATAGATTTCAGTACCGCTCAGTTCATCTCTCTCAACTTTGTCAGCCAGTTACTTTCGTACAGACGTATTGGCAGTCTAAGCAATAAGCTAGTTTTGTTGGCTCTAAGCTGCCGTAGCTGCCAAAGATGTTCTGCCCCTCCATGGCTGCGAGGACCGCCTTCCTATCACAATTATAAATAAATCTAATTCTAAGGCAAATGCAAATATTAAGGTTAAGAGTACTGAGTCGTAGATGATGATAAATAACATAGTTATGTATAATATATTACATTTCTGACTCCATATATCCCTCGTAATTATACACACACTGTAGCTTTAAAAAAAGATTTTTAGGGATCTGGCAATTCATAAATTAATAAGGGTATCGCCTTAAACAGAGAGTTTATGTTGGACCAGATAGAACAGCAAATAACACTGATGGGAGCAATCATGAACTAGAAATAACCAACATACAAAAAATAACTTTAAATCTAACAGTTAGATGCTGATAATATTTCAACACATTTACTTTAATTCAGTTAAATTAGAAATTTCTAAAGATATACTTACAAATCATGGGAAAAATAAATGTCCTCTCCATCCTTCAGTTTTAGAAGATGTGAATTTAGGTCAGTTTGCAGATCAAAGCGTCTTTCTTAGTCAAAGTCACAAGGAGGTTTGAAACAGATTTAAAAGAAATTTGAATTATAGGTGATTAAATAAACTCCAAATAACACATTTTTACACAATTAATTTGATGATACTAAACACAACTTTAGATAATTTTGATTACCTGCTGTTTAAACTGTATCTGTACCTTCTCCTGTCCTGGATGAGCGTCTTTCCTTCTTTTAAAGCCAATTTGATGTAAGATCATTTAATGAGAGTCAGTCCTTCAGTCATCGACAGCAGCAGGAATTAAACAGATGTTTTATAGAAAAGGGTTTTTTCCTGTCAGCTTCTCTCATTTTCAGCCACAAAACTGTGGTCACTGTGACAAAGTGGGTGAGGGCGTATGAAAGGGGTGATATACGTCTGTTGTGTTTTTTTCATAGAGTTTTAACCTCTTTAGAGTGCAGCTACAAGGAAGATTACAATTAAAAATGAACACAGATCTCTGATGATTAGTGTCGGTTTCCCTGCATTAAAGGTCAGATTATGACCAGAAGGATTATGAAGTAAATAACATATTTTTGTTATAAACGGAACTAAACCAATCGGTTACTTTCATCTTAAACTTTTTGAGCAATTGCCATAATTGTATTAGAATCGGTTACTTTTGATATAACTTCTCTTAATTCCTCTTCCTGCGCCTTAATGAACTACTTCATTTTATAATTTTATCAAAACAGTGTTTAAAATGCTCTGCTGACCCATGACTGTAAACCATTGTAGAGCTGAAACCTGCTCACAAACTGTGCTGATGACACTACTGTACTTGGCCTCATCAACAATTAGGATGAGACTCCTATTGAACCAAAGGAACCAGCTTAGTCCAGGAGGGCTTCCAGGGCTCCATCAACATCCAAGACCTCTAGTGGAAGCTGAAAAAAACCTCCTTTACCACTAAAAACAATGATGGTGAATTTCTATACTCCCTCTCCTCCTCTATGACTATCTGGTGCACTGCTGCCACCAACAGGGACAAGGACAGGCTGCAGCGTATCATCTGCTCTGCAGAACCCAGAGCCAAGCATGAAAGATTACAGCTGATCCCTCCCATCCTGGACACAGACTGTTTCAGATGCTCCCCTCTGCCAGAAGGCTGCGCTCCATCAGGACCAGAACCTTCAACAAAAAAAAAAACATTCGAGCATGTGTGTGTGTATTTATATAATGTAATTTTATTTTATACTACTGTTTTTTTTTAACTATCATGGTGCTCTTGATAGACAATGTGCTTCTCTTTATTTCTGCATAGTCCTGTGTTCATGCGAGCTGTATGTTTATTTGTCTATGTTGCACATCATCCACAAAACACATTCCTTGGCTATAAAAACAAACTGATTCTGATTTTGGGCTAAACTTAGGAAATCCTCCATGGTTTGAAGTCTCTTTATCAAGAATAAGAACTGGGTTTTAAAAATTAAAGCTAAAAAAAAAAACTTTCCACAACATTGATCAAATTACCCTGTGTTTCATCTAAAATGAAGTCCTGCATAAATTACTGTGGCTTTTAAAGTGGGAGAAAAGCTGCAGCAGGTTATGAGGTTAAATCTGACCTGTCCACTAGATGGCAGTATCATATAGCAGGAATAGACGACAAAAAGACTCCAGTCATGATCACATTGCTCTGTTCGAAATCCTGGGACGCGTCCTTAGAATACTGATGGGAATAAGAGGAAGTTATCACTGCCAAGAGCAAACAGCAGACCTTAGATCTCATTGATATCCTGGAAAATGGATAAAAGCTAAAAATATTTTAGCCACCTGATATAATCTTTTTCCCCAATAACATGGTACATAAACATAAACAAATTCATAAACAAATTCTGTAAATTTTAAAATTGTCATTATTTTTCTATATTATGTTTGAAACATTTATTTTATATTTTGAAATCCCAAATAATTAAGATAAATATGATTGATGATCTTTATGAAATATATTTTCAATTCTCAATTCCAAATGTCTGCAGTAGCTTTGCCCCAGGTATTTGGAATGGAGAAATCTGTCTGGATGGAAAGCGAAACATCTGGAAAGCGGAACACATTATATCAGGTGGCTAAAATATATGATTCCCCCCTGATAACTGTGGCAAATAATAGTTAAATGTCACCAAATCCACAGGGGTTGTTTTTGACGAAGAGAGGAATAAACACAGTTAAAGACTTGCAGGTGAATTTATTTAATCCCATGTTATTGAGGGGGAACAGATTATTTCAGGCAGCTGAAATCTCCATTCTCTCCTCTTCCAGTGCCTCTCCTCCTCCCATATCTTTGGGAAACAAAGAGCAACTGTTTCCAAATTCTCAAAAATTGTTATGTGTGGTAGCATGTCATATACTAGAAATGTCCTTAATCCAGTAATCTGTCATATTTTACATTAGAACGGGATTAACCAGAACGTCTACACTCTCATCTTTTCAGAAACTCTTTATTTTTTTGTATCCTGCTATCAGCCAGTTTCCATCTTATATCACCAATTAAAAAATGATAAATACGCACTACCTGTTGGAAAACTGTGTTTGGTGACATTTTTTAAGGTTTAAGGGACAGAAGTTGGAAAAAGACAAATTCTCTTGGCGTTTAAAATAACACAAAACAGTTTAAAAGTAACTTGTTTATTTATTTTACAATTTTGTTAACAACAGCTGCTGATTAAACTTGATGTTACAGGGGAACAGAATGTCATACAACACTGGGACAAAGAATATCTGGAAGTCAGTCAGAGCTTTACATCCCTGGGACATCATTCTGTTTTGCAACAGCTAGTGGCGACAACTTCTGCTTCTTCACGGTAATGCTACAGGCCTTTTAAAATAAAATAATGTTTATAAAACACAAAGCTTTATGTGTTTATTCATTTACAGTCTTTTTTTTTTTTTTTAAGGATTAGAATCATCTCAGCATGACAAAAAAAGTTAAATCCAGGAAAACTTTGTAATGGGTAAAACTCTATCCATTATGCTTTCCTTGTATGTTTGCTTTGTACGGAGGCCCTCTGATGACATGGTCAAAAAAATATGTTTAATTGTGGCCATGAAAGTAGTATTTCGTGGCCACGTAATAAGTATATAACGCACACGAAATACTACTTTGGGGCTACGCAATAAGTTTAACGTGAGCACACGAAATAATCATTAATAATATCAATAAATCCGCCCCTGTTTTCAGGCTTATGTTAACTGTAATGACCTATCTTGGACAGGTTGCTATGTAAACGGGCCTTTAGTCCTTCGCTTAGCTATGCTGCGGTTGTTTACACTACGCCTTTTCCACCTAAAATAGCGCCTTTAGCAACAAATGTCACGCGACTGGCGGAGACTTACCCAGTTGTCCAGGAATGATATTAATATTCTTAATAAGTATTATTTATGTAGCGACGTTAAACTTGATTATGTGGCCAATGCAAATAGTATTTCGTGGCGCACTTTATACTTATTGCGTAACCACGAAATACTACTTCGCGGCGCACTAAATACTACTTCGTGGCCACAATTAAAAATTTCTTTTGACCATGTCATCAGAGGGGCTCCGTAGCTTTGTGTTGCTGTGGTTTGTTTGCACCAGAGTCCAATTTATGGACATAAAACAGATATGACTGAAGATATTTCATGTTGTTCTAAACCGCTGCTGCTCCTGCATGAGTGACTATTTGAGAGTCGAGGAAGGATTGGTTTAAATTCCAGAGGAACTGATGAGGATTATTACTGAGATCACAGCTTTGAAATATATTTTCAAACATATGGCTTCAGGAATCTAAAAAATATATATAGCCTACTTGTATAAAACCAAATAAATTTGTTGATCCAAAACCAATGGATCAGTTTCTGAGCAATATATCGGCTATTCTAACCAAAACTGGTTTAACCAACTAGATTGTTTGTTTCGCCAACCAATCTATTCTCAGAGTTCAAAATGTTTTCATGTAATATAATATTCTACTACCATAAGAATAGAAACCATATAACCTGCCCAGCAGCACCATCAATCATCAGTGACGTTAGGAGGGGGTGTGTTTCAGTATTGTACCATAGTAGGCAGCAGCGCATTGAAAGGATTTCTCTTTGATGAACCTGACTTGTATTGCAGTTTCTAACTATGGAAGAATAATTTATCCAGTGGAAGCTGGTAAACCAAACAACAATGGGAAGCAGGGGCTTCTTTTCGTCAAATAAACCGGATTAAAACGCTGTTCTCTGAGAATTTTTGGGTAAGTTGTTTTGTTTTACGCACTTTCTTCTGCGTCAATCCCGTCTGAACTTTTTTCTGCGCAATTTTCAGGAAGCAACCTCCTTTCTATAATTAGTTTAAATCTTATATCTCCTGGTTTCCCATGTAATTAGCACATAATAGGCTATATATGTTTTGGTTTTCAACACTTGTGTCTTTTCAAAGAATTACTTTCTACTTCATCCGAACGTTTTCCAGTATCTTTGTTTTTCATTTTTTTATAATTCAAAATGAATTTATGTTATTAAGCACTTCTACTCATCGCAGCAGAAGGGAAATATATTTAAAATGGATCAAAAGGGAAACAAAATAACGCATATTCAGATTTATAGTAAATCCCTAGAGGGTTATATTTTGTTTCATTTCACAGGTGTACAGGATGTTGAAGTGGAGAATCATGCTGTTGGTTCTGGTGCTGACTGGGGTTCGGTTACCTCCCGGAGAAGGTGACAAAAAATCTAACTTTATTGGCAAATACTGATTAAATCTATGTTTAAAAAAGATAATTTATTTTACTGTTCTTAAACTTAAACCCAGGTTATAATTATTATTGTTACTGCTGTTGTTACTAGGATGATTATGAAACCACTGACGTGGCATTAATTATTAGTCTCTATGAAGTGCATACCAGAGACATGCAGTGTCTGCTCTTTATTATAATCAAGCTTCCAGGATATAGGAAAATTCATGTTCTTTCCTCTAATTCACAGTTATTATATTAAAGTATTGGGATTCTGTGTGGTAGACGAACACCAAGGGGTTCATAATTGTGTAATGGGAAAAAATGTAGGGTTTTCTGATTCCCTGCAATAACTGCAGTTTGTGGTTTATCTCTTTGCTTTGGCCTTCTAACAATGAAGTAGGTCTGATACGTGTAGAATAAATTCCTTTATATCCTAATCTGTTTTCATTTTTCCCACTTTCTACTTTTTCCAGTTATTATTTCTCATCCTGTCTTTTTGATCTCATAAACCATATTTTTCTTTCCTCAAATCACATTTTCTCTTTTTTTATAGAAGGAACTCTCTCCCTCTCTCTTATTTAGTTATATGTTAAAGGTGTTGTGGAGGATGTTCCTTTTCCGGATGGATCATCAAAATAAGTGGTCCTCCTAATTGTCAATCATTCTGGTGATATGTTTACGTAAGGCCGTCCTACATGTTCATCCCCATTTTCACTTACTGGTGGTGAGTCTGACATAGTGGGAAAATTGCAAATCTTCTTTTGGAAAGTAAGCTTGTATGAGCGATGCAAACTGCAACTTTTAAAGTGTAAATGAAGAGAAATGGGTTGGTGCATGCTCTCTTAAATAGTTCCTTCTCTGGAGCGTCTTTTTTTAGTAAGTGGATTGGGCGGTCCTTTAAAAAATTCTTGAAAATCCTCCACAATGCCTTTACATAAAACTTTCTCAAGTTGGGTAGAATGCATTCCTTTATTTTGCAGCATGAGGGGAAAGTAACCATTTACCTCAATCATTGTAATGAAGTACCACCTATCTGTACTTCTTTCTAACACTGATTGAAGTAATGACCTGTCCGCTATCAGATGATGGTCCTGTTCAGATTTTGAAATATTGCTTCATTATATAACTTTTCCTTTAATTTATCCTGAGTCTTCTCCCTGACATGACTGCTGTGGTCATCTTTCTTTATGGAACTGTTAACTGGATTTATACTGAGATTAAATTAAAGAGCAGACTCTTAATGACCTTCTGAAGGTCATCGGTTTGTTTGATTTTATTAATATGTATCAGAGTAAAGAGGGTCATATTAAAGCTCGCACTGAACTTTTACATGATATTTTGAATGTTTCGGTGTAAATATCCCAGAGTTCCACTTTATGTGCTGCTATTTACAACATGTTGTTTTATCAAATAAAATAAATGATGATAATGTCAATGTTTGTGGTTAAAATGGGAAACGTGTGGAAAAGTTCATGTGGTTTGAATGAGTATGAAATATGTTGATCCTCTTTAAGTTTAACTTTTTAATCAAATTTATTCTCCTTATTAGTGACAATCTTTAAAATGCAATGAGCAGAGCTACTGTTAGTTAGCCTCATCAGATGTTTCTGAGGACTTTATCAGCCTGTGAGCCTCATACTCTGATCTATACATTCTGACTCCTGCAGGTAAACCCCTGATGGATGGAAACGGCACTCAGGACGTCTATGAGGCGGAAGAACACTCCAACATCACGCTGACATTGTCGTCTCCAGTTTTCTCTTCCTCCAGCAGGATGTACATGGATCTGATCAATAAGGAGCCTCTAAGGTCTATTTATCAGTATGACAGCACATATCAGCCTGAGCCGTACATGGATGAAACTTTAAGAGGCCGATTCCAGTGTGATCTACAGCGAGATGAGGACGGACAGATCCGATGTCTCCTGAGGGACCTGAAGTTCAGCGACGCAGGACGCTATCAATCCTTCATTAGGGTTGATGGAAGAAGCACTTTCACAAATTTTGAGGTTGTCGTAAAAGGTGAGAAAGCTGACACACACTAGACAGGGAACGAAGATGTATTGTTCACCACTGTCACAAAAACATCAGTTATAACCTCATGTTGCTCTCTTAATGAATTTTAATGTAATTTTTATATTTGGATGCATGTAACATCTAATGATAAACAAATAGTGTTGCAGTCAGGAATACTTAACACCTGCCCCAGTTTATTGGGCTAAATGTACAAATTAGAGATTGTTTCATATAAAAAAAAATGAAAGAACAATCTACATACTGTTATGTAACTAATACTAACAATTATTTCTCCAAATTCAATTTGAATTTATCCATTATACTCTCCAAACACTTGTGGTTTCCTGTGCCAGAGCATGACTGAGCCACTGCTGTGCTACACTGTAGTTAAGGTTTACTGTGATCCATGGACACAAAAAAGGCTCACAGAACAGAACCCCTAACTTTAAATAGTTGCGAGCAAAATGGTCTCATGCAATTTTTGCAGCAGGTCCTTGGACTCAGTCAAGAGGTTTAACCTACCTGTCTCCTCAGGATTCAGGAGGTTGTTAACTTCCTGCTGCCAGACCCAGGTGGTATAACCACTGGTCTTTTAAGTTTAAACCTATGAACTAGGCTTCCAGATGTACCTCTATCAGACTTCTGGCCATTGGTTATGATTAATATCCTTTCCTTGTTTGTGCAAAGATTCTCCTTCCAAACCTTTTTGACCAGTTTAGTAGAGTAAAATCTCACCATGTTCAGGTATTTGACGTGTTGCTTCTCCAATAAACTGGAAGAAATGAAAGAAAGCCGTCTGGTTGCATAGGTGTGCTCTATGCCAGGGGTTACCAAAGTGGGGGATAGATCTCCCCTAGGGGTCACAAGATGGCAAGCGGATGAGGTCAGTTAATGTGATAAAATCCCTGAGGTATATGGAGGGCCAACCTATATAAAGAAATACATGAATGTCCCATGAAACTATAGAATGTGCCATAAAATATCTTAAATATAATATAAATATAATTACTACCGTATATATTTATGAATTAATATAGATTAAAGTAATAATGTGTATGTTTGGACAGGCAGAATTATTTTAGAACTCCTGCTCTAGACTATACCTTATTTAAAATAATGTTGTTTATTTATTTTATTTTGTTTTTTCAGCTGTTACTGTCATGCAAGAAGCTCAAGCAGAAACTCTCAATAGAACACGACGGAAGAGGCCCGGGGTTTGTGGGTCTTTAAGTTTGTTTGGACTATTATTAGCATTACACCGTCCTTGCATTAATGCAGTGAATAAGTTAGGTATACAAGGGACTGCAGCTTCTTCCAGCATGGTTCATCTATCTTTTTTGCAATATCATGGATTTTCCCTTTCCACCATTTCCTCTATGTATTGCTGGGAAAACCATTCATCATGTGAGATTTTAAAATGTGAAGAAATTGATATAATTGTCTTTTTAAAGTGTTTCTGCAGCAAACTATTTCACAAACTATGACTATATAATAACTATTTTAAATAGTATATGTTATGTTTTATGTTGTATATAGTATATATATATATATATATATATATATATATATATATATATATATATATATATATATATATAGGTTCTAGACACGAATCTTCAGGTGAGTCCAATCTGCACAGGTTAATTCACGGTGAAGATTGGACTCACTTGCTCTTATGGCTGGGTAGAACTAATACATGACATGGAGATGACTTGTTGACTCCACATTGCCCATGTCTCTGATATATATACACTCCACATTAAACTTGGCTATACGGTATGGGAGATGATCTTTTTTTTCTATCCCCTTCAATGGTTGATTTTAATAGAGTTAATGATTGATATTTACATTTTTCACATTTCCTTTGAAGGACAGGTTCTGTTTATTGGTTCTTCAGATGTTTAAATGTCGATGTTTAAATGTTTAGAAATTGTTTTGGTCAGTCCATCTGATCTGACTCTCTCAGTTAATTGTTTTGGTTTGCTTGTGTTGATAATGAGACCTTAAACAAACTAAGATAAAAACCTGATGCACTGATTTCCCTCTAATTAACTGTCAGCACTTTTACCGAATGTTTGTTAGACAGTCAACCTTATCTTTTTTGGTTTGTTTATTTCAAAGGTTTATTTTCAAACTCCCTGCCATTAAGTTTAGCCTTCTTATGAAAGCAATCCTAAGGTTCATGTTTAAAGAATAAAAAGAAAAACAAAAAATAGAATTAATCATATTTAGTTGGAAGTTAGTTTGCTTCTGAATCATAAAAAGTAGCTTATGTAAATAAAGGCACAATTTCCTTTTTTTTGTTAAAGCTGGAAAGTTTAAGATAATTTTGTTGAGTGAGAATGTATTAAATCAAAATTAATTTCCTGAATATTTATTCATTTATTTTAAACAAATGTTAAAATGAAAATAAACAAACACAAACAAACTACTTTGTTACATTTATGTCTGAGACGTCCCCTGATATAAGCTAAAGCCTCAGACATTAAAAAGCAATGATCAGTGCTAATGTGTGGATTATTTGGTAACGTTTAATATTTTTATTTGCTTTATGTAGGACAGACTTTGCATCTAAGGCAATTCTTTTTTATTGCAGAAATGCTTTTTGTTTTCTAAATGTATCAGTTGTTCTTGCAGCCAGGCTCAGAAAGTCATACTGCTCTGTCGGCATGCAGAAGCTTGGCGACCAAACTGGTCCAGCAGGTTTTCTTTATTATGTTTTCATCAGGGCTGTGGCTCCCACACCTGTTGAAATTAAACTGGAATGAAAGCAAAAGATCAAACAGAAAGGGTTTAAAGCTATAATTTTTTTTTTTTTAATATGGCAACAAACAGCAATTCAATTGTAAGAAAATTGAACAAAAAGACTAAAAACATGGTCATACTCTGATGTTAACGTTGAAAAATACATGATTGTGAACATGAACATAGCATTTATACAGCAGCCATTAGTGAACTCTTTTTTATAGTGGTCTTTGAATAGATTTCAGCTGATGACTTTAAATTAACTCTCAGATCATTGGTCCTGGGTCATTATTCTGTTGGTTCAAACAAACCAGACAGAATAAAATTAGTAAAATTACACTCTCTCCCATATAAACAGTGTATTACAAAGATCAAACAGACAGTGTTTAAAGATATCATGAAGAGGGGACAATAGCGTCGGATGAAGGATTTTGACTTGAAATCGATCTGCAGCCATCCCCAAGGCAGGAACTCAGACACCAAAGGTTTCTGTACTTGAAGCTGCCTGGTTTATAAAAGTGCAAAAGCTTTAAACTGGATGAACTTCTGGATCTTTCTCTTATTACAGGTTTTTTAGAATCAATCAGGGAAATATTAATTATAAGTTTAACTGTTTTTCTATTTCTGGTGTTGATCAGCAATACTACAGCTTAAATTTTCCCACAAACCTTTAACACCAGAAACTTATCTAAACTCAAAGAAAGCATGTTTTTTTTTGTTTTTTTTTACTGATTTCTGTTTTTTTAGTGTTGCAGTAGTCAGACACAATCTACTTACAAAATCCAAACAGATCTGACTAAAAAGAGGGGAAAACATGTCCGCATGTTTTTCAAACTGAATTAATTCTTATTGTGACCCTGGAAAGTAATTAACTTTAAAAACTTGGGAAGCTTTCTATTTTGGTACTTTATCTTCTAAATAGTGTATATGTCGGGACTTGCTCTATTTATTTCCCTGTAACCTGATCAGCCTAAAGTGTCAGAATGAAAACTGATCTCACATAAGAAAACAGTTTCGTTTTTAATGAAAGCTGTGAGCTAAAATGGTCTGACTGGTTCCTCTGAGCCTTTATGTCTCTGGGAGAACAAAAGCAGGAATTTTCCGGCAACATTTTATTATTATGGAAACTCTGATTTGTCCCATCATCAGTGAGCTGACATGTTTTTGCATTTTAAGCATGTTTAGTTGATGATGAAATCCAGCAGCTGTGGTGGAACTGTACGGGTGAACAACAGCAGGATGAAGCCTTCCTGGACCATCAGCACCACCTCCTTTATGATCTGAGGCAGCTCTGCAGCTCCTCCAATGACTGACTGATAATAGCTGAGAGCAAAAGTAAACACTTCATTCATTTCTTTCTACCGCAATCATAACACCATTGAGACCAGTTATCATCCCTGTCTCCTCCCAGCATTTCTTTCCATGGTGCCAAAGAGTTTGTAAACACTTTTAGATTATCTGCCTTTAATGTTTTTCTGTAAAAAGAAAAGAAAATGAGAGATAAAGAAAAAGCACATGTAAGGAAAAGTTTGCTTCTTCAAATCTGCTAAAACCTGACTTATTCACTAGATGGCAGTAGTGCAGCACAATTATAGACTATCAACATAACAGGTCAGAGCTTCACTACATAGGGTTGCCTCCTGTTCCTTGAAAACAGGAGTTTCTTTAATTTAGAAGCAAACGTTTGCATTGAATTAAATTAAGGTTAGTGTTAAATGTTGAAATAATTTCAAAAACTTAACAAAAGCCATCAAATGGTTAATCATATTTGTAGGGTGAAAGATAATTTTTCACAAAGCTACAGAAAATTGTTCCTTATATAGTCTTTCAGAGGAAACTGTTTGTTCAAAACACACACACACACACACACACACACACACACATATATATACACACACATATATATATATATATATATAACAGCATATATATATATATATATATACATATATATATATATATATATATATATATATATATATATATATATATATATATATATATATGCGAACACACAATATACACAAATATATCAATATAATTTACAGATTATACGTAATGGCTGCTCCAAAATTAATAGCAATTACATGAAAATACATCTCATCATTATCTGCGTTTATAAATATATATATGTGTGTGTGCAGACATACAATATACACAAAATATATCAATATAATTTTAGATATATTTTACAAGTTGACATAAGAAAATATGTAATTACATGAAAAATAGACTGTTGAACTGTTGATGATATATATATATATATATATATATATATATATATATATATATATATATATATATATATATATATATATATATAATATATATATATATATATATATATATATATATATATATATATATATATATATATATATATATATATATATATATATATATACATATATGAACAGCAGAATAACTTGTTATATAAGAATCGTCCTAACCACGCTCCACTGCTCATCAACAGCTCAGCTGCAGAGATGGTCAACAGCACCAAAATAAGGATTAGAAACATCTCAGCATAAAAAAAAAAAGGTAAATACTGGAAAACTTTGTAATCGGAAGAAATCTTTATGCATTTAGCTTTCCTTGGATGATTGCTTTGTGTTCCTGTGGTTTGTTTGCACCAGTGTCCAATTTATGGACATTAAAAGAAATATGAATGAAGATATTTCATGTTGTCCTGAACCGCTGCTGCTCCTGCATGAGTGACTATAAGACAGTCGAGGAAGGAATGGTTTAAATTCCAGAGGAGCTGATGAGGATTATTACTGAGATCACAGCTTTTCATTATGTTTTGAACATAGAAATGGCTTCAGGAATATAAAGAAATAAATAAATTAATCTCTTTTTTTTGTAAAGCAAAAGATGAATCAATATTCTTGGTTTTTCTTGATGGTTTAAATTAAGCTGGCCAGATGGTGGCACTCTAGGTCAATTAATAGAAGGCTTCAAGTCTTTAAGCTTTAAGTTTATTTCAATTCACAAATTCCTTCATGCATTTTGTAGGATTTCGACTTTAAAGAAAAACAGGCCCAACCAGCTGTATCAGAAATCACTGCAACAAAATAAGACCATTTTGAAGACTATTTTTTTTTTATAAACTGCATATTTTGTTGCTTCCGTTAAAAAGCAGAAGATCATTTAGAAATGGGCTTTTTTGACACTTTTAATTCATTTCAGATTAAAAGGTCCTGGAAAAAAGTGTCTCAAATAAATGAATTTTGCTCCTCAGTTATTTTAGTGCTACCATTGTTTTTGTTTTGTTTATTTGTAATGTGTTTTGATAATGCAAAAACATTTCAATTCGTGATTATAGAAGTTACAGAAATGACATTCTACCCAATGTTTAGTTTAGTGTTTCTTACAGTGACGTTAGGAGGGGCTGTGCTTTCATTAATGTACCATAGTAGGAAGCGGCGCATTGAAAGGATTTCTCTTTGATGAACCTGGCTTTTATTGCAGTTTCTAACTATGGAAGAATAATTTATCCAGCGGAAGCTGGTAAACCAAACATCATTAACGCTATTCTCTGAGAATATATGGGTAAGTTGTTCTGTTTAACGCACTTTCTTCCGCGCCATTCCCGTCTAAACTTTTTTCTGCACATTTATCAGGAATCCTCCTCGTCTCATTAATTCGTTTTAATGTTATATCTCCTGGTTTCATACAGTTAACGCATAGAAAGTTATCAATTCTGCGTGATAGGCTATATATATTCTGTTTAACACTTCCTCACTGACGTTTTGTCTGAACGTTTTCCAATATATTTTTCCTTTCTTTACAATAAGATAAAACATGTTATTAGGCACTTCTACTCATGTTCGAAATGGACCAAAAGTGAAACAAAAGTCATTTCCCCATCTTGTCATTACCCAGCAGCCCTTGCGGCTACTCCAACTTCAGGACACAGCAATGACTGCCTGAGTGATTGGTGGAAAAAGGGGAAATAGGGGAAATAACTACTATATAGGCCTATAGTACCTGTTTATCTGAATAGTTATTAAACTCAAATACATCTTATTGAATATTATTTATTTTCATCAGCAGTTATCATAGCAGGAAAGCTTTCTCAAGAACTTTGTGATGCATTTTGGAAACAGAAGATGAATCCCAGGTCTTATGCGCCACCTTGCTTGAGAAACCTGTTCAAAGACTTACTTTTACTTATTATTTAGGTAGCACACATATCATCCTTATCTAACTTTATTCTTATATCTTATTTTTACCAACAATTTTATTTTTTTTTTCTCTTCTGTAAACGGTTGCACTGCAAGAACAACATTTCCCACAAGGGATTGATAAAGGAATTCTGATTCTGACTTATTGCTTTGGTAAAAATACTTCTGAATTATAGGCCTACATAATAGGTCATGAACTGTTTACAGTCAGTGTCTTTGTGTCAGTCAGTTTAATCTCTATTTCCCCCTTTTCCAGCAGTCACTAAGGCAGTCACTGCAATGTCCCATGAAGGTGGAGTAGCCGCAAAGGGCTGCTGGGTAATGACAAGATGGGGAAATGACTATTAATGTTTCACTTTTGGTCCATTTGGGGACATGAATAGAAGTGCTTAATAACATGTTTTGTCCTATGATAAAGAAAGGACAAATATACAGAAAAACGCTCAGATAAAACCTAATCCATCCATCCATCTCCCTCCCGCTTATCCGGGGGTCGGGTCGGCGGGGACAGCAGCTGGCTAGAAGGAGGCCCAGACTTCCCTCTCCCCAGCCACTTCTTCCAGCTCTTCAGGAGGAAACCCCAAGTATGCTCCCAGGCCAGCCGAGAAACATAGTCTCCAGCGTGTCCTGGGGTCTTTCTGGGCCTCCCGGTGGAAGCGTTCGTGAACACCCTCACCAGGGAGGTAGTCCAGGAGGCATCCCAAACACATGCCCGCCACCTCCCAACTGGCTCGTCTCCCGACAATTAATCTCAAAGTACTTGAAAGCAAGAAAATCATTTCAGCTCATATATTATGCTGAAATGAGATCTCAGTTTGTGCTAATTACATCGGAAACCTGGAGATTTAAACTAGTTATAGAGATTAATTCCAAGATTAATTCCAAGATTACAGTAAAATTAATCTAGATTAAAGAAATTAATTGGTATGCCCACATCTTTTAAAAAATGACGCATATTCAGATTTATAGTAAATCTCTAGAGGGTTATATTTTGTGTCATTTCACAGGTGTTACCAGGATGTTGAAGTGGAGGAAATCTGTGCTGTTGGTTCTGGTGCTGACTGGGGTTCGGTTTCCTCCTGGAGAAGGTGAAAAAAAATCGAACTTTATTGGCTTGACTCTGCTTAGATCTATGTTTAAAAAAGATCATATAGTTTACTGTTCTTAAACTTAAACCCAGGTTATTATTAATAGTGTTGTTGTTATTAGCATCATTATGAAAACTTTACTTGATGTGGCATTCATTCATTAGTCTCCATGTAAAAGTGCATACCAGAGACATGCAGTGTCTGCTCCTTATTATAATCAAGCTTCCAGGATATACTGTAGGCCTGAAAATTCATGTTCTTTCCTTTAATTTACAATTATTATATAAAAGTATTGGGATTCTGTGTGGTAGACGAACACCAAGGGGTTCATTATTGTGTAATGGAAAAAATGTAGGGTGTTCTGATTCCCTGCAATAACAGCAGTTTGTGGTTTATCTCTTTGGTCTGGCCTTCTAACAATGAAGCAGGCTTATATTTTGATAGTAGTGTGATACATGTAGAATAAATTCCTTTTTATCCTAATCTGTTTTCATTTTTCCCACTTTCTACTCCTTCTAGCTATTGTTTCTCATCCTGTCTTTTTGATCTCATAAAACATATTTTTCTTTCCTCATATCATATTTTCTGTTTTTTTTTTTTATTGAAGTAACTCCCTCCCTCTCTCTGATTTACTTCTATGTTAAGTAAAACTTTCTCAAGTTGGGTAGTTTTCATTCATTTGTATTCCTTTGCAGCATGGGGGGAAAGTAAATACTGTACATACATACTTGAGTAAAACATCAGTTACTGAGTGGAAATAAATACTGATCTAAGTAATTCCCTCTACATTACCAGATGAAGGTCATGTTTAGATATTGAACTATCGCTTTACTTTTCAAAATATCACAAAAATCCTCCACTATACCTTTAAGTAAATCTTTCTAAAGTTGGGTAGATTGCGTTCCTTTGTATTATTTTGCAGCATTGGTGGAAAGTAACCACTTACATTTATCTCAGACATTGTACTGAATTACTGCCTATCTGTACTTTTTGCTAAGTAGTTCATAAAAGCTGAATTTTACTCAGTGGAAATAAATACTAATTTAAGTAATGACTTCTCCATTACCAGATGATGGTCCTGTTCAGAGGGTCATATTAAAGCTCGCACTGAACTTTTACATCATTATTTGAATGTTTCGGTGTAAATATCCCAGAGTTCCACTTTATGTGCTGCTATTTACAACATGTTGTTTTATCAAATAAAATAAATGATGATAATGTCAATGTTTGTGGTTAAAATGGGAAACGTGTGGAAAAGTTCATGTGGTTTGAATGAGTATGAAATATGTTGATCCTCTTTAAGTTTAACTTTTTAATCAAATTTATTCTCCTTATTAGTGACAATCTTTAAAATGCAATGAGCAGAGCTACTGTTAGTTAGCCTCATCAGATGTTTCTGAGGACTTTATCAGCCTGTGAGCCTCATACTCTGATCTATACATTCTGACTCCTGCAGGTAAACCCCTGATGGATGGAAACGGCACTCAGGACGTCTATGAGGCGGAAGAACACTCCAACATCACGCTGACATTGTCGTCTCCAGTTTTCTCTTCCTCCAGCAGGATGTACATGGATCTGATCAATAAGGAGCCTCTAAGGTGCATTTATCGGTATGACAGCACATATCAGCCTGAGCCGTACATGGATGAAACACTAAGAGGCCGATTCCAGTGTGATCTACAGCGAGATGAGGACGGACAGATCCAATGTCTCCTGAGAGACCTGAAGTTCAGCGACGCAGGACGCTATCAATCCTTCATTAGGGTTGATGGAAGAAGCACTTTCACAAATTTGGAGGTTGTCGTCATAGGTAGGAATCAGGGAACTAAGCATGTGACCAATGATTAGATTGATTTAATCTATTGACAGCAATATAATGTTGCAATACGGAATAATTAACACCTGCTCCACCTTGTTGGGCCAAATTTATAAATTATAGACTGTTTCCTATAAAAAATGAAAATAAAAGAACAATCTAGTTACTGTTATCTCACTAATATTACCAAGGTTTTATTATTATAATTTTTAATATGTAACATTTTTTTATTATTATTTGTTTATTATTTGATTCAAATATTAAATACACCATTATATTAACAAACACATTATTAAATAATTAAATGTCCCAATAAAATATTAATATACATTTAAAATGTAGAATTAAAATTATTAAAATCAGCTTCATTTCATTTAGAAAATAGATTTATTAAAAACTATTTGTAATCACTTTTATATGTCTTTATAAATAAATCTAAAATAAAGTAATTATGTATATTTTTAGGTGTAAGCTGTAGTTGCCCTTTAAATTAGACATCTTATTTTGATTAAATCAGTTTGATGTTTTTGCTTAATCTGTTTAATTTTAAAACCCTGTATAGTTTGCATTTTGTCAATATACCTACGTTAATGCAGAGGCTGAATCTTTTTTGGTAAAACTATACAGGAAAACACCAAAAAGTCAAAATAACCTGTGTGGGTTTGTTAAAAACAGCACAAAAAAAAAGTTTTTTATTATTGTTTTTTTGTTTTTGTTTTTTTTTCAGCTGTAAGAGAAGCAACTCAAGAAGAGACTTTAAATGCAACACAACGTGAGAGGCCTGGGATGTATGTGGCTTTTGGTTTATTTGGACTAACATTAGTAAGACAATATCATTGCACCAAGTCATTGATGGAAGGTCACCGCGGTTATCCAGCTGTTTCCATGTCAACCTCACCTCGGGTAGCTTCCC
>JAGKQL010000050.1:2487317-2500415 GCA_018398635.1 Cyprinodon brontotheroides | reverse complement strand
TTTGTGGAAGGAATTCAATGTATAAAAATTATTAAAATGTAGTGTTTAAAATTGATAGTAAAAAAATTCAGTTTAAAATTTGGTGTACAAAAAAAGTCAGATTCAATGAGACTTTTATTTCAAATTATCAGAGTTGTAGTTTAACACACATCTCTGCAGCTTCTCTACTATTTACCCACTCTTTACTCCATCAGACAGTGTCTTGCCCGCGACCAAAATCTAATAAATTAGCAAAAGATTCCCAAAAGGTAAATCATGATAATCTAATTAAAATCAAAATAACAGATTGGGGAAAAAAGTTAAAACAATTAAATGCGGTCTGTTTAACATAAGATAAACTTTCCTCTAAAAGTCTACTAGTTAATGACTTGATTTGTGATAATCACATTGACTTGTGTTGCCTTACAAGAAACCACAGCTGCAGCAAAAGGATTATGTGAGCATAAATGAGGCAACTCCTTCAAAGCTATTGAATTTTTCACATCCCCAGAAGTTCTGGGGTGAGGAGGAGGAGTAGCAACAATCTTCCAGTCCTGACTTACTGATTACTCCCAAAAACAATTAATACCTACAACTCTTTTGAACATTTAACATAATTTCCCTGATCCAAATTTCAAGGCAAAAAGAAAACCTCTTCTTTTTGTAACTTTGTATATGTCCACCAGGTCCTTACTCTGAATTTTTAGATGAGTTTCAGGTTTCCTTTCTGATTTGGTATTAAATACTGACAGGGTCATCATAGTGGGAGATTTTAACATCCATGCTGACATTGAAGGCGTAGCTTAGAGCAGCCTTTAATGCTATCTTAGACACTATTGGCTTTGTTCAAAATGTGAATAGTCCCGCATTCTCATCTTCATACTTTGGATCTTGTGCTGACATACGGCATAGAATGTGAAGAAATAACAGGATTTCCTCACAACCCTGTCCTCTCTGACCACTTTCTAATAACCTTCAGGATTACTTTAACAGAGTTCTCCTCCCCCAAAAGAAGGTTACATTTTAGTAGATCTTTATCAGATAGTGCAGTTATAAATTTTAAAGAATCTGCTTCACTTTCTCTCTCCTCTGTGTCGCTGAGCAGTGCTGCAGAGTGCAAAAGCTTAGCTTATTCCCCTTCACAGGTTGATGATTTTGTTGATGGGGTTGCTAGTTCTCTGCGTATTGCCTTAGACAACGCAGCTCCTTTGAAAATGAAAACCGTTAAAAATAGAAAGCTTGCTCCTTGGTTTAATGCAGAGCTGCGTACTTTGAAGCAAAATGCTAGGAAACTGGAGAGAAAATATCGCTCCACAGGCCTGCGAGAGTCCTTCCTAGTCTGGAAAAATGGTTTACTGCTGTATAAGAGGACCCTTTGTAAAGCAAGAGCAGCATACTTCTCCTCTATTAATGCCAGGAGACCAAGAATAATCCTAGATTTCTTTTTAATCCAGAAGCTGATTAGTCACCCAGAGCATTTGGCTGGGATTAACCGTCCATTTCACCTAATCTTAGTATAAAAAATCTTGGTGTTATTTTTTTTTATCAGGACCTGTCATTTAGATCCCATATAAAAGAGGTTTCTAGAATTTCTGGAATATTCCAAAAATGATAAATATCTTATCCAGGGGTGATGGTGAGAAACTAGTCCATGCATTTTGTTACTTCAAGGCTGGACTATTGTAATTCTTACTATCAGGGAAGTCCACAAACTGTAGTTAAAAGCCTTCAGCTGATCCAAAATGCTGCAGCCAGAGTTCTGATGAAAATGAAAAAAGAGATCATATCTCTCCTATCACAAAGCTTCTCTTCATTGGCTTTCTGTTAAATCCAGAATAGAATTTAAAATCCTCCTTCTCACATATAAAGCCTTAAATGGCCAAGCTCCATCTGATATCAGAGATCTGATTGTTCCTTATGTTCCTAACAGAGCACTTCGCGCTCAATCTGCAGGTTTACTAGTGGTTCCTAGAATTATTCAAATCCCTTCGTCTGATCACACAGTGGACCTGCAGTGGAACCGACCTGCAGTGGAACCGACCTGCTGTGGAACCGGACCTGCTGTGGAACCGGACCTGCTGTAGAACCGGACCTGCAGTGGAACCGGACTTTACAGTTGTAGAACCGGTCCTGCAGTGGAACCGGACCTGCAGTGGAACCAGACCTGCTGTGGAACCGCCCTGCAGTGGAACCGGACCTGCTGTAGAACCGGACCTGCAGTAGAACCGGACCTGCAGTGGAACCGGACCTGCAGTGGAACCGACCTGCAGTGGAACCTACTGACCTTGTTCTAACTTCTTTCCTGGTTTGGGACGGTTCCTGCAAACATCCACCTTGATATGTTCCTGGAGATAAAGCGTAGATCTTCTTACCTTTCCCACATAGAGCGGCTCGTCTCCAGGGTCCTCCTCCAGAACAAAGA
This sequence comes from Cyprinodon brontotheroides, assembly GCA_018398635.1. Lineage (NCBI taxonomy): Eukaryota > Metazoa > Chordata > Actinopteri > Cyprinodontiformes > Cyprinodontidae > Cyprinodon > Cyprinodon brontotheroides. Next base: position 2,498,014 of record JAGKQL010000050.1, on the reverse strand, counting down.
ACTGGTTCCACACCCAGCTCCTCCCTCTTCCTCAGCTGGGAAAGAACTCTTTCTCCTGGTCTCCTTATTCTTGCCGCCTTATGGAGAACCTCAGAGTTCTGCATCATGGCTTTGCAGCCTGGTTCTGTCCATGAGGACAGGACCCAGATGTGGAGGACGCTGAGAAGACAGAGACGCTTCATCTCTGAAGCCATCAGGAACCGCGTGGATGTCACTCCACCCCCAGCTGTATCCTGCAGAACAGGCAGGAACACCTGCGAGTCAGTGGCGCCAGCAGAACCCCACCCACCCCACTTTCTACTGGTTCTGCTCCAGGTTCCAGTTCAGATCCAACCCCAACCCGGCTGGTTCTGCAGAAAAGTGGACCTGTTTGTTCACACCCTGGATTGTGTTCACAGCTGGAATTAAATTAATTCTGAGCAGAAATCTGCAGCTCATCCCGTTAATCTGCCCCAGTTAACATAGCCCGCCTAACACATACATGCTCCTTCTGCTATATATAGTGAGGACCATGAGTTGACTTCCATTGATCTGCAGTGATTTTCAACCCTTTCTGTGTCCTAAACTTAAACTAACCAAACCTAAAACTAACCATTACCAATGCAAATCTAACCCTAAAACTAACCCTAACCATTTACCAATGCAACTAACCCTAAAACCCTAACCATTACCAGTGCTGCTAATCTAACCCTAAAACTAACCATTACCAATGCATATCTAACCCTAAAACTAACCATTACCAATGCATATCTAACACTAAAACTAACCATTACCAATGCATATCTAACCCTAAAACTAACCATTACCAATGCATATCTAACCCTAATCTAACCCTAAAACTAACCATTACCAATGCTAACACTAAAACTAACCATTACCAATGCAAAACCTAAAACTAACCATTGCCAATGCATATCTAACACTAAAACTAACCATTACCAATGCACATCTCTCTCTGTTCTCTATTCTGCAGAATCTGTTGCATTCAATCTCTAACCTTCTGCTCTCTCACCAATGCTTTTCCTCGAACACTAGCTTTGCCTCGTCACATCCTGTTTGGCTGTGGCGTCATCCTGGGAAATTTAACCCATCAGCTGTGCTGCTTCAATCAACACTAACCCTTGTTTATAGATGTTGGAGAACGGGGCCTGTTTAACAGTGTGGTGCTGTTTCACTAACGTGACTGAGTGGATGTGCGCTCTCTGCGTCCTCTGGCATGGGAACTGCCTTTACGCTTCGTCTGCCTGGCTGTGTGTGTTTCCTGGACCATTTATCCGCGCAAATTACAGCTAAACTAACCGTTACCTCTGCTTCTCTAACCTTGAACTAGCCATTGGAAGTGCGGCATCATGGCCCTAAAACTGAACCATGGTTACTTCTGCTGGAGGAGGTTTCTTCCTGCTAAAAGGGGACCATTACCACTCCACTGTAAACTTCTACAAGCATGCTTAGTGTGCGGGATTGTATTTGAGTCAATGAGTCACTGCAATCAACTGGTTTTCTAACCCTAAAACTAACTTTTACCATCAATTTGACTGTATGATCTGGTTGAACTGTAAAGTAACCTTGAGATGACATGTGTTGTGAATTCTAACTATAAACTAACCTGAATTACCATTGAATTGAATCTAACAGGTAAACTAACCATAATTTGGATAATGCTATCTGCATAATACTTTAAGAAACATAACCATTACCATCAGATGATTTTATTTTTTTTATTTTTTATGGTTTCAATATTTAAAGAGTGGGATTGATAATAGACATCTACATACACATTTAGCAGATTTAGCCTTTGCATTGAGAACCTAAAAACTAAGCAGAGAATCTTCTCCCATAATAAGATGGCTGATGGCTACCATTTAAGTACTACAAATTATTTCAAACAAAATTACATATTTTAGTTGGACATTAGTAGAAAAAGTAGGATTAGGGGGATCAAACCCTGAAAAGACCATCTGAAATACCAGGCCTAAAGGCAACGCTTGCCGTGCAGAAGTTTTTTTTTTAACTGGACTTCCACTCAATGACTCAATCTGTTCTTTCTTTTTCTCTTTTATTTAGAATATTACCAAAGTCACAGTAGGTGAAAAATCTTTAAACTAAATTAAGAAAACACAATCTGGTTAAAAAAACCAAAACACAATAAGCCAAAAATAACAAAATGAAATTACTCTTTCAATAATTACTACATCAACATATAATAAGTAATGAAACCTGGTTATTATCTGAGTTGGGAGTCTATATAAATGCATTCAATATGATATCATTTCTTCCAAATGCATTATCTGGAAATACAGTTTTTATATGCTTTGTAGCAAAATCAGCATTCAGTCCCTTTTCAACTACTAAAATTACATGCATTAAACACAGTGACACTTCTACTCCTATTCTATTGTTTCAAAGATGCATTCTGGTGTGATTAAGGAAAATGAAGCAGATCATCAAACATGTATCAGAAAAAGCTAACTTATAATTATAAGGTGAAGTTATAACACAAATAGTCAAAAGAAGTACATATTTTCAAAAGGACGGTAATCAAAAACTAAAAACCAATCTGAAAACCTAAGTCAGAGGTTGCAGAGAAACTTTCAGAACAAAATGTAATTCATAAAAGGATAGTTTCATATTTGAAACTCAAATATGGATTTATGTAAAGAAATCATCTTAAATTGTAAAAACAAAAATAAAATAAATGTTGCTCTGCACTGATAACGGTTGGCAGGTAATGAACTTATGCATATTAGATTAATAAGCAGTAAATATACAATGAGTTTTGATTACCACAGTGTTTCACACATTTTTAACAAGAGGTTTTAACATTTTCCTTACTGTCTATTTTTCAGGACCCTTTCATGTAGCCTCAGGGCATCTTCGGCTAGCAAATCAAGGAACTTATTCAAAAGTTTGTAAGTTAGGACTGCGGAGAGGGTGAAAGCTATTGCACTTCCAATTATTGGAATGAATCTGGAACCCTCTTCTACTACCTCCAGGGAAGCACAGAATGAAAGCTCAGCAGTAATTTTCTTGATGAGATCTTTAGTTATTTCTACTGCAACTAAATTACTTTTCAGGACAGCCTTCAGCTCATCATATGGTAAACCTGTTCTGACAGAGAGTCTTTTTAGAGATGGGATATCAAGACCAAACCCACTCACATAACTGGTGACAGTACCAACCAGCAAGCTCAGATCAACGGCAGCAGACAGCCCTGGAACTGGAACTGCTGCTGCAACCCCTGATAATGCTGTCAAACCCCATAAAACACGCTGAAAAATCTCTTTCTTTTTCATGATGAAATCTGGAGATAAAGTTTGGGCATCCATGTTGTTTTTAGGAAGATGTCTCTCAAAGGCCTAAATCAGAGCATCAAAATCATACAGATGAATCTCTGGGTTGGACACCATGAATACCTCTGGAGACTCAATTCCAAGCTACCTGTAAAAGAGAAAAAAAGGAAAAAAAAGTTTTTACACATGTACACACACACACGCATATACACTCGTTCTGCCGTCGTAGTGAGGACCACATGTTGACTCCCATTGACTCCTCATTGCTTAATTTGTATTTTGCTTAATCTTAATTTAACTTAATACTTTTTGCCCTGTAAGCTGCTGGTAACCTTAATTTCCGGAGGGAGTTTTCCCAAGGGATCAATAAAGTTCTGCCTAAGTCAAAGTCTAAGTCTACTTCCATTGATTTACATTCATTTTCAACCCTTTCTATTCCCTAACCCTAAAACTAACCATTACCAATGCATACCTCACCCTAACCCTAACCCAATTGACACCTTAGCCCTAAACCTAACCATTAGCAAAAAAGCACGTGAGGACCAGCAAAATGTCCTCACTTTGCAACAATTGCTTCTCAATTTGATGGTGAAATTAAAAGGGAAATTAATGAGAGACATCCACTTCAAATGTGAATTAGTGCCAAGGTTTTTCTTTCTTTTTGCATCTCGGAAATTATTGTCGATGTTTAAGTAAAAGTAAAACCTTTTCTTATTTTTTAAGATCTCTTGAGCAAGTTTACCATAATTTTCTCTGAATGATCAGCTGACATGATGACAAAGAAGTCAGGGTCTTGCATCCAACATCCTTCAGGTAATCCTCTGCTTTAGACGCAGGGGTTTCAATTACAGGAAAGTCCCTCAAGATGACATTGGGATACTTAGGATGGCGGTAATCGATTGCCTCCTTGGGGATTTCTATGACACCAGCAGGTGCAGCACTGTCATAAAGACCTTCTGATGCGACAGAAAAGCGAAAATAGGAAAGTAAAACCTCATATGTTGATCATATTTTGGTGGGAGGTGCTGTTAAGGCACAACAAGAGTCCATGAGCTGCTAATTAGCTTGAAATATTGTTTCTGTTTAAAAAAGACTTTATTTAATTTAATTTAATTACAGCACCTTAAAATGTTTGATATGTTTATAACAGAAAATGTTATCCAAGAGAACAAAGTTAAAGACAGCGTTTAATATGTTGTACCTCACAATGTAACAGGTGTTGATTTATCACCTTTGTGGTGATGGCAATAATCCTGAAGATCAGTTCAATTGTTTTTATCATTGTAGAGTCATACTGGCAGCTGAAAAAGCAAGGTTCCGTTTTATCGTAGTTTTGGTTTTCTTTTTATTGATTTTAAAGTCTTTAAAAATGTGTTACAGAAATCACTGTATGACCTATTTATATGTTTAAGTATAATAAATCACAAATGTGATCATATTTTTTTAGTAACAACACATAATATTGTTTTTTTTAAGTTTCACACTGAAAAGCTTATTTATTTTAGCCGTATATAATAAGAGCGAGCCCTCTGTGCAAACCAAGTACTTACATAGTTTTCCTCTGCGATCTAGACAACTGTTGGAAAGCAGCACAGTCCTGGAGATAACATGAAGTAGGAGAAGCTTAGCTCAATTCAAATCTCTTGACAGGGTATATGTGAGGTTATTTTGGAGTTTAACAAAATATATAATCCAACACCTTTGAGGAGTGGTCATGCAAAAAAGGGGAGGAGCCATGAACTTGAAAATAAACCAGCACAATAAAATCAGCTTATCTGAGATTACATTTTTTTTTTCATACATTCAAGATATACATTCATTTAATTTAATCATATCTGAGATCTGAGAATAGCTGGGATTCAAATCTGATTTAAATTTAATGCTTTATGTTTAATTGGGGGCCTAGCTCTCTCTGCAGCGAGGTGTACTTGCTGTCAGACTATTCTTCCACTTTACGTTGCATGGGAACAAGGAAAATATCCAACACAGACTGAAAATGCTATGCAAACCTGTCAAGATCATATTTTCTCTGCCAAGCTAAGCATTGTGTATTTATGTAAGCTGCTTATATTGGTGAAGCATGTTATTTTTCAAAACCAATTACATACACAAAGAATATTGATGATGTTTTATACATAATGACATTTCCAGTTCACATGGTCCCTCAAAGCAGCAGCTTGTAATAGGTTGTTCCTCCACTCTGTTGAGCTGTGATTACACAGACCCCTCCTTTGAGCCCCTGCCACCCCACTCCAGGACCAAAAGTAAAAGAAAAAAATATATTTAAATAAAAAAACAATCTGTAAATTTGAAAATAAAAATGAAATTTGCAAGCTTGACATAGAACAAACGTTGTCAAGACTCAGAAAATAGGACCCAGAATTCATTCAGACAGAACAGGTTTGTTTAAAAGTTAAATGCTTTATTGACTGCTCTGCATTGTGCGGCTCATCTGCTGCGGCTGGCTTGCTGGATTCTCTGTAGAGATAGATACTCAGGTTAGTAACCACTAGACTCAAACGCAAAAGAGCAGAAGAGTCTAGAGGCAGAATCCAGAGCAGGTGACGAAGCAGGGACAGATCCAAGGTCGTTTACAGGCAGTCCAAACAGCAGTTCGACATTGTGGCCACCTACCACAAGTTCCATCATGAGACAGAATCTGTTCAGTTGATGACATCCAAAACTACAACCTTGTGAGAGTCCAGTGAAGGAGGAGGCTTGATGACCAGTCGTCTTGCAAAATCCCCGTCCATAAACTCAGTATCTGCTCCATAGTCCACGAAAGTGGACAGGCTATGACAAGTAGAATGAACAGAGAATGATACAGGGAGAAGAAAATCTGGGGAGACAGATAGTCTGGCTTGGTCCAACAGGATTTCCACTTCTCCTATTGAACCTGTCCTTTTACTGGACAAGATCTCACCCAGTGTACCTCTCCACTGCAGTAGAGGCACAGTCTACATTTGAAGCACCCGTCCCTGTCCTCCCTGGAGAGTTAAGTGCTTCCTAGCTGCACCGGGAAAGGACCCGGGGTCTGAGAAGAATCAAATGCTCCAACATTAGCCAAAGATGAGGAAGAAGGGATTAGTAAGTGATTGACTGGCTCTCTGCTCTCTGTATCATCCGAGGTCACAAAGATCAATCCTTATGTTGCTTCAGGTACCGAGGGTAGTTCCGGTTGGAAAGTCCATCCTTGATCCTGTCATTTAATACAGTAATGAACACGTCCATGAGCGTCTCCTCGTTCCAAGGAGCTCTCTGATGCCAGCAGGTGGACAGTCGATTATATACTCATGCAATGTGTGTCAGATCTCTCTGTTTTAAAGACAGGAGTCCCCTATGGGAAGCATCCCTGCTGGGGGAGAACTGGGCGGAAAATTAATTCCATTAATTCCTGAGAAAAGACAAGGTAAGATTTACACAGGCTGGGATTTTTTTGTCATTCCGACATTCCCCATATCTTGGCTTTGCCCGCTAACAAAAAGATTTTTGTAAGCTACTTTAGCTTGATCAGAGGAAGGGCTGCAGCTCAAAATGGATCTCCCACAGGGTCAAAAAGGAGCAATATTCCGGATCACGTCTAAACAACTCAACAGATGACAGACGCGTCTCATGAGTGATAGTATTAGCACCAAGTGGCGTATAATAAAGGTATTTATATGCATAAATCAAGCGGAACAATATGGAGATAGCTGGACTGCTCCACTTGTGAAAGTAAAATCTGCTGGGCTCTTTTTGGCATCAAGACAATTATTCTTATTGCCACATTGCCAGACAGGACACTGTTAAAAACAAGAAAAAAAAAGCATAGAATCTGAAGCTGCGGTGAGCAGGGGGAATAGAGGCAGGCAAAGCCTGATTGCGCAGATGATAAAGAATCTCTCGAACACCTGATTGCAATTGAGTCATGCTGAGCTCAACGCCCTCACACCACCGTATGTCTGCTGATGGGTCCATGTTTGGCCAGAATATTCAGTCAAGGCACAGAAAATAGGACCCAGAATTCAGGCAGATATAACTGGTTTATTGACTGTTCTGGATTGCACTAATCATCAGCTGGGACCAGCCTGCTGGATTCCCTGTACAGATAGATACTCAGGTTAGTGACCACTAGACTCAGATTCATGAAGAATGTTTTTTTTTTTTTCTTTTCTTTTGAGCAAACTTTTAGTTTTCAGGTTTAAATATTTTTCTTTTGGACCATTTTTTTAGGTATGGATCTGTTTTTTTTTTATGAAACAAACTTTTTTCAGGTGAAAATATTTTTTTGGCATACTTTTTTTGCCCAAATTCATCTAAATACGAATTTCTAAATCTTCTTATCTCTTAAAACATCAGACAAATGAATAGGGAGATGAATTACATAATGTCATGTTTTTGGTTCTGTTGTGCTTTACTTTGTTCCATGTTTCCTAGTTTTTGTTGGTTTAATTCCTGTTTTGTTGTGGTTTCTAGATTTATGTTGGTTCTCAGGTTTTCCTCTGTTGTCCTCTTGTGAGTTTTTCTTTCCCCTTGGCTTCCTCGTTGTCTCCTCTCACACCTGCTCCTCATCTGCTCATTAGCCCCTGCCTTTGTCTTTGCCAGCTATATATTCATGTCTCCATGGTTCTGGTGTATTGCATTTTAGTTGGATTTTTGGATTTTTAAATCTATTATTTGTGTTTTGCATTAAAACTACAAAAATCACCTCAGCTCTCTGCCTGCATTTGGGTCCTCTAAACCACAACAAGAGCGTGACACATAATTGCATGAATCATTAAATCTCAAGTAATTCAGTCAATTCTGTAAAAGGTAAATACTGATTTTTAGAGAAAATATGAATAAATAAAAGATACATTTATAACAAACTTCATCATACTTCACGCAGTAAAACACTGATTTTTCACATTTTTAAAGAAAGTCTGCTGTGATACTTCCTCCTTCACACTAATGATGATATAGTAAAGTTCCCCATTGATCAAACCAAAACCCATCGCCATCCTTTTCTGTCTAAACCTCATGTAGTAAAGAGATAACCTCTATCTCATCCAGAGTCTCCAGTTCAGCCTTAGCAGCAGAAACTAACAACCTGCTTCCACCTCTGACCTCAGAGGAAATCATATTTTCTCTAATCCAACCTTCAGAAAGTTGTCGTGTTTCTGATACAGAAGCTAAACAGTGGAGCTGTTGCTCTGATGATACTAATGCCTGCTCCATAATAAATGTCAACCTTTGATTTAATCCTACTGGTATTTCGCATAAATGGTTTCTGAATTTTATCGTCTGTGCAACTTTGTTTGACTACAAAAATGTGGACTGTCGCTTCATCCTAAAAAAATGTTTTTAAAAGGATGTGTTTATAATGTGAGATTAAGATTAATTACAGAATAATACACAAGAAATGGATGATATGAAGTCACAGGATTTATTTTCAACAGTCCACATTCTAAGAACTCTGAGGGCTGCTACATCAGTACAACAGAGATAAAAATGATCTACAGATAAATTGCTGATGATCCTGTTTGAATTAATGCTGTAGTGTTTTCTACTCTTTTTTTGCTACATCAGTCTGCAGATTAGATCATGGAAAGACAGTTTTACATGCCCTGTTTTATACATTTGTCAATGCAAACCTTCAGCTCATGCAAATCATATTCAAATCACAGATCTACAGATGACTTTTACTTGCAACGTTTCCTTTGTGTTTTATCTAAGTGACTTGAAATGTCATCTGGTTTCACTGCAGCCCGTAGACTAAAGCCTTCATGCTTCGGTTCAGAAACACAGAAACACAAATGTTTCTAAAATAGGCTTGAAGAGAAAACAGGAGGCAAAGGCTCCTTATCAGGTGGTGAAGACAATGCAATGAGTGTCAAATCTACACACATTATAAAAGTATTTCTTTCTAAGTCCAGCAGTGCAGGCACCAAACATTGGAAAAACAGGAAAAACCTCATTAGCTCCTTTCAGGCTTCACTGTTCTTGCAGGGTGATTAAAAGAAAAATAGCATTTTTTCCTTATGGACTGAAATGATTGTTTATATTTGAATGTTTAGTCATTTGCAGCTGCTGCTGTTATGTTTTTTGTTGTTGCTTTTGCCCTGACGTGAGCCTTGTGGTTTTTCCATTAACAGGTTGGAACAAAGTCCTGTGTGATGTTTTAAGTTACAGGTTCACTGTAGGAGAACATTGTCTTAAAATAGACATGAGTAGGAGGAAGCTTTATTAGACGAAAAATAATTCTCTTTTTCTTTTGATCCACATAAGATAATTTAAGTTTAAAAATTGTTTATAAGTATTACAATACAAATCAATATGCTTGTTATTCCCTCTAAGGCATTTTAACATTTGGTACACTGCTAGTATCACTGCTAGTAAAGCCACATTAAAAGTAATGGAGGAAAAAGCTTGTAAATATTTTAATTTAATTTTATGAAAAAAAAATGCTTAATCACAAACTTTGAACTGCGTTTCACATGATTCATCATGCTCATCATGTGAGCTGCATTTAATAATGTTGATCAAGAATGTCTATGCATCTTCATATTGTTATTCTGTTTTGCCAAAGCCATCTTGCAGTGTTCTATGACAGTGTGTTATATTTCCGCCAAATTATTTTGTATATTCTCTAACTATTTTAAATTGAGTCATTTGAAGTTAGACTGAAGTTATGTTGCTTTGTTGTTGATTATCAAGCTCGACTTCGATTAATAATAATAAATGTAAAGCGTTTGTATTTTTTTTTTCTATACCTCTTTCATTCTAGAAAGGGTAAATAAAACTGTTTAAAGAAATACAATTTTGCAAACATGATTTAACTCCCCAAATAGCATCTTTGTAACATATAAATGACTGCATCCAAGATTTTAAATACGTGAAAAACAGCAAATCAAGAACACCACAGGCTGTGAAAACTTTTATCATTTTTTAGACACTTCCTCTACGTTTGCACATGCTTATAAGACTCCAAAGTCCTAAACAAACATTTGTGATGATCTCAATTAACTTTTTTTTGTGAATAGTGTTGAACATGACTACTTAAAGGAGAAGTTCGGTTTTTACACTTTAAGCCCATTTTCTGTAATTGTCAGGATGAAATCGAATGATGCGACACCAAAAGTTTGACAATTGGTCCTGTCTCTGCTTTTTGGCTCATTTAGAATCACCCCCTGGCTGCTTTAGAATGGCTTCCATAGTGCATGTCCGATAATGTCCTTAAAACAACCTTAAACGTTCTTTTTTTAAAATATGCTACTCACCGGGTCGTCAGCGCTGTTCAATGACGTTCCAAAAAAAGTTTCGTGAAGAAAAACCGTTCCTGTCTTGTTTTATTTAGCATTTTGTAAATCCCATTGAGTTCTGTAGGAATAGTCAATATTCCGCTGCCACCGGAAACGGAAATGGGGCCTGTTTACACAGTTGTAGTCT
>JAGKQL010000050.1:2422471-2482317 GCA_018398635.1 Cyprinodon brontotheroides | reverse complement strand
AATCAATGACAATGTGAGCAAATGGTAATTATTGTTTTTTTTTTTTTAACTAATAAGAATTCCCTGCACACACACACAGGCTGTGCTTGCCTGCTCACAGAAAGAGTGGATCATGGTCCTGTTGGTCAAGGCTCTCTATGGCAGGTTCAGCAACTGAGGGAGCTGACTCCAGACTGATCAACCTGTGCCGTCAAACCCGGCGCATGGGCGCGGTTCATTTGCAGTCTGGACGCTGAGGGTAACATGCTGTGTCTCTGACTGTAGCGCTGAGAGGGACTCCTGCGGAAGCGGGAGAACGGGGTTGGGACCAGAAAAGTCGCTAGATTTGTCGGCAGTTGCTTTTTTGAAAAAGAGTCGCTGGAGTGGTCTGAAAAGTCACTAAATATAGCAACAAAGTCGCTGAGTTGGCAACACTGGTTCAGAAAAGACATATAATCCAAGTATACAAAAAACAACTTTGAGTCATGTTTGAAACGATGCAGTTTGGTCTGTGTTCTACCCATCCAATTTTAATTTCTATATTCAGAAATTAGAGGGTTTTGGCTTTCAACTAATTTGGACTGTACAGTTCCTAAGTTATTTGCTTTTCCATTTGGGTATGTCAACCATTTACAATATTGTGTTTGTTGATCTCTATTCCATGAACATAATTTTTTAATCTGGGGTTTTAGTGAAAATAGTTTTACAAGTAGTCCTAGTAGTCCTAGTAGTCCTAGTCCTAGTAGTCCTGGTAGTCCTAGTAGTCCTAGTCCTACAATTTGTCCTAAAAAAGTATATAGGGGGTCGATTATTCCATGATTTTCTGGGACTTGGCTCTGGCTCTGGCTTGGCTCTGAAAAATAAAAATAAATGAAGATATATATTCTCACATCAGCAGATGAAAAATATAATTCAAACAAACAATTAGAATGGAAAATCCCTATTATTTGTCCAACATTAATCTGTGTCCTGCTTTTATAGCTTATTTTATCATAATAGTAGCCTAACTAAGGCAAAAAATATGATTTCAGTTTGAATTCAGAAGTACATATGAAGACATCAACAAAAGATTTCTCACCTGTCACGTTCAGGAATAAATTAATTCTATACAAATTTCCTTCATGTGTTTTAAGTTCTATGATGTATTCCCCTGTGTCGTTTTTTGTCAAATTCTTTAAAAGCAGGTCAAAGTTTCCTGATGATTCATTACAGGCCGTGGCATCCACTCTGCCCTCAAATTGTGGATCAAGAGAAGTTGTTGGGGGTTTTTGATTTCGGCAATAGTAAATAAAAAGAGTAGGTGCTGTATCAGCTTGTTTAATTGTTAGGGAGTTGGTTTCATTTACAATGTTCTTAAAGTTAAAAGTGAAATTAGTGTCAATTTGAAATAATTTGGTATTGTTCTTGTCCCGAAAATCTGCAGAAAAAAAAAAAGAGAATAGACCATCAATCAACTTATAAGCTGATACATTCCAGAAAAACATTTGATCTCATAATTTAACACACAACCCCAACTTGGCTGGTGAACATCCATCTGAGTGCTGACCATCTCATGATACCAAGGATAGACCAATACATTAACTGGCCAATGTTTTAGACAAATTGTACAGAATAAGGCATGGGTACATTTTTTTTTTCATCTTGTCATTTTTATCATGTAGATAGAGGAGGAGAAAGCAATATCAGCATAGATAAACACACACCCCAAAATTTGGGTAAATTAAATTGTCTTTTAAAAAATATTGTTTTCTTTGAAAATTAAAGATGGATTTATTATATAGATGCATTTCACAGATTAATATGATTTGAGATTTTTTTGTTTTGTTAGTTTAAATCAAGAGTATCAAAACCCAGTTCTTGCGGATTGAATATCTGCAACATTTACAAGTGTCCCTGGTCCAAATTAATGGAATAAATTCCCTTAATCACCACCTCTGAAAAATAAATGTATACATTAACTTTCGTAAAACAGCTTGTAGGGTATTGACTCTTGCTGTGACAAACATCTCACTTGCACTGGATCATCTTGGCCGTTTTAAAAGTACCCGCAAGGCATCATTATAAGCCACCTGCAGCCTTTTGCAGGTTGATTTTTCTATATGTAGGTCCACAGGTGAGCAGTGTACAGCAGAGAGGTACAATATGCATTAATAACCTCTTATTAGAATGTAATACTATTCTATAATAATGTCTGCAACTGAAACCAGCGGCTTGCTCAGATTCTGATCATTATATTGTTAAATGTAACCAAAATAGTTTTAACAAACTAAATTAATGTAATTATATAGCACTTCTTCATGTCAGAGGACTTGACCAAAAGTTTTTATACAATACATTTAGTGTTGGGATCTGGAGATCTGCCACCTTTCTCCAGCAGAGTGGCCTCCCTGGGTCTCCTGAGCTGAAGCCACCTGCACACCTGAGGCTGATTCATCTGATCAGGAGACCAACTATATAAGCAGCGGCTTGACTTCCCTTCAGCGCCGGAGTGTTGACCAGTTTTGGTTAGCAGAACCTGAGCCAAGCCTGCACATAGAATCTCTGACTACTCAGGAGAGTAACTTTGATTCTAACCAGCCTCTGTCTTCTCTGCTTCTTAGGAAAACCTGATTGAAGTCTGGAGCTCTGGAGGAGCTCATGTTTGGAAACCTGCCTGCCTGCTCTAAGAGGCCAAACCTGAAGAACCTCAGCCTGCATCTCCCTGCCAGTTCTCTGGAGAGAGTTTGGAGAACAACTCAAGGTCTGAACCTCACTAGTCTGTAGCCAAGCTCTGCCGCTGCTAAGCTCTCTGCTGAAACCTCTGTCTCTGGACCCAACTGGTTCTCTCTCTCCACCGTTCAGTCTGAACCTCATCAGGTACAACTCAGTATCAAACTCTGTCAAGACGTCACTGCTGCCTGGCTAACCAAACTGTTCCTCTCTGCAGAGAACTCTGTGAATCCAGTCCCGGACCTGTACCAGAATCAGTGCAAACACATAACTCTTTGTGTTTATTCCAATAAACTGTTGAAACTTTTAACTAGTCTCCGTGGTGTTCTGCATGTGGGTTAAGTCAGTGAGACCCATCATGACATTCAGTCATTCACCCGTTCACACATACACACTCACACACTGATGGTGGCAAACTACATTGTAGACGAAGCTGCTAGATTGTTTTTTTGAACCAATCTATTCTTAGATTATATCCAAACTCTATCCAGCTGAAGGCAACTCTCCTACAAAGCAAGAACACACAATCTTGAAAAACTTGTTTCACCCTGTTGAGGACATAATCTCTCTGAAGGCACATAGAAAACATGCAGAAAACTATTTCTAGCTACACACCCTCTATTGTTTCTAAATTTCTATAAGCAAATTAACCTATTTCAAAAGCACCTAACCAAATAAGGCCTTTTACCTTACATGTGAAACTGCAAACAGGTAATTTGGAACACATACCTGAGAAGTTTTAGTTTTAGGCACGAATAATGAAAGCTGTCCGTTGAATTTTGTTGATCAGAAGACTTTGTTTACTAGATTTTGAAGTCAGTTTGTGTTATCTAGACCTGTCCTCAAATAGTTTTATCATACTTTTCTTACTTAAGTTTAAGGGCGGATTTATCAAGATCAGTTTTATGCGTGCAGTAATTTGCGCTCGCGAAACTGGAATTTGGCTATTTGAGGGGCTGAACTGGCATGGTTTGTGGGTGATTTAACAAGAGCGATTGCTTGTACACTGGTGGCAGGTGCAAAACTGTTGGAGACACCCTATTTAAATGATGGTTTTGCGCGCGTTTGGTGGTTTGGCGGCATGGCGAGTTTGGACAGCAGAAAGCGCAAAAGGAAATTCGACCCCATGGAAATGGAGGTGTTGGTGGATGAAGCCAACAAACATTTAAGTGAGCTACAGCAAAGAAATGTGACTGTAACACAGAGGACACGCTATATATGAACAAATCTGTAATAAAGTAAACGCTGTTGGTGAAACCTTTGCGAACAGTGGATAAAGTAAAAAAGAGAGATACCAGGATATTAGAAGGCGAACCAAAGAAAAACTGGCATATAACAAAACATCTGCAAACAAAACAGGAGGGGGCACAGTAGATGAGATGCCTCTGACCAGCATTGAGGAACAAGTACAGCTGACGCCTGACTCTCTGTGAGGAGCAAATCACACTGGAATTACAGCTCCAAAATGGCAATGCTGGATAAACGATGCATGTTTTGATGATCGTTTCCTTGTTCATTCCAAAAATATTCACCGCAATTTATGAAAAACTGCGTTCTCTGCGTCTCTCTCCTTGCTTCATTTTAGATGTCTCCTTCTTGCGACAATAACCGCTGTCATGTGTGCGCAATTATGCATACAGACCATTTGCACCTTCTTTTTGAAGCGTGTTAAATATATAGAGTCCCGGATACCGTTAGCAAAAATTGCTTTCAGGTTTGATAAATCACTTTCTTGTAGTGCTAAATTAATATATTTTTACATGTTCTCCTCCCACAAGGCACTTTTCTTGCGTGTAAACGCTATATTGCATATTCATTTAGCAGAAAAGTACTAAATGGATAACAGGCAGCTTATTTAGCACATTTTAAAGACCAAATCCTTTTATAGCGGCTGTTGATAAATCAGTTTCAATACGGTATTTTTTTAGGTGTGCATGAATGTAAAATAGTTCCACGTTTTAATACATAAATAGGCACTTTGATAGATCCGGCCTAAGTGTTTCGATACTGTAAAAGGGGGTTTGTCAGACAAGACAATTAAGTTAAGATGGGTTTTTTGAGATGCACATTTCCAAGAAAGAAAAGTAGTGTCAATGGATAGAACATGATAAAAGCAATATGTTCCAGTGGCATAAAAAAGGAAGGCAGAAAACAGCAAATGTTATCTAATAATGTTTAAGTTAAAGGCAAGTCTTAACATATTGGTTTTAAATTGCTATTAAAAGCAACTGAGGGTTTCATCACTTTTAGAGTTTTCTGGGAGCTTTTTTCACTTTATTTGAGCATAAGAAATAAAAGATGCTCCTCCATGTTTGGTTCTGCTGTTGGATATACAGACTGGCTTTTAACCATAAGGCTTTCAAAGTCTGGGTGACCGATGCACTGACAATTTTTTCTGTAATTAACAGCAATTTGGTGATTTCTAGACACGGGGAGTGCATAGCCAGTATTTCAGAACTGGGGTGATGGGCTAGGATTTACTCATCCGTTAGCACAGCATCACTCTGGATCAACTGCAGTTGTCTATATATAGACCTGGTAAGACAACGATGAACAAACGGCTTGGTCCTTAGACATCCATCTGGAGAAATTCTTTAGGTTATGAAAGACAGGTGATGTTACTGTCTTTATCTGCCTCTGAAAATCCAAAAAGAATAACCACTGTTTTGTTTTCATTTGTTTTAATATAATGTTGGAACATCAAGGTGTTGATTTCCTCTATGCATTTACGTAGCGCTTGAATGGGTTCATAGTCACCTGTTGACATTGTATTTTAGAGCTGTGTGTTGGCTGCAAAGGTATGGTAACTTATTTTATTTCCTTCAGATTTGAGTCAGGGGGAGCAGGATATTGAAAAAAGGGACCCAAAGATGGACCCTTGGGGAACACCCCATGTGATCTTTGTCTCTGATGCAACTTTACCTACTGACACAAAAAAGTCCCTGTTCATGAAAAGTTAAACCTATCCAGTGCTGCTTCATTAAGTCTGAACCTGTTTTCCAGGAGCTTCAGTATAATGAAGTGATCAACATATTTGAATGAAGCACTGAGGTCCAATAGTACCAGCACTGTGGTTCTTCCACTGCCTTTATACTGAAGTCAATGAATATCTTGACAAGGGCAGTCTCTGTACTGTGGTGAGAATAGAAGCCTTGACTGGAAAATGTCAAAATGGCTGAACATTGTTAAGAAAAATAATCTATATAATAATATATCACTATTTAAAATGGGAACAAATATTAGGCTTTTTGGGGCGGTGATGGTTACACAATCAAACAGCTGCCTAAAGGAGTGGCCTTTTCTATCACTTCTTTATGCATTTAAGATCCACTCACTTCCTCCAAAACCGGTTTTATTTATCCATGATCAAGGAATTGTGTTTTAAAAGACAAAAGTGATCTTGGTAGCTCTTAAAACTGTTTTCTCATTGTGGTTATTTTGCTAATGGATTGTTGCAGTCTGAGTGAGGATGGTGCAACACTTTTCTAACTCAAGAAGACCAGTTAGACTAGTTATGATTGTATGTTTTGTTACGTGGGAAAATTGACATTACATCTACACAATGAGCAAAACCCTGGAGGATCAAAGTAAAAAGGCAGTTAAAGATTTAGTTTAAGGCCATCCTCTTTAAACACCATTACCTGGATGACTGACATTTATATTTTTTTCTAGTGCACAGTTATAAAGAATGGCAGCATAATTTTTACAGCAGTAACAATAAACAATACTTATTTATCAAAGAACAGAGGGTGTGAAGCTAAAAAGGTTTCCTGCATAATGTCTGTGAACTTAGATTTGTCTTCAGCTGTGTGAAGACAGGCTTTACAAGACTGTCAAAATAAATGTATTTCTTTGTTTTGCCATTTCTTCTTGATTGTTTTTGGAGTAAGAGGCTGTTTTATATTGCATGTGTGTATAGTAGAGATATTTTCAATTGCAGGCACATTTCTGTGGCTCGCTGCTTTCAATTAGCAAACGGCACATTTTAGTTTTCTATGGGGATTTGTGGTTTTTAAGATTTTATTTTCAATTGTTAAAAATATGTGAATGTTTGTTATTTCTTGTACCTTCAACACTGTTTGTAGAAAAATGTCAACAAATTGTGTTTCTATTTCAGTATTTCACCAAATCATAGTAACAATTATAAAATAACATTTTACCAGTTCTAGCCACCCTATATTTATTTACTTACTGTTCCTTCACAAACCTGGGTAAGAATGAAAGTGACTTCTACTTAAAAAAAAGCAGCTGTTTTTTTTTTTGTTTTTTTCATATTACAGATTTAAATCAGTCTAGGTAGCTGAACAGAGAGCTGGGGAAGGATGCCTTGCTGTGCTGACTTACCTTCTTTTGTTATGAGAAAAGGGTTCTCACCATTGATGAGAACTGTAAAACATAAAATCAGTGGGGAAAAAAATTAATTCCAGAAATAATGTAAGATTTTAAAATTGATATGCATCTATAAAATCAACACATTATAAATACATAAACTGTCACTTATGAAAGCTAACCAAAACCAGTCACATTTAAGTGTCCAACCACACTACATATAAAACCACTAACATTATTACAAAAATTATTCACTGAACATAAATGTTATGCAGGATCTTAACCACTTATGAGAAAACTTGAGAGAACTTTATATACTGAATTTAGTTCAATTACACTCGGTGAATACAATATGCAAAATTTAACATGAGAGATTATGAAATGGGTTAAATAGGAAACACCAAGAATAACAGCTTACCACAAAAAGATCCAAACATTAAAATCGTTTTTAGTAGGCTATTCATTTTATTATTGATTAATTTTTTCTAGGAAGAGTAAAAGTAGTCAGCCTTATTTATACTAAATTAGTTGACCCTCCCACTAATGGGAGGACAGGTTCACACCTTTTTTTTTTTTCAATTTCAAAATTTCCTCCCACTCTGCTTTGTCATGACTTATTCCTGACTGATTTATTAGCAGGTATGAAGTAACATGTCCTGTCATCAGGTAATCTAGACTCAGCTTCATTGCTATATTCACCTTATTTACTCGCCATTTTTAGAAAATCTCAGGCTGAGATGCAAAGAAACAGAATCCCAAATGAAACAGTGTTATTTGTGCCTAAGCATAAAAGCCAGCTCCATAGGTTGTAGAAAAGCAGTAGAAGTAGACATCAATTTGTGAGGAGAAAATTAGTTTGCTGGAACATATAGTTTTGATATAACTTAGTTGGATTTAGATATACCTAATAAAATGACTGATTAAATTGTGTGACTCCTTTCCTGCCTGCACTAACTAACTAACAAAACCAGTGATTTTGAACTTTTTTCGACCCGTGGTACGTTTTTTACATTTACAAAACCCTCGGGCACACCACCAACCAAAATAGAAATCTGGGCCTGTTTCAATGAACACAAAAGAGATATCCTGGGAGTGTCTCTCTCTCTCTCTGTTCTAAGTTTTTATCGCAGTGAAGTATGAGAAGCTTGGAAATAGGAGAAATATCAAAGTAGCTTTGTTGGCCAGAATTAGGAGCTCCTGGGCTATAGATAACCAAAAACAGTCCAAAGAAAGATCATTACAGTTTAGCTTCAAACTATGAGCTTGTTTCAGTTCATTGAGTTCCTCTTGCTCCTTTAAAGTCTTTTCCAGCAACGGATACTGACGGTATGGGCCCTAACCCAGCCAAGACATTCTTTGAAAAATGGAAAGAAATAAAATCAAGAGTTTTTAAATGTGTGCCAATCACCTCGCACATTGCAGCAGTGTTGCCATCTTGCAGTTTCTCGGTGAGCAGGAATAACTCAAGGTTGGCACGCTGCATATTAGGGGTGGGTAAAATAATTGAAGAATCGATGCATCGCAATTGTTACACGCAAAATTCATGAACGATGCGGGAGCCCCTCAGAATCGATTCACCTCCTGACCGTTGGGGGCGCTGTCGGCACTGTACACAGAGGTGAAGACGGCTGTGTTGGAGTCGCTAAAGGCTGCAGAAAGAGTCACGCTGACGTACGATGGCTGGACTTCGAGAGCGACTGACCCCTACATAACCATCAATTCTCATTTCATATCAAATGAGTGGGAATTAGTTTCAAATGTGCTTTAGACCAGGCCGCTTCACAGAAGTTACACAGGGAGCAACATAGCCAACATGTTAATGGAGGCAATAAACGAATCGGGCATAACTGGAAAAGTAGCCGCTGTTGTTACAGATAATGCTGCCAACATGCTAGTTGCTGTCGATATCACTGAGCTATTACATGTTGGCTGTAGTGCCCATGTGCTCAACTTGGCATCCCAGGCTGCTCTTAAAACTCCTGGAGTCACACGGCTTCAAAAATCAGCATTGAATCTAATCGAATTGCATCGGATCTGATCGAATCATAACAGCAATAATGGAAATCGAATTAAATCTTGAGGTTCCAAACAATACGCAGCTCTACAGCATATGCTGTTGCCAGAGCTGCACCTTTAAAAGCAACCCATTCATTTCATCAGTGCTTGTAAGCAGGTTTTCATTTCGGCCTAGCATCTCTGTGATCAGTTCATTCAGATAGCGAAATATATCAGCCAGGCATGCCAGCTTTGCACACCACTCCTCGAATGCAAGCAGCTTTGAGTAATCGGACCTCTCTTTTGTCAGAAAAAACTATAACTTCCTCTCGCAACTCATGCACACAGGCCAGCACTTTGACGCAAGAAAGCCACGGGACCTCCATATGGAGTAATACGATTTTATGTTCCGTTCCCATTTCTTCATACAAAGACGCAAATCAGCGACATCTCAATAGTTGCGTCTTCACAAAGTTCAATATGCAGACAACACCTTCTGACACAGGCCCTTTAGCTATCTCTTTGGCTGCATCAGGACCAAGCATCTCAGTTCAGCAACAAGGTAGCCAGCTTTAAGGGCTCTCTAATTAACCTTTTTGATTTTTCCTCAAAAAAGTTGCCTGTTTCTCATTGTTTGTACTTAAGCTTTCAAAATAGTCCATCAGCTTGTTTTGAACCAAAGGATGTTTGATTTGCAGATGGTGTTGCTTGGCACCATGGCTCTATTAAATAGCTTATCACCACACACCAAGCACAGGGGAGACGGTGCAGCTTTTGCTGTATGGCCTTGTCTTTTTTCTTTTGTGGACCACTAATACTAGGACCTTCATCTGGGTCACAATTTTGTCCATGGCCATGTTCGGCATTTGCATTTTCCCCTTTCAAAGACTTCTGCATTACTGTCACTAACTCAACTTGCTGAAATCCAAAACTGTCACTGACACTTTTGTCTTTACAGACATTTGTTGCCCTCTGCTGCCACCCAGCAGAGGGTGGAACGGCCGTAGGGAAACGGCTGTTCCAACCGTTGCAGTTCCGATGTCTCCCAAGTGGTGCACGACTTTACACGAGTGATTTGAGTGAATTTGATTGGTCATTTATCAAGAGGGTGGGATTGTTGTGACAAAGCGTTGGCAAGCAAGTTTGATTGTGGCTGGTTTCTGGGAAGCATTGTTGCTAAAACGTTAGCAACTGTAATGCTAGCAGTTTCCCAATGGGAAATTACTTTGGGGCAATGCTATGGACAGCGGAAACATGCAAGAAGAGGAGAGTTTTGTCTGATGGCTTATCTGCACAGACATGTTCTTCTCCTACCTTTTAACTTCTCTCTAGCATAGAAAGGACTGCTGGTTTAGTCTTTTTTTAATTCCTTTCGTTTGGGCTCTATCTACCCCTGCCATGACTGACAGGGGTAGATAGAGCCCCTTCCAGCTGAGCCTTGAATGAGGGTCCTCCTCTTTGGCTGCATGCATTTTCAATATGATGGAAAGTCAATGACAAATCTCTGCATTTAATCTATCCCCTTGGGGAGCAGTGCGCTGCCATGGTGCACCTCCCAGGGAGCAGTGTGGGGTTAAGGGTCTGGCTCAGGGACCCAGAGTATCAGTCCGTGGGAGTGGGACTTGAGCACAGAGCCCTAACCACTAGGCCACGCTCTCCGCAATGCAAGCACCTGTCCACTTTTGCTAGGTTCTCATCCAGAAGGTGTGAATTATGCAATGTCATTTTATAATTTCCTCAGAACTTGTTTGATCAGCTGGGTTTTACTTAGATAGAAAAACCTCTCTGTGATGGTCGCAGCTCTGATAGCTGATCTAATTGCTCACTTCACTCACTTGCCGAACCCTCCCCATTCACTAATTATAATTCATCTTATCCACCTGCTCCTTCTGCTTTATGTACTGGTCAGCCCAGCTATCGGGGCCAGATCTCATTGGTGCTGCTTCTCATTGGGAGTCCATTGGCTCGACGGAAGTCTTTCCTCAGTGCAAGGGATATGAAAGCCTGCACAGAGATTGCCAAAAAATACATGAAGGACTCCCAGGCTTTGAGAACGAAGATTCTCTGGTCTGATGAGGCTAAAGAAGAACTTTTAGGTGTTTATTCTAAGCGGTATGTGTAGAGAAATCCAGGCACTGCTCGTCACCTGCTCAATACAATCAGTAAAACATGGTGGTGACAGCATCATGTTATGGGTCCAACCAGAGCCCTGACCTAAACCCAAATGAGCATCTCTATAGAGACCTGAAAATGGCTGTCCATCAATGTTAGCCATCCAATCTGGACTGAAGAGTATCTGAAAGGAGGAATGGCAGAGGATCCCCAAATCCAGGTGTCAAAAACTTGTAGCTTCATTCCCAGGAAGCCCCCCTGTGCGGTGAATTGTGCCTACAGTTGTGCAAAGTGTGTGTTACAAAATTGCAAATTGAGTGCAAAGCAGTGTTTGTTCTTTTAGTTTTGTGAACTCAGTGAGTGGATTTGCTATAAGTATTAATAGTTTTAGAAATTGTGCTATAAGAATCAAGGTTGTGTTTAAGCATTCAGAAAAAAACTGCAACTAACTTAGCATGGAGTGATGCATAGACAAATACCAGAATAGGTTTCAGTACCTTTTCTTTTTTATTATTTTAAATAATTTATTACACACTCAAAGTTAGGACTGTGCAAAAACACTTTTAACCATCTGTAAGGACACTTAGGTAAAGTATAACTAAAAAACTGGATTGAATCATTGAATGAATTTATTTCAGACAATTAACAAATTTAACACACATTAAACAAATATTAAATAAATCAATTTCAGAAATTACCAAATAACAATAAAAAATAATAAATTTAAGAAATTCTTCAACCAAGGACTACATAAAAAAGTAATTGATAAACATTAAATTAAATTTTCTGTTCCAGTTCAATTAAATCATTTGAACATAAATAGAAATGAGATAAACAAAATTTTCCTCTAAATAAAATATATCAGGTATATTTACCCTGATTTCTGACATTGATTAGTGATTAAAGAAAGGATTAACCCTCTACAAACAAAAGTGCTTTTATGAATACCATTACAAAATTAAAAGTTTGAAGTTGTTGTTTTTTTTTTGTTCACATATTCTATGATGAACAGCCATAACTTCATATATTTTGATGATTATTTGTACATCCCTTTTGAATACTCAATGCAGATAATCACTACAAAATATTTTATTTATATTAGTATCTTCTACCCATTCTCAAGCTAATAATATAGCACATAATTCTGCTGCATATATACTGAGAAAAAAATGATGTCAACATTAGGGATGGGGATCGTTAATATTTATTGATATCGATACCTTTATCGATACTCCTTATCGATCCGAGTCTTTATCGATACCACTATCGATACTTTTCTGTTATTTGGTGGAAAGACGATGCAACAAAATTTTTTTAACAGAACTGGTATTGCTTCTATTGCTTAACAAGTGAGCATAACAAAAACGTTTCTAGCCTTCAATAAACATGGCTAATGTAATAGGCCACTTCGAAATGACATAAAACTAACTAGAATATATTTTCACAATTGTTGGTTAATGTATTGTCTACTGTCACTTTTCATCATGTTTTTAGTGATTAGGAAAATATTTAACAAATAAATAATTGTATTTTAAATTAAATGTAATTTTTAATAAATGTTGGCATCAGTAGTTTAATTATATATAGAGCAATATACAACTGTATTACTCATGTTTCTCGCCAAAAACAAAATTTCCCGTTTTCTTTACGTTACACTTGAACGCATCATGATAACCTAATTGTCGTTTTACTGAGCCAATCTGAACACATCATCACGCAGCACGTCTGAAACTTTATTTACTTTTCAAGCTAACTAGCTTGTATGCTTCCGATTACAAGACGGATTTCACAATTAATATTTTTAACTGACCGGACAAGCTACAAAGTCTGTGTGCGCTTACCAGTGGTACTCTGAGTGGATGATTAAGACGGGCCCGACTGCGGCGGCAGGAGGAGGAGTCTTTTCCGTTCAGCCATTCTCGAGTCGCGAGCAAAGTTAAGTGCCAGACTTCACTTGTTTTACTTTTAATATCTGTTTGCTTACAATTTCATTCCAAAATATTGGTGTACATGCTGCAGTGATTGACGTCACGACTTCCGGGTTGGAGGGCGCTTGAAAAGTGATCAGAATCTTTTCCGATTTTCTCTTAAATGTGAAAAAATAAATAAAAAAACGGTGGTATATTTATTTGTTCATATTTTGCTATTTATATATACGTAAGGTTAAGTCAAACTGACGGACGCTTCATAACCGGTTTAATTCGCTTTTTTTTCTAATTCTATGATTAATGGGAAGTAAGCCTAAGGGCGACGCTAGAGGGCGCCCCCAACACATTTGTCGCCCTAGGCAATTGCCTAGCTCAGAGGAGGTCCGGTGGGAGACAGTGTGTTTGAGTCTGGGGTTCAACTGTCTCTCCTCCTGCAGGAGCTGTATGAAAATCCATTACAGTGTATTTCAGTTCTTCTTTTACAAACCTACATTTTTGAACCCAACACTGACTATACATTATTGAGAAATACAATTGACTTTATTGATTTTAACAAATGGTTGCAGTGAAAAAAAGAGTGAAAAATGTAAAGGGGTCTGAATACTTTCTGTACCCACTGTAAGCTCTCAGAAATTATACAGGAAACTCTTTTAGCTTCACATCCTTTGGTCTCTGATGAATAAGCATTGTGAGTTCAAAACAGATGAAAAATATGCTGCCATTCTACATAACTGCGTAATGGAAAATAAAATAAAATAGTTGGCAACAGTCCCAGAAATGGTATTTAAAGAGGAGTGCTTTAAACTAGCTGTTACTGAAAACACCCTGAGGTTGTTTTATAAAGTAGGGGGAGAAGGCATGACCACCAGAACATTGGAATTTCATTTGAGGAGAGGCTCACTTGGTTTAAACCTCTTTGATCTTAAACTTGCATTTGACACTGATCCTCCAGGGCTTTGCTCATTGTGTAGATGGAATGTCAAGTTTCCCACCGAACAAAATATATTATCATAACTAGTCTAACAGGTCTTGTTGGGTTAGAAACTTGTTGCACAATCTTCACTCAGACTACAATAACAAAATAACTTCAACGAGCAAACAGTTTTTCACTTTGGTCTTTTACAACTCTTTGTGTTAATCTGTTTTTTTTTTTATTATAAACCCTCGTTTTCTTATTGGAGGAAGCATTTAGACGAACTTATAGCATGAACCCTAAACCCAGAAAAGCTTGTAGGAGGCAGGGAAATAATAAAAGGTTTTTTTAGGTTACACTTTGGTTTTATAACCATCACTGTTTGGAAATAAGAGGCAAATAAAATTGATAATGTTGCTGTTTTCTTCAATAGGATCTTTATATTCTTTTTCAAATCTTTTGTAAAAAAAAAAAATAAGGTAATATATACTATCTTTCTCAAAACAATTACCAACCCTGATTAGTCGCTTCAACGTCCAGTCAGCCATCCGTTCTCACTGCAGCACAGAGACTGTGCTGCAGTGTTTTCACTGACATCCGTTAAAAATTAAGACTGGTATTATTGGATCCTAGTGAGCATTTAACACTGTTAATTACCAATTTATTAGAGCACTTAGAAAACTGTGTTTATCTTTATAGTACAGCATTGGACTGGTTCAAATCCCAGTTGGAAAGGGACTTTGTTGTGTTTCCATTATAGACCACAAAAAAAACTGATGTGGTGTTCCTCAAGGGTGCGACTTAGGCCCCTTTTTACAATATCTGCATGCTTCCCCTAACTCAGTCTTTAATAAACAACGTTATAAGTCACCGTCACCTTTATATTGCAAAGCTCACTATGTGAAAGAAAGAACAACTCAGAGAATAATTGTATTTTGTCTGTTCTCGCCTTTTCATGTCATTCAACATTTCAGCTTACAGAATGGCAAACAGTATGATTTCAGTATAGCAGTAAAAAATTTTTCACCCAAGGAAAAGCACTATATATGAAGCTACAATTGTCCCATTTAGCAGTTTTTACAAAACCAAGGTGAGTCCTTCCTGCATTTGTATACTTTACTTTGTGCAGTGCACACAATGCTCAGTGCTGTGGTTCCTGTTGCAGAGATTGCACACCTGACCTGCTTTAATTACAATGCAAAAAAATAGAGTTTAGCACATATTCTGAAAGGAAGAGTTGTAATATGAACTAGATGAGGTTATCTATGTGTGCTACAAGTTTGGTGGCACTACAATGATCTAAAGTGTAATTATTGGCTATTATATGCTTATAATAGCAATGAATAAATCTCATAGTCTCTTATAGTAATCATCCGATCTTTATAGGGCCTTAGTGGGCTGACTAATTTTTATATCCGTGGGCGAGTCATTTCCTGTAAAATATGATAAAAATATATATTTAGAGACTGCTTGATTGATACAATGTTTTTTTTTTCCAGATGATTCAGAGTTTTACCTGTTTCTAAGTCGATATAAAGACACAAAGAGTAGCGTGGAGATGACAAATGGACAGAAAACTACCAGGTGACAAAGCAGTCTGATTTGAAGTGATGATGCGACATGTGGAGTCACAGGGATTAGAGAAGTTGTAGGGTTATACAGGGGGGTGGATGTAGGTCTTCCTGCAGGGTGAATCAAAGCAAGTCAGATAACTTTGTTGATTTAATCAGAGATCAAATGAAGAGGAAGCTACCCACCTTTGATGCAGAGCCAGCTGGCTGGAGATTCTCCATGACTGTTCTTACAGTAATAGAGGCCTCCATCAGACCTGGAAACATGGTGGAAGGTCATCTGACCTTTTGGCTCAGTTTTAATGAGGGAGCCATCTTTATAGAAAGTAGCAGAATGGTGAACAGTAGAGGACTTGGTTAGACAACTCAGAGTGATGTTATCTCCCTCCATCACCGGGGTAACAGGACTATCCAGGATGACTGATTCACCTCAACACAGAGATAGCCATCATCATTTAATCCATTATAAAACAGCTTCATCAACATCAACTCCACACTCTGAACCTACTGGTGACAGTGATCTGGATTCTGCTGCTTTGTACCCCCTCCTTGGACTCACACCAGTAAATGCCACTGTCGTATGATAGTGCCAGAGTGTTCATACAGGTGGCGCCCTTTGCTCCGCCCCATTTGTTTCCACATTGGGAAACTTCCCCTTCAGTTGTGTTTCTCCACACAAGCCATTTTGCAGCACCGTCATCATTCTTGCAGCTCAGAGTGAGTGAATCTTGCTCAAAATGTTGAGATCTACTGGGTCTCACAGTGAGGAGGACTGTCGGATGGAAGGAAAATGAAATACTGTTAAAAAAAATATATAGTTAACACATATAAAGAATGGCTAAAGTACTCCATTATAAAAACCACGTGTTCAGCAGTATGGGAGGTGGGTTGTGGTGTTTATGTCAAGAACCGAGGACAGATGGACCCAGTATTCAAGGAGAGACAGTCAGTAGATAATAATAAAACAAAAACTAAAGTGGAGCTGTGGCTCGCGGACACTGCAGGCGGGGGGGGGCACCGCCCAATCTCAGACACTCTGGCTTAACAGTCCAGACCACGAGCAGTGTCCCAGTGCTGCAGTCCCAGAGGTTATGCTAGAAGCTGATCCTGGTGAGGGATACAGAACAGACAGAAACAGGCAGGATCCAGATCAGGCAGGAACAGAGACAGGTGGCAGGATCCAGACTTCCAGGCATCCACAGGCTTCCAGGGGGTTCAGAGTCTGACTGGAACCAGAAGCATGACCAGGTGGTCACGCGACAGGAGCAGACAGGATCAGGTACAGACAGGCAGGCTCAGTGGAAGAGGGTAGCCGAGACAGGACGTAGGAACCGGAACTTGAAGCAGGACTTTAAACTGGTCTCCACCCTGGAGCCAGGCTTACTGGATAAAAACTGAACCTCCCCCCATAATGAGCCAAAACTCAGAGGACTCAGCTTGGGAGAGGAACAGTGGACAGTCAGGAGACAAGACAAACACTAAAACCCTCTCTCCACTGGCAGCTAGGATCCAGGACACGAACCCATAAAATAAAACTAACAGAAAGACAAGTAATGATCTGGCACTGAATGCTCAGGTTGAACTGAATCTAAACTAGAGGAAACAGGTGAGAGGAATAAATTATAATTGAGGCAGGAAGGAAGAGGGCAGGTGAGAGGAATTACTAATTAGGGAGGAGCAAACAGGCCAGATCATGACAGTTTATTTGTTTAGCTCCTATGCGGTGGATAGGCACATCAGGAGGTCCGCATATTAAATGGTCAATCTCGTCCTACCTCCTTCCTTACAACTAGCCCTAATTGGTTGGCACTTATCAGGGTGACATCTCTGACTCAAGAGTCCTTACAGATTTGATAAATTCAGTTGGACCCTCACACAGGATCAGGGAGCTTCACAATCACGACAAATATGCTAACTTGACAGATGTCCAGAAGACAGTCATCAGCATCTTTCACAGGGAGGGCGAGCCCTATAAGTATGTTGCTGAAGAAGCTGCTTGGTCACAGAGTTGTGCATGGAGGCATATCAACAGAACAGCGTAAAAGAAGCCCTCATCAATGGAACATAGATAACGAGTCTGATATTGAAGATATAGCTACAGAATTAGATAAAGGTTTAAGACTTTTATTTATCAAAGCTATCTATATATTTCATATATAGATATAGATGTATACATAGATCTAACAAATAAATATAGATTTAATGTTTAGACATAGATTTACAATCTATATTTAGCTTCTGTTATGAAATGTGAGGGAAAAGGCACTACTCGTGAAGAAAGCATTGAAAATAAAAATTTTATCTTTTTTTGGTACATTTTTTTAAAGCAAATTTTCAGATATGATATTCTGTTGGGAAAAAAAAAATTAATCAAGCTTTAATTCCAATCCTACTTGGAGCTATGAGGTTAAGAGTATTTACACCCTAACCTCAGGTACTTCCATAAAAGGAAACAACATTTCCAACACATCCTTGTGCAGATCTCAGCTAACAAAAAAGGAAATACTCAGGGTTACTCCAAACAACCGTGGTACTGAGCAGGGTTGTTTCAAAGAATATGTTGATTTCATAATGTTACTCAGGGCAATGGCCTCCTAACTTATCACCTATGTGTAATGACGCACTAATGCAGTAATTAATATAAAATGAGGCCTAACCAAGTACTGAACACATAGAAAAGGATATCCCTTTCAGGAGCCTGACCTTTGTGTATAAATATTTATTTTCAATTGGTCTAATGTAATATTTTTATTTACTAAGACATTGAATTTTATTTTCTTTACCTGTAAGTCATAACTATCAAAAATACAAGAAATGGAAGGTTGAATTATTTCATTCCGTGAGCTTAACTGTATGAAACGAGTGGCCAAAAACACTGCATCTAGCACAGAACTTTAAATCATACATGTATCTGTTTAATATTAAATATAGGAGAGGTGTGCAATTAACAACTTTTACAATATGAAGTAAATTTACCTAAGTATAGGAATTAGGAATTTGTATCTTTAGGAGGGCTTCAAGGTCAGTGTTATAACTCTCAATAAGAAGCAGCAACTTATTTCATGGGTCAAAAATATTATTGTTACTTCTTAAGGTTATCTGTTCTGCTGAAAAGAATTGTGTTTCTGTGATGTTGCATTGAACAACTAAAGCAATTATATAGCTGCGCTAGACACACGCAGTCAGCCCAATCCAAATGCATCTTCATGGGAAGGGAATGTGAAATCTAAAACATGTTATGTCTTTGCTCTAATATCCATTTAAATCTGTAAGTCAAGCCAACCTTTTAACAACCAGAATGTGTAATAAAATCCTCACTTTTTAAAAATGTCAAACATTCCTTTATACATTCATTTAATTTATAAATGTTATGCTTCTCCTCTTTTGGATTTCTTTTTTAGTTTTCAGGTATGTCATTCTGTCTTGTTGGTCATTGGTTTCTTTTGCATTTTGTGTTACATTAAGATGTGTTGCATTTTTTTAGTTACTCTGTGTTGCTCCCTCCTTTTCTCCTTTTCGCTAGCTCCCTTCTAGTTGCTTCTATCCACACCTGTTCCATATCAGCTAATTAGCCCATTCTTTGTTCTGTCCCCCATATTTACACCTCCTGTGCAGTTGCTCATTTCTGGCTTCCCTCATTGTTTTGCTTCCCATGTGTGTTTCTCCATGGCATCTCCTTGTTTTGTTTCTTTTATATATCCTGGATTTTGCTTCTGTTGCCTTTTTTTTTTCATTAAATAAGCAAAAACTCATCTTTTCCTCCTTCTACTCTGTGTTTGGGTCCATAACCAAACTCCACCCTACCTAAAGATTTAGCAAAAATAATGAATTCCTTTTTGACCGGAGTGTGTGCATGGTGGTTTATTCCATTTTAATCTATGGTGGGTAGAAAGTCCTCCACCTCTTACCCAATGAAAACATTAACATTATTCAGGCAGTTTCAATAAACTCTAGAGCAGCGGTCACCAACCTTTTTACAGTTGAGGGCTTTTTCAGGGGCACTGAGTCTCAGGAAGGGCTACCAATACTGACCTATGAATTGCAAGGATCAATCTTTATCGTTTCTTTAAATTTCTAATTTTCTTTTAGACATTTTATGTTGAAATCTCTATAAATACTTAAATGCCATATATGATGATTAAATGATGAAATGTTCTATAACTGATTTTTAAAAAGAAGAGCAACAGAATACAATGACATTTCAAACGTAGCTGAGTTGTTCTATTTTCAGAAGACTCTAAGGGCACCCCTTGTGGTCCTTGAGGGCCCCTTGGTGCCCGTGGGCACCATGTTGGTGACCCCTGCTCTAGAGACTCCAAACATACATCCACACACTCTTTGGCCACCTTCTATCTCAGAGGCTTGTTCAATTAAACCAAAAACCACCTGACAATAAGGCTTAGAAATATGCAGTAAGATCCATCTGTCCATTTAATTTCTTTACATGATTAAACATTGTGGGTTCTCTTAAACTCCACTATTGAATAACAGGATCATACCTATGTTTTGAAAATTTATGCAAAGTGAAATACTTGCATGTATGCTTAAGTCAAACCTATCTATAAAACTGTCAAGCTCAGATCTAGGTTCCTTTTTCTTTGTCTTTTCTCCCCATGTGTTTTGCTAAAAGTTCAAACGGCCTATGTTACATCCTTGACTTGCCCAGCTAGGTATTCAGGGAATTGCTGACTCATAATAGCTAGTTGGCTTCACAAGTTAAAAACAGTCTTTAATTAGTTCATGCTAGCCAACTTGCACATTGTATTCATTGTTTTTTGCAGTGGAAAAATTCCACTTGTGTTTTCACCTTTGAGCTCAACCTGAAATACTCATATAACCTGTGGAACAACAAGTTCAGGTTTAGGGGTGCGGTACTGAGCTGGAACTTTGTGGCTCTTTCAAACCAACAATTCTGAAAAGTCTATCTATAAATACAAACGCTGAGGTTTTTACTTTGCAGCACCACCGCTCAGAACATAAAATATGGAAACTAGGTCATCTGCAGTTATGAAACTGATTACCAAAAACTAGTTCTTGTTATTTTTTTATCATCCAAAATCAAAATGACAATGAACACGGAAAGTTTTCTTGCATCTAATAATTTGATCAAGTTTTTTTTTAAATTCATATTAGAAGAAGAAATATTTGACTTGAAGTTTCATAAATGCAGTTTGGAAATGGGATTAATTCTTCTATCAATTATCCTTAAAACAAATAAGCTGAATTGAAAAAATGAAACAAAACCATTTTCACATAATAGATGTATCAGAACTGAACTTCATCAGAAGCACCAGTAACATTTTGATAAAGGATTAAATGAAATGGCTTTTCGTAAGGGCCATTTATCTTTATAGTGCTGTGTGTCTCTGTGGGGGGGGGACAACTCCTAAACAGTATCTTTTTCTTATAGTTCTTTGATTGATTAAAACCAAAATTAGTTTAAAGAGTTAAGCAAATAAGAGTTCAGAAATCAGTTCCTAAAGCAAGAAAAGATTAACCTAATCTGCACCATAAAAAAAAGATAGAGAAGGTCCTGGTAATGTTTTGCCAGGATCCATTTTTTCTCTAAATATAAACTTCTTTATATTTCTTTAATATAAATTACCCTATAATGTTGCCTGTTGTCGTCAGTGGAGGTGTCAGAACTCTCTTACCTAAACGGTCTGATAAATACGGCCCATAAAAGCAAATTATGGAAAATTCCTTCAAATTAATGCTATAGTTTATACTGTGATCTTGCAGTGCAGTATCTCTGACCTCAGCAGGTATTTTACTGAGTGCAAACATTTTGATGAAAGCATTTTAAAAAGGAGCCACAATCACTTCTCACTCTGCCAGGATGGTAAAACTGAACGATCAGAAAGGTTAAAGCACCACGCCTTTTTTTCTGAGATAGAATTAACACTTTGGATGATAAAATAAAATCCCAGCTCTGGCACCTGTTCAGGAAATCATCAACATAGGCAGAAGTAATATAACTCTTGTCCTGCATATTCAGGTATTGACCCCGATCAGTGGAAATGCCCTGATTATTTTCACCAATACCCAACATTTTTTTCAGTACATCTAGAATGTCTTGTAACGCCATCTTCTATTTGAGAAACACATCAGTGAGTAAATGAGCTCCAGGCTGTATCAGAGGATTTCTAACCTTGGTTGGTTGTGCAGCACAGCAGTGAAGCGAGACCTGGAAAGGAAGAAGACAAACCCTACTTTAAGATTTTAAAATCACAAAGTATTTAATCTAATCCCAATGAGATGAAAGCAAAAATAACTACAGGAAATACTTGCAGGAAACATGAAAGCAGGGATAGATATAAAAATGTATCATCAGATGCATTATGTCAGTGATTATGACAACAGATGTTCTCTATTGTTTTTTTCTAATGATGTTTTTTTTTTTTTGCTTCAGAAACCCTTAACAAAAATCTATACTAGTGACCATCCCATGAATTTAAATAATGCTAGGGTAAAAAATTGAGACTGGTAGATTGTGATGCTGCAAAGATTAACAGGCAGTCTTTTAATATACCTGTGACGGACTTTTAACTTCTCTATTCCTCATTTATTTGCATATTTTTTTAAGCCAGGAAGAGACTTTGACTAGATCCCATTTTAAGATTTCTTTTCCCAGTCTTTCAGAGGTGGATGTGCAAGTGTGCTTTGGATGTTTGTCCTGTTAAAAGAATCAAGTGTAATTCTTAAACTTAAGTTTCAATTTGACTTTTTAGGTTTTTTTTACCTATAAGTCTTTCTATAAGGGTTTTGAGTTTCTTTTACACATAAGGCTCTTTGTTTAGTTTGGTCATCCATATTTTGGTCTTAGTACTCTTCCATTGATGCTTCTTTTGCCCAGTCTCTTTCTTACTGTGAAAGAATTAAGATTGGCTTTAACTGAGGCATGTGATTCCTGCAGATATTTAAAAGTTGTTCAGGATTCTTCTGTGACCTCTTGGATGAATCCCTGATTATCTCTTGGAAGAATTTTGCTAGGCTGGATACTCCTGGAAGGTTATCACTCTCCATTTGTAGAGAAAACATTTAAGTCCCAAAGGCTTGGAAAGAGGTTTAGAACCTTAACCAGGCCATTTATCCGTACATTTCTTTAGCCTGTTTCACCTTAAAGTCAGGCAGGTTTCTATTTTAAAGCTACAGTGTGTAATTTTCAGCGACATCTAACGTCCAGAGTGCAAGACCGCAGCAACATGAACATCTCCCCTACACCGCTTCCACCCTTAACAGTGTACGGCCCCGGCGTTACGGGACAAATAATGCCTTTCCACTTAATGTCCCCCGCCAAGATCACCTACCTTCTCAAGTGAGTGATGTGAGGTTTGTTTACATAGATAATTTTACAGATAGTATTTCATTAGTCTGTGTAGGGTTATAGATTTCCTGTACCGTCTCGAGTTCATCTCTCTCCAACTTTTACGTAGTTACTTTCGAGGCTGCATTGGGCGATCTGTCGCAATCGCTAGTTTGTTGGCTCTGCGCCACAGAGCGCAAAGATGTCTGCCTCCATGGCTCTTGAAGTGACCACTCCTATGTGATTGTAAATAGCTAATTCTAAGGCAATGCAAATATTAAGGTTAAGAGGCTGAGCTTCGTAGATGATGATAAATAACATAGTTATGTAATAATATATTACATTTCTGACTGTATATCCCTGAAATTATTACACACTGTAGCTTTAAAAAGATTTTAGGGATCTGGCAATTCATAAATTAATAAGGGTATCGCCTTAAACAGAGAGTTTATGTTGGACCAGATAGAACAGCAAATAACACTGATGGGAGCAATCATGAACTAGAAATAACCAACATACAAAAAATAACTTTAAATCTAACAGTTAGATGCTGATAATATTTCAACACATTTACTTTAATTCAGTTAAATTAGAAATTTCTAAAGATATACTTACAAATCATGGGAAAAATAAATGTCCTCTCCATCCTTCAGTTTTAGAAGATGTGAATTTAGGTCAGTTTGCAGATCAAAGCGTCTTTCTTAGTCAAAGTCACAAGGAGGTTTGAAACAGATTTAAAAGAAATTTGAATTATAGGTGATTAAATAAACTCCAAATAACACATTTTTACACAATTAATTTGATGATACTAAACACAACTTTAGATAATTTTGATTACCTGCTGTTTAAACTGTATCTGTACCTTCTCCTGTCCTGGATGAGCGTCTTTCCTTCTTTTAAAGCCAATTTGATGTAAGATCATTTAATGAGAGTCAGTCCTTCAGTCATCGACAGCAGCAGGAATTAAACAGATGTTTTATAGAAAAGGGTTTTTTCCTGTCAGCTTCTCTCATTTTCAGCCACAAAACTGTGGTCACTGTGACAAAGTGGGTGAGGGCGTATGAAAGGGGTGATATACGTCTGTTGTGTTTTTTTCATAGAGTTTTAACCTCTTTAGAGTGCAGCTACAAGGAAGATTACAATTAAAAATGAACACAGATCTCTGATGATTAGTGTCGGTTTCCCTGCATTAAAGGTCAGATTATGACCAGAAGGATTATGAAGTAAATAACATGTTTTTGTTATAAACGGAACTAAACCTATCTGTTACTTTCATGTTAAAGTTTTTGAGCAATTGCCATAATTGTATTAGAATCGGTTACTTTGATATAACTTCTCTTAATTCCTCTTCCTGCGCGTTAATGAACTACTTCATTGATAGAATTTTATCAAAACAGTGTTTAAAATGCTCTGCTGACCCATGACTATAAACCATTGTAGAGCTGAAACCTGCTAATGAACTGTGCTGATGACACTACTGTACTTGGCCTCATCAACAATTAGGATGAGACTCCTATTGAACCAAAGGAACCAGCTTAGTCCAGGAGGGCTTCCAGGGCTCCATCAACATCCAGGACCTCTAGTGGAAGCTGAAAATAACCTCCTTTACCACTAAAAACAATGATGGTGAATTTCTACACTCCCTCTCCTCCTCTATCACTATCTGGGGCACTGCTGCCACCATCAGGGACAAGGACAGGCTGCAGCGTATCATCTGCTCTGCAGAACCCAGAGCCAAGCATGCAAGATTACAGCCGATCCCTCCCATCCTGGACACAGACTGTTTCAGATGCTCCCCTCTGCCAGAAGGCTGCGCTCCATCAGGACCAGAACCTTCCACAAAAAAAAACATTTGAGCATGTGTCTGTGTATTTATATAATGTAATTTTATTTTATACTACTGTTTTTTTTAAAACTGTCATGGTGCTCTTGATAAACAATGTGCTTTTCTTTATTTCTGCATAGTCCTGTGTTCATGCGAGCTGTATGTTTATTTGTCTACGTTGTACATCATCCACAAAATAAATTCCTTGGCTATAAAAATAAATTGATTCTGATTTTGGGCTAAACTTAGGAAATCCTCCATGGTTTGAAGTCTCTTTATCAAGAATAAGAACTGGGTTTTAAAAATTAAAGCTAAAAAAAAACTTTCCACAACATTGATCAAATATAAATTGCCCTGCGTTTTATGTAAAATGAAGTCCTGCATAAATTACTGTGGGTTTTAAAGTGGGAGAAAAGCTGCAGCAGGTTATGAGGTTAAATCTGACCTGTCCACTAGATGGCAGTATCATATAGCAGGAACAGAAGACAATAGGACTTCAGTCATGACCATTACTGATGGGAATAAGAAGAAGTTAGCACTGCCAAGGGTAGACAGAAGACCTTAGATCTCATTAATATCCTGGAAAGTATTTGGCCAATGATGAGGTCTTTTTTTTTAAAGAAATGTGGCCTTTATTTAACCAGGAAGTCCCATTGAGATTCAGAACCTCTTTTACGAGAGAGACCATGTCAAGTTATCAGCTAAATCACAGCACATAGATACAGTTATGGTCACCAAGGAACATTTTCATGATAAAAGAAGCAAATAATGTTAAAAACACTTTATTGAGACTCTAGATAAAAACAAGAGTCGAAAAATCATTGTTCAAAATAGGGCTGTTTGGTCGGCCTGATTTTTTTCTGACTTTAGAACAATGATAGACGTTATAAAGACGTTGAAAACACAGTTTTTAATGTCTTTTCAACATTCTAAAAAATTACACCTTTCAGCTCTTACCAAATGTACACATTGTTTGGAAGTAAATCCTGTCATAACTTTGTTTACAGAGATTTTGAATTAATTAATAGACATGAGGGTTTCTAACTTTCGCTATTTCTGTTGATTATTCCACCCACAAAGAGCAGGATACAAAAAAAATCTGTTTTTGTTTCCAATTTAGTTAAAATTTATTAGGCTTACTAATAAAGAGGCAAAATAATTTTAGCAATATTAAGTAACATTTTGTCATTTTTAGCTGGATCCATAACAGTTTGCTTATCAGCCAGGCATTGGAGTGGAGGATTCCAGCATCTACATGTGGGACAGGCTGCAGGAGCATCATCTTCACTCCTTCTGTCGCTGCTCCCAGTGACCACAGCAGGCTGTTTACACTCCTGCTTTTATTGCCAGAGGTTGTTATTCCTGTGAAATATTCTGCTTTGGCCCATAAATAAAAATACCTTTGTCATGCTTTTCCATTGTCTTGCAAACCTACATGTTGTGAAACTTGCAAACTGTGTTGTCATTTTTCAGAGTTTGAATAAAATTTGTTTTAACATGTATATTCCACATTATTCTATAGTTTCTATTCAATTAAAAAGTAGAGAATAAAGTATCTATTCTATTCTACTTTACTATGTCTCATAGTGAGCAGAACTGGGGGAGGGCGCCGCTTCATCACAGATAATTGGAATCCAATAAAGGCTGCTTTTCACATGAAGAGCTGGAATGGTTTTTAGACTTTTTAAAATAAAATCATATTTATACAACACAAAACTTTCTGTGTTTAGTCATTTAAAGTTTTTTGTTTTCTTGTTCTTGTTGATGTTTTTTTTTTTTTTTTTAAGGATTAGAATCATCTCAGCATGACAAAAAAGGTAAATACAGAAAAACTTTGTAATGGGTAAAAACATTTATCCATTATGCTTTCCTTGCATGTTTGCTTTGTGTTCCTGTGGTTTGTCTGCACCAGAGTCCAATTTATGACCAATTAAAACAGATATGACTGAAGATATTTCATGTTGTCCCCAACAGCTGCTGCTCCTGCATGAGGGATTATAAGAGAGTCGAGGAAGAATTGGTTTAAATTCCAGAGGAGCTGATGAAGATTACTACTGAGATCACAGCTTTTCATTATGTATTGAAACATAGAAATAAATAAATTAATTAATCTCTCTTTTTTTTTCTTTTTTTTTTTTGTAAAGCAAAAGATGAATCAATATTCTTGGTTTTTCTTGAAGGTTTAAATTAAGCATGGCCAGATGGTGGCACTCTAGGTCAATTAATAGAAGGCTTCAAGTCTTTAAGCTTTAAGTTTATTTCAATTCACAAATTCCTTCATGCATTTTGTAGGATTTCGACTTTAAAGAAAAACAGGCCCAACCAGCTGTATCAGAAATCACTGCAACAAAATAAGACCATTTTGAAGACTATTTTTTTTTTATAAACTGCATATTTTGTTGCTTCCGTTAAAAAGCAGAAGATCATTTAGAAATGGGCTTTTTTGACACTTTTAATTCATTTCAGATTAAAAGGTCCTGGAAAAAAGTGTCTCAAATAAATGAATTTTGCTCCTCAGTTATTTTAGTGCTACCATTGTTTTTGTTTTGTTTATTTGTAATGTGTTTTGATAATGCAAAAACATTTCAATTCGTGATTATAGAAGTTACAGAAATGACATTCTACCCAATGTTTAGTTTAGTGTTTCTTACAGTGACGTTAGGAGGGGCTGTGCTTTCATTAATGTACCATAGTAGGAAGATTCGCATGGTTCTGTTTTTGCCGTCTTCCACTTCTGACTTTTATTGCAGTTTCCTAACTATAGAAGAGGAGTGTATCCAGTGGAAGCTGGTATACCAAACATCATTAACGCTGTTTTTTGAGTCAAAAAGGGCATCCAACACTCCATCTTGACTTTCTTCCGCGCCATTCCCGTCTAAACTTTTTTCTGCACATTTATCAGGAATCCTCCTCGTCTCATTAATTCGTTTTAATGTTATATCTCCTGGTTTCATACAGTTAACGCATAGAAAGTTATCAATTCTGCGTGATAGGCTATATATATTCTGTTTAACACTTCCTCACTGACGTTTTGTCTGAACGTTTTCCAATATATTTTTCCTTTCTTTACAATAAGATAAAACATGTTATTAGGCACTTCTACTCATGTTCGAAATGGACCAAAAGTGAAACAAAAGTCATTTCCCCATCTTGTCATTACCCAGCAGCCCTTGCGGCTACTCCAACTTCAGGACACAGCAATGACTGCCTGAGTGATTGGTGGAAAAAGGGGAAATAGGGGAAATAACTACTATATAGGCCTATAGTACCTGTTTATCTGAATAGTTATTAAACTCAAATACATCTTATTGAATATTATTTATTTTCATCAGCAGTTATCATAGCAGGAAAGCTTTCTCAAGAACTTTGTGATGCATTTTGGAAACAGAAGATGAATCCCAGGTCTTATGCGCCACCTTGCTTGAGAAACCTGTTCAAAGACTTACTTTTACTTATTATTTAGGTAGCACACATATCATCCTTATCTAACTTTATTCTTATATCTTATTTTTACCAACAATTTTATTTTTTTTTTCTCTTCTGTAAACGGTTGCACTGCAAGAACAACATTTCCCACAAGGGATTGATAAAGGAATTCTGATTCTGACTTATTGCTTTGGTAAAAATACTTCTGAATTATAGGCCTACATAATAGGTCATGAACTGTTTACAGTCAGTGTCTTTGTGTCAGTCAGTTTAATCTCTATTTCCCCCTTTTCCAGCAGTCACTAAGGCAGTCACTGCAATGTCCCATGAAGGTGGAGTAGCCGCAAAGGGCTGCTGGGTAATGACAAGATGGGGAAATGACTATTAATGTTTCACTTTTGGTCCATTTCGTTGGGACATGAATAGAAGTGCTTAATAACATGTTTTGTCCTATGATAAAGAAAGGACAAATATACAGAAAAACGCTCAGATAAAACCTAATCCATCCATCCATCTTCCTCCGGGCTATCTGGGGTCGGGTCGCGGGAGCAGCAGCTTAAGAAGGGAGTGGGGCCCAGACCCCTCTCCCCCCCAGCCACTTTTCCAGCTCTTCGTGAGGAACCCCAGGCGCTCCCAGGCCAGCGCCGAGAAACATAGTCTCTCCAGCGTGTCCTGGGTCTTTCCGGGCCTGGTGGGATCAGCCCGGAACACCCTCACCAGGGAGGTCCGGTGGAGGCATCCCTAAATAGATGCCTGCCACCCTCAACTGGCTCGTCTCGACAATTAATCTCAGAGTAATTGTTAAGAAAATCATTTATAGCCTATATTATGCTGAAATGAGATCTCAGTTTGTGCTAATTACATCGGAAACCTGGAGATTTAAACTAGTTATAGAGATTAATTCCAAGATTAATTCCAAGATTACAGTGAAATGAATCAAGATTAAAGAAATTAATCTATGCCCTCCACTAAAAATGACCCATATTCAGATTCATTGTAAATCTCTAGAGGGTTATATTTTGTGTCATTTCACAGGTGTACAGGATGTTGAAGTGGAGAATCATGCTGTTGGTTCTGGTGCTGACTGGGGTTCAGCTTCCTCCCGCAGAAGGTGAAAAAAAATCGAACTTTATTGGCAAACTCTGATTAAATCTTTGTTTATAAAAGATCATATAGTTTACTGTTCTTAAACTTAAACCCAGGTTATTATTAATAGTGTTGTTGTTATTAGCATCATTATGAAAATAATGACGTGGCATTCATTATTAGTCTCCATGTAAAAGTGCATACCAGAGACATGCAGTGTCTGCTCCTTATTGTAATCAAGCTTCCAAGTTATAGGCCTGAAAATTCATGTTCTTTTCTTTAATTCACAGTTATTATATTAAAGTATTGGGATTCTGTGTAGTAGACGAACACCAAGGGGTTCATTATTGTGTAATGGAAAAAAATGTAGGGTTTTCTGATTCCCTGCAATAACAGCAGTTTGTGGTTTATCTCTTTGGTTTGGCCTTCTAGCAATGAAGTAGGCCTATATTTTTGTAGTAGTGTGATACGTGTAGAATAAATTCCTTTATATCCTAATCTGTTTTCATTTTTCCCACTTTCCTTTCCTTCTAGCTATTGTTTCTCATCCTGTCTTTATGATCTCATAAACCACATTTTTCTTTCCATATATCATATTTTCTTTTTTTTTTTATTGAAGTTACCCCCTCCCTCTCTCTGATTTACTTCTATGTTAAGTAAAACTTTCTCAAGTTGGGTAGTTTTCATTCCTTTGTATTCCTTTGCTGCCTGAGGGGAAAGTAAATGCTGTACATACGTACTTGAGTAAAACATCAGTTACTGAGCGGAAATAAATACGGATCTAAGTAATTCCCTCTACATTACCAGATGAAGGTCATGTTTAGATTTTGAACTATCGCTTTACTTTTCAAAAATTAACAAAAATCCTCCACTATACCTTTTAAGTAAATCTTTCTAAAGTTGGGTAGATTAAGTGCCTTTGTATTATTTGCAGCATGGGTGGAAAGTAAACTACACTTTACATTTACTTTCAGACATTGTACTGAATTACCGCTCATTCGTAGCCTTTTGCTAAGTAGTTCATAAAAGCTGAATTTTTACTCAGTGGAAAATAAATACTACATCATAATGACTTCCATTACCAGATGATGGTCCTGTTCAGAGGGTCATTAAAGCTCGCGACTGAACTTTTTACATGATATTTTGAATGTTTCGTGTAAATGTCCCCAGAGTTCCACTTTATGTGCTGCTATTTACAACATGTTGTTTTTATCAAATAAAAAATAAATGATGATAATGTTAACGTTTGTGGTTAAAATGGGAAACTTGTGGAAAAAGTTCATGTGGTTTGAATGAGTAAGGAAATATGTTGATCCTCTTTTAAGTTTAACCTTTTAATCAAATTTATTCTCCCCTTGTTAGTGACAACCTTTTTAAAATGCAATGAGCAGAGCTACTGTTAGTTAGCCTCATCAGATGTTTCTGAGGACTTTATCAGCCTGTGAGCCTCATACCTGGATCTATACATTCTGACTCCTGCAGGTACCCCTGATGGATGGAACGCACTCAGGACATCTATGAGGCGAAGAACACCCAACATCACGCTGACATTGTCGTTTCCAGTTTCTACCTTCAGCAGGATGTACATGGATCTGATCAATAAGGAGCCTCTAAGGTCTATTTATCAGTATGACAGCACATATCGCCTGAGCCGTACATGATGAAACTTAAGAGGCCGGATTCCAGTGTGATCTACAGCGAGATGAGGACGGACAGATCCAATGTCTCCCGAGAGACCTGAAGTTCAGCGACGCAGGACGCTATCAATCCTTCCATTAGGGCTTTTCGATGGAAGAAGCACTTTCACAAATTTGAGTAAGGTTGCTAGGTAGAATCAGGAACCGCTATGTAATCAATGATTAGATTGATTTAATCTATTGACAGCAATATAATGTTGCAATACGGAATAATTAACACCTGCTCCACCTTGTTGGGCCAAATTTATAAATTATAGACTGTTTCTTATAAAAAATGAAAATAAATGAACAATCTAGTTACTGTTATCTCAATAATATTACCAAGGTTTTATTATTATAATTTTCAATATGTAACATTTTTTTATTATTATTTGTTTATTATTTGATTCAAATATTAAATACACCATTATATTAACAAACACATTATTAAATAATTAAATGTCCCAATAAATTATTAAAATACATATAAAATGTAGAAATAAAATGATGAAAATCATCTTCATTTTATTTAGAAAATAGATTTATTAAAAACTAATTGTAATAACTTTTAAATGTCTTTATAAATAAATCTAAGATAAAGTAATTATGTATATTTTTAGGTTTGTTTAGGTATGTTTTTGCTTAATCTGTTTATTTTTAAAACCCTGTATAGTTTGCATTTTTTCAATATACCTACGTTAATGCAGAGGCTGAATCTTTTTTGGTAAAACTATACAGGCTAACACTAAATAGTGAAAATAACCTGTGTGGGTTTGTTAAAAACAGCAAAAAAAAAGTTATTTATTATCGTTTTTGTGTTTTTGTTTTTTTTTCAGCTGTAAGAGAAGCAACTCAAGAAGAGACTTTAAATGCAACACAACGTGAGAGGCCTGGGATGTATGTGGCTTTTGGTTTATTTGGACTAACATTAGTAAGACAATATCATTGCACCAAGTCATTGATGGAAGGTCACCACGGTTATCCAGCTGTTTCCATGTCAACCTCACCTCGGGTAGCTTCCCTTTCTCCCACTGATTACATGCCTTGCTGCGAACCCCATTTCTCTTATGTAATTTTAAAATTTAAAGAAAGGGAAATATTTCGCTGGGAGCATGACCATTGGATATCAGATATTTTCTTCTGATCCTTTACATTTTCTTAAAAGATTTTAAGATTTTTCCACAGTGAACTCAGCTACACAGTAAGGGAGTGATTTTATTCTAATTATTATTAATATCTAGTGTTGCACCGATGCCATTTTTTGACCCTAATACCGATACCTGGCTGTGAATTATTGGCCGATACCGATACAATCTGTTTGAAATTGATATGTGTGTGTATATATGAAGAACTGCATACTACTTGGATGTAAAATAATTGCCATCATAGCTTTGTCAAGCTCTTCCTACCTTTGTGAAGCAGGAAAAAGACTAATACAAAGTGAATCCAGTAGAACTTTTTATTGCCTAACTGTATTGGGTGACAATAGTTGAATAAACTTTTGGCTATAAAAATGGTATCGATACCCTATTTGTTGGTTCTGGTATCGGAATCGGTGCAACACTATTAATTTCCCCTTCCAGTTTTTCTTATCTGAAGCCACTTTATCTAAACATGCCTGAAGTGATTTATTTCTCCTTTAATAATTTCCCATAAGATTGTATTTATCTCAAAAGGCAGGCTACCCAGTTACTATGTTACTGTTTTGGTTGTTACTGTAATACGTTTATAGCTTTAAGGTTCAACTGATTCATTGCAAAGTTGCTGCTCTCAATGGCTTTATCGTTAAGAAGTTTGTTTTTCTTACAGGTCTAATGTTTCAATCAAAACTAACAAGTATTGAGCTTTCTTTAAGGTGGAAATCCATTGCCTGAATACGCTGCATGTTTTGCTTTACATTCATAGAGAATATTTATCCTATGGGATAAGGATTAATGTGCATAATGTACTGTTTCAGCGTAGGGTTCAATCAGAATCACCCTGCATGTAGCACCACTTCAAATTATCCTGCTGCTATTTGTTAGGAATCAGCATTAAAAACAATATGGTGGGTTTATTAAATGCACCTGACCCTGTTGCCACATGCACTTTATTGGCTGAACAAACTTGCAATCCCCCCACCTTTCAATCTATGCTGAAAAAGTATGTGAATCATAAAAAAGGAAAAAAATTAAACATGTCTCTACATTTCTAATAAAAATACACGGTTACACCTGGA
This sequence comes from Cyprinodon brontotheroides, assembly GCA_018398635.1. NCBI lineage: Eukaryota > Metazoa > Chordata > Actinopteri > Cyprinodontiformes > Cyprinodontidae > Cyprinodon > Cyprinodon brontotheroides. The sequence continues at coordinate 2,449,244 of JAGKQL010000050.1, read as the reverse complement.
ATGTAATAAAGAAGCCTTTTGTTTTGGTTCTCCATCCTCAGTCTGAATAGTGTATCTGTCGGGACTTGCTTATTTTCTGTTTCTCTGTAACTTGATCAGCCTCATGGGGCAGAATGAAAAGAACAAAAAAAAATCATACACTAAGAAGTTTTGTTTTTAATGAAAGCTGTTAGCTAAAATTGTCTGACTGGTTCCTCTGGGCCTTTACTGTATGTCTCTGACATCAGTCCATGTCAAGAATAACCTCAGGAATTTTCCACTAACATTTTCTAATTTGAGGAGCTCTGATTTGTCCCATCATTAGTAAGCTGACATGTTGTTATTGCGTCATAAACATGTTTAGCTGGTGATAAAAGCCACCAGCTGTGTGGGAACTAATGTTTCTAATAAAAATACACAAGTGTAAAATGCTTTTTAGTTTGAACCGCTATTTTTTTGCATAGCAGCTGAAGATATAAAGCTTTTGGTTGGAGGAGATGTTATCAGAAGGCTCAGAACATAAGAACCAGAATTCAGGCGGGACAGAAAGTGGTATACTCAAAAAAGAGTTTATGAATAAAGCATGCAGCAGCTCAGTCTGTGCTCAGAAGGTTGCTGTCCAGAGCAGTGGAAGTCCTTTTCCATAGTGCTGAGACGGTACCAGAGATCCAGGTGAGAAGAGAAGCAGCATCCTTTAGCAGACACAGCACGCATGGGAACCAAAAGATCCAGAATGGTAATTCAAGCCATGGTGAGAAGACAGGTCAAGGGTCAGCGCCAGGAGGAATCCAGGAATCAGTCCAAAACAACAACAAAAAAAAGGCAAACAGAGCAAGCAGGCATGGTCGAAAACTCAGAGGTCTGTGGGCGGAACCGGCAGAACCAAACGTTAGAGGAAACCTAGAGTTAGACTTGCTATAAAGCTTGAATAATCTGTCAACAAAGGCTGGGTTCCAGAGGCAGAGGAAAGCAGAGCAGAGCAACATGGAAATAAACCCAGCCTAAAGGTGCCAAGATCATTACAGATGTAGCAGCAGTAAGGAGACGATACAGACGGTTGGAACATAAAATAATCTCTATGTGACTCCATATATTAAGCAAATCTGATAAGAAGGTAAAGCTGTGTATGTAGACCAGACAGCCCTGCAGGTAATAAACTGCAAACTGGCAGAAGTATCAAAATGTTTCTTACTGAATTAGAAGCATAAATCCTACGGTTTAAAACACTTTTGTAGAAGTTAGAGTAAAAGTAAAACTGTAAAAGTACAACTTTTAATACTTTCGAATGTATAAAAGTAATGCAGGAAAAAATGTTAAAGAAGATGCGTTAAACCTTATACTGGTTACTGCACTAATCTATTAAAGGAAAATGTTTCTACAATTCTGGATGATAACTTCCTTATACTTAACTTTCTTAGTTTTATAACTAATGGAAACAGTGTTAAATTTAGCTTTGCATCATCTTGAAAAACTGTTTATTTTGGTGTGTGGCGAAAAACCAGTTGGTGCAGCACTGAGTCCACCCACAGAGAAAATGTCTGTGCGAAACAAATTAATTTTGCATTTTATTATTACTCTTTTTGGTACCAACAGCCCATGATAAAAAGGAGCTTAAATTAAACCAAACTAAGAAGTGTTTTTTATTATTTAAGGAGTAGAAAATGGAGATGAATGTAAGGAGTAAAAGTAAAAAGTTGTCTAGACAATATTTAATCCAGTAAATTATAGATAACCAAAATTTCTAATTAAGTAAAGTAACAAAGTATTTGTACTCTATTACTTGACACCACTGACAGCTACTAATCATCATCAGTGTGGAATATGTGATCAGTTTTTTTAAAAACCTCATAACAAAGGACAAAAATCAATAATTAGCATTAGTGGAACAGCTGTTGTCCAGAAATCTGAAATAAAAGCCATTAAAATATGAATGTTCATCCTTCCATAGGTAAAAACAAACATTTGTTATGTTTAAAGCATTTAAGACACGCAACTATATAATGACCCCTAAGATTCAACCATTAAGGGCTTAAAGACACTTAAAAAAATCCCCCTGGGCTTTATCTCTGGCCCTGCAGGCCTCACTGTCAGCATGTTAAATATTAAACAATGATGAACTCTTAGGCTGATTTTGCAGTCAGGTAACACCCCCTCTCTGTTTCTCTGTGGATGTAAAGAATATATTTAATAGATGGGTGATGGCAGTCAGTCATCTGGAGATTTAACAGGTTTGGTTAAAAAAAAAAAGTGATATGTGATGTGATAATCCATGACTGCTTTCTGGTTTTAGGAAGATTTAATTCCAATACAGAAGTTCCTTTTCTCAGCTCTCCAACTATCCCTTTGTTCAGTCCATCTACTGTGACTCTGTGAATTTGACCTCAAAAAGAAAAATGATATGCTCTAATATATATATAAAAAAAGGCTGGTTTACTATTTCTATGTTGTTTTTTTTGTTGTTGTTGTTGTTTTTATATTTTATTCACTTAGATTTTTCCACAGCCAGAAGTATGACTGTTCAGGAGAAACAGCAGTGAGTGTTTTGGAGGCTGCCTATCTATAATCAAAGGAAATGTTATTAACCATTATCTGTTCTTTTGCTGGGTTTCTGCTCTTTTACTGATTGTGCTGCATCAGCTACAGTCGATTTACTAAATCCAAACTGATTTGAAGCCTTCCTGGACCATCAGCACCACCTCCTTTATGATCTGACGCAGCTCTGCAGCTCCTCCACTGACTGACTGATAACAGCTGAGAGTAAACACTTCATTTATTTGTTTTCACCAAAGCCATCCTATTACATTAGAGACCAGTTATCAGACCATGGTATCAAAGAGTTTGTAAATGCTTTTAAATTGTCTGCCTTTTATGTTTTTCTGTAAAAAGAAAAGAAAAACTGCTTGGCAAGAAAAGCGTAAAACTTCAAAGCTGCTTAAACCCGATTTATCCACTAGATGGCAGTAGTGCAGCATTACTATAAACTATCAGTGCAACAAATCAGGGTTGCCAACTATTCCTTAAAAATCAGACCCTGCCATATATTTAGATGCAAAGGTTTGCATCTAAATAAAGTAAGGTTAGCGTTAAATGTTTAAATCATTTCAAACATTTAAAAAAGCTTTGCAAATATTCATCATGTTGGTAAGATAAAGATAATGCCTGGTCACAATGGGCCCCAACTGTACAACTATACCTGCACTTTATACAAATATTTTATCATTATATAATATCTGTACAGACATACATTTCTAACAATCTTTGAATGCTTATATTTTCTTAGTTATTTATATTCTGAACAACCTCTTTCAGTTTAATTACATACTTTACATGTATCTGTGTTTTTTTTTATTTCCCTTTCACAATGAATTTTCCATCTGAGGAAAAAACTAAAATCAGAATATTTCATTTTATTCTATTCTATAGAAACCCCCATTCATAAGCTGCTTCCATCAGCTGCATTTCACTTCTATACCATAGGTGGCCTTTAAATAGGCTATTTGCAGGTTAATGGCTTATTATATATATTTCTGTACATACACTTATATAAAGTGGAGTAGATCAGAGTTGTGTAAGTGTGTGTTCTTGTTTTTAATACATTGTGGGGCCAATTTTCAGAGAAAATGGGACGTTGTTGGTCTCAATGCCTGGACTCTACGTGGGGAATTGTTGGGGAATAGGACTATGGTGTGAATTATCTTTAGGTTGGGGTTAGGGTTAGGTTTGTGTGTGTACTTGTTTAGGTCAGTTTTAGGTATATTTAATAACCTTCTGAGGACTCACAGGTCTTATCGGGACTGAAGGCTGGTCCTAATCTGGTGGATCCCCTTTTTCAACCTTTGAGAGCCAGTTTAGAGTTATAATGTGAATTACTTTAAGGTCAAAATCTTTTATTATCATTATGTACACAATAAAAAACTATGATCAAAATAAAATAAAATAACAGACAAGGTGCAAGGTTTCTGTAAGAAACTTAGAGAATATCCCTAATTTATAAAGTCTATACACCAGCAATGATGAATGAAGCATGATATTCTTAGAGGTAAATCAAATATAGGCAATGTTACTTACCAAGAAAGAACTAATATTCAATGCTTCATGTATCGGTGCTGTAGTCATGTGAGATTTATTTTATGAAGTTAAAAACACAGGAAGATAATCCACTTTAGCCCAACTTACATCCAAAAAAGACTAACATTGGTGTTTAAATTCACACATACTCTTTTACGTGGGAAGAAAATTAAAATCAACCATTAGAAAGTGGACTCCATGCATCACTGATTATATGAGCCGACGTTCTTATTCCCCCCGCTGACACAATGCTGTTCTTCAGATCATTCGTTTTTAATGTTTCTCACTCTTAGAAATAATTCAACCTTCTTCCAGCCACATTTTTAATGCTGAATAGATTATTTATATTTAACTGACCACACTAAAATCGTCAAAAAATTATTTTTGAAATCATCAAATAAATCAGCTGCTGTTCTTTAACACCAGCCTGCCATGTAAAACAGTTGCAATGGCTGACATTGGATCTACTGTGGCAGCATTAGGCTGCAAATTTGGAGACATGACAGTTAAAAGGTGCAACAATGATAGTGTTCACAGTTCATAAATTAGTAGATTGAAAAGTCTAAAAAGAAGATTTAGCAGTTTTCCAGTTACAAGCTTTGTTTTTACAAATGATGCAAAAGTCATTTGAAAATAATTAGGTCATTTTAGTTTTTATTGTCATCCATACAATTAGATCCTTCGGCAGCAAATACTTGCACAGGGTGTGTGTGTGTGTGTGCCGTTTGTGGTTTTGGTTATAGTCCGTCACCTTTCTCTTCTCAGTTACCACAGTTTTTTTTTTTTCTTTTAACCACATTTTCCAAACGCAGCTGCGTTTCAATCGCCTCTTACAATAACTTGAACTGAAGCAGACGGTTTTGAAATGTGTCATCAAAGGGACATCATTTACCAGGAAGCAGTTATTCCGGAACGGCACATTTAAGAAAGCATGATATGAGCCACTGTGGCTTTTCGCTGTTTCAAGATTTCATCATCTTTACACTCAGCTACAATTAACTGTTTTAAAGAAGATATTATATCTAGGAGAGTTTAACTTCCCTGTAAGTTTTTAAACACTTTATCATAACCATTACAAAGCTTTTTAAAGAAGGTGAAAATGTGTATCTTTTTTTATATGAATGAGTTGATACCATAGAGCGCTTCACATTATGTGTTATCAATGTTCAGTGCTTCTATTCAGGATAATGTTGAAGATAAAGTACAAGTATAAACAAATATGTTGAGTTAAATTTTACAGGGAAAATGTAGTAGACATTTGGGGCAATGCTCATGTGAAAAAGAAAACATTGAAACAACTAGAAAATTTTAGCTGTCAGTTTTACGGACATGGCTTTCTTTTGGGGCGTGGTCCTACACTGGAAAAAATCAAAATCTAGATAAATCATTTTTCCTTAAAACAAGTGCATTTGTTCTTGGATTGAGGATTTAAAAGAGACATTTTGCCAATGGAACAAGACAATTTACACCTATAATAAGAAAGCACAATTGCACTGTCTTATTTCAAGTGCATATTATCTAATTATCTTATTTTAAGAGTAAAAATACTCATTCCATTGGCAAAATATCTCCTACTCAAATTAAGGGTAAAAAACACTTAATTTAAGATACTTTTACTTATTTCGTGATCATTTTTCCAACAATAGATAAATCAGTGTTAGCAGCAGGTCAGACACGGGGCTGCAGATCCAACGTCTTTCTGCAGCCTGCAGCGTGAGGTGGGCGATAACAGCTGGCTTCTGTCGGGTGCAGCAAGTTTACACAAGGTGAATCATCTACCAGAACACAAATAGACCTGGTAAAAGTATGCTTCCATTAACCTGGTTGAAATAATGGTGTTTTATACCGATAAAACACTTTCAAAAATGCTTCATAAATAACAACTGAACCTTGAAACAAAGTAAAGCCAGTTAGCATTAAACATTAACACAATGAATACTGCATAATGTTTAACAAAAGCTGAAAAAGCTACAAAGTTGCAATAAACAGAGCTGATATTAAGAGATACAGGGTGAATTAAAGGGTACTAAAGCCTTAATAAAAAAATCTTGGTCGACAACAGATTGAGATATATATTTTTTACAGTTATAAAGCAACAACTGAAACTATGACAATACTGCCACATTTATAATTTGAAACACTAAATAGCAAATTAATTGATAAAAGTTTCTATAATGTACATATTTGACTGAATGCAGTCAGAGTATTTGGGAAAAAAATCAGGAAACCCGTGGTGTGAGGCCTAAACATCACACAGTCCTACTACAGTCTGACATTTCAACAAATCAGCAATTTCTGTTGTTTTTCTAAACAAAATTAGATCTTTGTTCTAAACAAAGATCTAATTTTGTGTATAAATATCTTCAGTAATGTTAACAAACTGAAGGAAAGAGTTGTGGGAAATAAAGGGAGATTTTCCTGGATAGTTTTCCTGGGAAAAAAAAGCTTTGTTGAATAAATCAGATGAAATTGACCAAGCTTTTCCACAGAAGATGTAGAAGGAAAATGTAAAGGCCCAAGAATGCAAAAATAACTTCTACAAGTAGGCAGGTAAGAATTGAGGAATCCCACTTGAATTTTTGTTTGTAGAGAAAGTTTTTCATGGAGAAAATGTTTCTTATCGGATAGACTTTGGTTCTTTATTATGCAAGTTACGATGAGATGAACGAGCCAATATTCAGACGACATATTTAGTCCACTTCAAAGAAGATGTTTTAAATCCGGTGTTGCCGTAGTCAGTTAACTTGGCCTGTTCTTGTGTTTAAAAGTTTATTCCTCATCTCTTTGATTAGGCAGATATAATAAAAAAATTATTTTCACAGAATATTGCTGAGATTAGTTTGCAGACGCGTGTGCAGACACAAAAAAACAAAGATGTTCAAAGAAAAGAAGAAGATATTTACACAGAAAATGTATACTCATTTATAAATTCCAGTAAAGAATGTGGTTTAGGGTACATCCGATGGAGAAAAAAACAATGTCAGAACTGCTTGGCAGCAGATGAGTGCATTGCAAGTAAATATAGTGACGGTGAGTCAATAAATTAGTTTGATTCTTAGTCATAATGGGCGTGATTTATAAAAAAAAAAATAGGACTTCAGGCCCCCTGAACAATCAGTCAACTGAAGGGAGGAGTGGATTAAGTGCAATAAGAACCATCAAAATAATGCTAATTATGGTACCACGGCCCTATTACACAAAAGCTCCATTCAGAAATCCCAGCATAAGAGATAAGGCCAGATTAGACCCAGTGTGAGGACTGGATCCTGCCTTCATTCATTCTACAAACACCAAGCCAGGCTCCAAAGCTGCAGCTACATCAAGCCATTGAGCTAAATGCAGGGCTGCCACTTTTTTCAAGAGACCATGAGGTTGATGACAGATACATTGATTCAGCAAACAAAAGTGGATTATTTAAATGCCTAAACAGTGTAACATACACACCCTTTAAAGTACCTCTCTTAAATAAAATGCAATAATTTAAGGAGCAACTTTTCCATTTCTCTCCAATAAAAAACTGCTAACCTAACCTAACCTAATGTCTATGTTGGGGTTTTTGAAATCTCATTTGTTTTTACGGGTCCTTCGTTACCCTATTTTATTTTGACAAACCAGATGTTCTTTTACCTGTGTGATATGGTTGCAATTGTCACTCTTGACTTGGCAGACAGTTGATGTAGAATTGTTCTCATTAATTAACATGACAACTCAAGTGCTCTGGTGGACAAATGTGAGCGCAGCGGAGCAGTTACATAGGATGTGGAATTTCACGGTTAACTTTGCCCGTTTATCTGGAAAATCCCAACTTAATCCATTATCTTGGTTTCATAAAATAGGTCTCAGGCTTTGGGGGATTGTAAATGACAAATGACCCTAGAATGACCATATGTGTTGAGGATTTGAGCACCACTATTATCCTTGAAGTTGAGTCTTCTAGTCCCTCAGTCTCTGGTAGAGTTTCCCCCTGAAGTTGCAGTCAAACTATTAGAAACACAACACATTTGCTGCCATGAACCTGTTAGGATTCCAGTTTGTGGGGCTTGTTTATGCTCTTTTGCAGTTTCCCCGTGCATCCACTAAATGTTGCCATTGTCCTCTGCTGGTCTGGAGGTTGTTCATGCTCTTCTCACCTCACACCTGCAGCCTATTGGGTCATCAGTCCCTGAGGAGTATTTAAGGAGCAGACCGTCTTCACTTCCTCGCCAGAGTGTTTTCCAGTATTTTGTACTCTAGCCCCTCTGAGTTTGCTGAGTCAACATTGAGTCTAAGAGTCTTCGGAGCTCTTCAGTCATAACCTTATTTTGTCTTTGATTCTCCAGCAGGATTTTCCAGATCCTCTGGATAAGCTGGCCCTTCAAGCCTGGAAGGGAAACACTGAGAAAAGGAGACAGATCTCCTCATCTGAATGCTGAGCCCTTCAGAAACCAAGAGTCAGTCTGCTAAGTTCCTCCTCAGGATTCCCATAGTCTGCCTGTCCACCCTCCAATAAATCAAGCCTTCTACAGACCAAGCCTCCATAAACGGGATCTCAGAAAACCTCCCCAACTACCACAGTGAGTCCAAGAAACCTTGTATTCAGACCTTCGGCCAGTTTTCCCACAGTCCTTGAACTCACCACTCTGATCTCCTCCTATAACTTCCGGTTCACCAGACCGCTGGAACCTCCCCAAGCTGGAGAACTGTTTTACCTATCTATGTACAGTTCCTGACAACCTAAACTGTTAAATCTCTGTGAAATGCTTCTGCATGTGGGTCAAACATATTAGACCCATCATGACAGAACCATGGAAAAGATTTCCTAAACCACCCAGGTGGGAAAAAGGAGACCGGACTCTGAGGGAGGTGTGGACGTACTGGAGCGCATTGTACACAATGTTTCCATGTGAAACCACCACTTGCAGAGTATTCAAGGTCAGGCTCACTGGTTTGCATGTGAAGGCAGAGACCATTACCCGCTTTCATGGACTGGGTTTACAAATGAAAGACAGTAATTCCCTGAAGGAAAATAATCTGAACTACTGAGAAAGATGATACATTAACAAAAGTGGATGTAATAGGTGGTTGAATAATGTCTGACCCTCTTCAGCTACATGTATACAACAAGACATCGACTAAACTCAACATTACTCGAACTATGCACAGACAGTTATGCTTTAAACATGGGTTGGGATCATCTATATTTACGGAAACCATTTCTAGTGTCTTGCTACAGGTATAAGGATGATCTTTATCATCTGACTCATAATAGATCTTCAGCTCTACTGCGTTAAAAGGAGTCAACTGAGATGGTGCTGCAATCTTGTAATAATATCTCCTGCACACGAATCTTTTTAAGCTATCTGGGGGACCGCTACTATGAAAGAGACCCCAATTATTCACTGGTCACTTTTCAAGGTATGTCTGATTAATTCCTCGTTAAAAGAGAAAGAGAAATTAGATATCACAATGCCAGCACTTCAGTCCTTCACGGTGTTTGTTTTATATTTTTAGGCATCCTCTGGTCTTGATTAAATAAGGTGTACAATATCTTGCAAATTTTGGGTTAATTTTTTAACTTTATATTTATTTTCAATTCAACCTTTAAACAAAGAATGTTGTATATGGCACAGTTCTGCTGGATAGCCAAGCTCAAAGTATTTAACTTTTAAAAAGGTGCAGGATGGATGGGTGCTTTCTATGACATTAAAATCAGTACCCAGGACCTGTTCTTCACAGAATTCAAACGAGGAGTGGTAAATTGAGTATGCAACAAATAGATTGTATTTCCAAGAAGTGGGCGTGCTGTGGGTGAGCTACAAAGATTGTGAGTGCAAAGCATGAGACATTCAGCAGGTTCTGACTACCCCATTGAAAGGAGCTAATTTGTGCTGCTGGCAGTTTGAGACTGGCTATAAAAGGAGGAGGAAGTTCAAGGTAATGAGGTTGGATGTAATAGAAAAATGAAAAAAAATTATCAAGATGAATTTCACCTATTGTATCTGAAGTAGACCTAAAATGTTGCTTGTTGAAGAAGAAAATAAGAGTTTAAATTAGGAGGTTAAATATCAGTCTGGACCCATTTGAGCACATAGATCCACGAGCAATGCTCTTTGCAGTAATGTTTGCAGTAATTCATGTGAATTACAGTACTCCCACCTTGATACATTAATGCCTTGACGCCCATTGTGTTTTATGAAGCCCAATATATGATGACTAATTGCCTATGGTGCTAAGCTGGGACATCTTGAGAATACTTCCCCTCTTTTCCTCTGCGTCCATTCTAAAGTGTGACATAAATGTGATCCGTCTAAAGTCCTGGTCAGAGAGAAAGCATATGAACAGATTGTCTGGAGCATATGAATAGATTGTCTGGATGAAAAACGCTCATTTTTCTCATCCAATCACAAAACTTCATATGACATAAAGCACATTTTGTATGTGTTTTTTTCATCCAAAGATGACAATGTAGCCTAATTTAAAGCTACAGTGTGTAATAATTACAGGGATATACAGTCAGAAATGTAATATATTATACATAACTATGTTATTTATCATCATCTATGAGCTCAGCCTCTTAACCTTAATATTTGCGTTGCCTTAGGAATTAGATTATTTATAATTACATAGGAGCGGGTCTCTGCAGCCATGGAGGCAGACATCTTTGAGTTACGGCGGCGCAGAGCTAACAAACTAGCGATTGCGCAGAGATCGCCCATTACGCTTCGAAAGTAACTACGACAAGTTGAGAGAGATGAACTGAGGCGGTACTGAACAATCTATACCCTACACAGACTAATGAAATACTATCTGAAAAATTATCTATGTAAACAAACCTCATCACTTGAGAAGGTAAGGTGATGCTTGGGGCGTCGTGGAAGACATTTTGTCCCGTGATTCGCAGCTCGCCGTACTGTTGGGGAGGAGAAGCGGTGGGGGAGATGTTCATGCTGCTGCGGTCTGCAGTCTGACCGCTAGATTTCGCTGAAAATTACACACTGTAGCTTTAAATGAGTAATGAGGTCACTTTTTAAAAAATGTAAAAGGTAAATAGTAGAGATAATTGCATGAAAACTTAAGGACAAAAAGAAAAAAGTGGACGGAAAAATTAGTACTCCAGTAAAGTATTGATAGCCAAAATTTCTACTTAAGTAATGTAACAAAGTATTTATATGTCATTACTTGACACCTTTGGAAATATGCGGCATATATCAAGGATACATTTCCAGTACATTTAAACACGGTTTTCTTCATAAACTGAATCACATTACTTGATGACTGTCAGAGGAAACTTGCCACTGATTTCTCTAAGAAATTAAAAGTACACATGAACCTGTTTTGGTTCATGAAATCAGAATCAAAAATACATTTTAGAGCGTCACATATAGTCCAGTTCACTCCCATTCAAAGGTAATGCAATACTCTCAAATACAACATAATAAATCTGGTATCAAAGTTAATAACAGTAAATTGGGAGTGCTTATTGTTAGGGTTTCTGTGTGTGGGAGATGTTTTGTGTTCTCTTTTAGGGTCTCCATTTATCCACTAGATGGTGCCCTTTTTCCCCTGTTGGCCTGGAGGGCCTTTTCCTGGTTACCACCCACACCTGCGGCTCGTTTGGTCATTACCAGAGGAGCATATGAGCAGCAGACTGTCACCACCTTGACCCCAGGGTGTTTGCCAGTATTGGGTACTCTGACCTCTGTGAGATTAGCTGAGTCTAACCTTTTGAGTTTTCATCTCTTTGAGTCCTGAGATCTAACCCTTTTGTGGTCTCCGGCAGGATTATTTCCTAAACAACTGGATAAGCCTGGTCCTTCAAGCCTTGGAAGGAATCTATGCGTCTCTCTGTGACTAAGGAAAACATCCACCACTTCAGTTTGCAGTCCACTTCAGGAAAACTCGTTGACAGTCCGCTCCGCTGCTCCTCAACAAGCCTGCCTGTCTGCTCTCTAGCAGGTTATCTCCTTATCTGGTTCATCCCCACAAACAGGAACCAAGGAGCTACCACACGTCATCTATTGTGAGTCCTTCCTGGCTATGTTTTCAATATCAACCTGTAAATCCCATGGACCTTGAACTCATCACTCTGATCTCCCTCTAGAGCAGGGGCGTCAAACTGGTGTGCTATTGCTTGGTTGGAAAGAAAACCTGCAGCCATACAGCCCTTTCTGGAACCATTTTGACACCCCTGCTCTAGATTTCCGGTTCACCTGACCGCTGGATATTCCCCAAGCCTAGATTCCTTGGTTTATGTCCCTCTGAGTGTCATTATCTCAATAAATTGTTCAACCTTTTCCCTGCCTGTGTATCTGCATGTGGGCAAAATATTTGAAAACCATCATGACACTTATCATCCTTAAAAAAGAGAGATTGAGAAAATAAACTGTGAAAAAAAAACGTTACCATAATTTTGGGACTATTAGTCGCACCGGAATATAAGCCGCAGGTTTTTTATGTTTAATTGCCATATGGTTCGTGCACAATGGAGACATAATTTTCAGTATATGAATTCTGTATATATTGATGTGCATGGTGTTTTAGTTGTCAAGTAATTGTTAATATATGAAATAATAAAATGTTTAATAAGTTTGAACATTAAGAATATTACTGCCATGGGTGGTTCTAGACAGGGGCCAACGGGGGCCAGTGCCCCTGTAGATCATGTCCTGGCCCCTGGTCCCCATCAGATACGGTTTCCCCTGCATCTCCGCACAGCGCAGGCGGCATGCAACAGGAAACGGGCATGCTCGCTAAAGGCGTAACAGCCGTGAACAGCGTGAACAATCAAATGTTAGATAGATAGATAGATAGATAGATAGATAGATAGATAGATAGATAGATAGATAGATAGATAGATAGATAGATAGATAGATAGATGTTGCAGTATCTATAACAACCCAAACACACAGGATTTCAGAATTAGACATCCCCTGTTATTCATTTCATACACTCACCAGATCTGAACGCCCTGTTAAAAAACTTCACACCCATGAGTAGAGGTAATGCAGCCTGATGATATTTACACTGCATCAGATACCGTTCCGCCATGTTAAGCAGGTGGAACGCTATCTGACGGGGTTTATAGGTCCGTCACATAGCGTTCCCCTGATGTCATTTACGTTGAGTTGCAATAAATGCAAAACTCTCTGCAGGTTCTTGTCTTTGTCGTCCACTCTGTTCAGCTGGCTTTGAAACAAGGCGAGAAGGTGGGGGCCGGGTGGTCAGGGTTACGGGGAACGCAAAAGTAATGCAATTGTTACTTTTAATAGTAACTAGTTACTTTTATTGTAGAGTTACTCAGTTACTTTTTGGGAGAAGTAACTAGTAACTATAACTAATTACTTTTTCAAAGTAGCCTAACGTGCCCAACACTGTGCATCATTCACGGTCCTCTGTGATTTCATAATGATGTGTCATATAATCATCTTCCTCCCACAGCAGGTGAGGGGGTGTTAGAGGGTGTTTTTGGTCATATAATCGTTATTATTTTTACCCCGTCAGCATTTCTGTGACACATGAAAACGTGTTGAGTAAGAGAAATGACATTAAAATGTCCCCGAGTTACTTAACCTCAATGGGCTGTGCAAAAAGGGAGAGCGCTCTGTGCTCTCTGAGGACATAGACATTTTAAGAAAGTTTCAGTCACTCTGAAAATCAGAAAAGGAAACAGGGCGTGGGAGAAATTAGAGCCACGGAGCTGCCTGCAGCTCTAAATTTCTCCCACGGAGCTGCCTGTAGCTCTAATTTCTCCCACGGCTCCATCAAAAACAGAAAAAGAAAAAAAGTGGGAAGGAAAAAAAAGGCTGTCCTGTAAAATGGAGGGAAGAAGAAAGGCCGCTGTTGTTATCATAACAATAATCAGAGGAACAGGAACTGAGTAAAGTTAAGGTTGAACTCTTATTTCTTATTCTTATGCAGTCCTTTAGTCCGTTTCATTTTGAGTTCCTATAGGCTCACCGTGGCTGCAGGAATCTATCTGTCCTCCTTTCTAACAGACGTCACCGACTCTGCATAAATAAACGCAAAACAAACCCTACTTATGTTTAGATTAGTTTATGTTGTCTTTATGACTGATCATCTTTCCGGCGGTAGTTTGTTTGGTGAGTCGATGAGGTGACGTCTGCGCACATTAGGAGCGCGAGCAGGGATGATCAGCGCGCGCGCGCGGCGCACCCCGAGTGCCAGCACAGTCTTTAGGGGATTTCTTTGAATGCTCTCCTCTGATTGGCTGCCCTCTGATTGGCTGCCCTGTGCTGCGTTCCTGGGCGGCCCGATTGGTAATGAGCGCTTTGAACCCGCATGCGAAGATGTTTTATTTCTTTGCTACAGACAGAGCTCCGCTGCAGACTATATTAGAATCAGTCGTGTTCCTTGTGACCTGCTGACATCTTGGTAAGGCAACATCTACTTCCTCGTTGTAAAATCCGTCCAAAAAGTACCACATTTGTACCAATATGCACATTAAGTTTATTATGCGCTGCAGCAGCGCTGGTTAACGCATTATTTTCGTTCCTGTTGAAAAAATCCACTTCAGTAAACATTTTTTAGGAGTTTTCAAATGCAGGATGCATGCATAGTGGTGATTAGAAATTAATGAGGAAGTGCATCGAATGTGAGGCGTGCTGCGCTCATTCATTCAGCCAAAGTATCCAGAAGCGTGCATTGTGCGCATAAAGGTGAAGACGTGACATCAGACATAGAGGTATTCTTTTATTTTGTATGCAGCAGCTGGAAAATGTACATAAATCTGTCTTTTGGAGATAATAAAACGCGTTTGATAATATCAGTTTATAGCACACTTTCTACTCGAAATAGATGCTGATCTAAAAACAAAACAAAACAGAGAATTGAGAGCAATGCACTAGAAGGAATATAGCGTTTTTAATTAAGATAGCATTATTAGAATGATCAAAAATATGTTGCGATTTCACCCTTAAATGTCTAAAATTGCCCTTGGATACATGCATATTAAATGTAGTAATGCCTATAGCCCTTAGGGATCCATGGATGGTTACCACATGGCTTTAACTATAACAACGAATGCATTTTAATACAATTCATTCATAAGTTATTATTAATTACCTAATTGTGTTGAAGCTTTTATTAAAAAATCAGGATATTACCCCTATTCACTGGAATTTGGAACTCCCTTCTATTCTAAAAGGTTTTTATGTGTTCTGCAAGTGACCACTGCAGATTATTGGGCTAAATGTTTAATATGAACAGGAACCCAGCCTCACTCTTCACCTCTTTTACTGATGTTTCTATAGCCTTTGGATCAATAACATGCACAACACCCAGATCGATCTCTTTAAAGACACCCGTAAACATCTTCTGCATTCATGTTCCTGTTTAATTTAAGCACGTGGCTTATTCAGTTGTCCTTTAGTGTGAGTCCAGCTGAGTTTAAAATTCTTAATATTATTTCTTAGCTTACATATAGTTTTTTTTATGTTTCCTTTTTGCATTATATTGTAAATGTAACATTTGCACGTAATTGTTTCCTCATTTCACCATCATTGTTGATATGAGCTCGTAGTTCTGAGCATCTAAATTAACTTTTGTATGTAGATTAAAGTTAAGTTTTTTTTAAAAAGTGTCTTATCTAACATTTACTTCCCGTGTTAATTTTTTTAAAGCTTTGAAAATGTTGCAGTCTATGAAATAACCAAGTGCACTGGAAAAATCTAGATAAGTAATTTTTCCTTAAAACAAGTGCATTTGTTCTTGGATTGAGGATTTAAAAGAGACATTTTGCCAACGGAACAAGACAATTTACGCTTTAAAATAAGAAAACACAATTGCATTGTCTTATTTCAAGTGCATATTATCTAATTATCTTATTTTAAGAGTAAAAATACTCGATTCCATTGGCAAAATATCTCATTTACCTTCTCAAATTAAGGGTAAAAACACTAAAGACACTTTTACTTATTTCGAGATCATTTTTCCAGTGTGGTGGAAATTTCAGAACAGGGTAGCTTAAAAAAAAACTTTAATTGAGGTTAAAATTGATCTTTTTTTTTTTTAGTTTCCTTTATGTTCTATTTTGATTAGCTATGTTTTTATTTATCTCGAGCTGCGGGGATATCTACATCCTCAGGAATACGAATATCATTTCAAAAAGTGTTTTAAAAGTACAGCTTTTAACTTCAGATTTAGGAGATTCTGCTATTTTAACTTGATCCAGCTGCTGCTGTGGCCCATGGTATCACAAAACCATGTCTGGATCAGTTGGAGTGATGAACACAGGCCGGAACTGGTTGTACTCATACTTTTCAAGCAGAAGCAGGCTACATTCACACAGCAGGTATTTATGCCTAAAGGCCCTGTACCTGATTTTATTTTAATCTTTAATAAAAAATGATTTTAACATGGTATATTGTGTGGCAGAAGATGTCATTTTATAAAATAAATTACTCATTTTTTGCATGATTCCAGGCAGTTTTAGTGCAGGCCTCTAACTTTACATGACTTTGAAGTGACGGGTGTGTGCTCTTAGTGCTTTCACCAATAAACAGAGAAGCACGGCAGCTAACGAAGAGAAAGTGGCTGACACTGCATATAGGCCTACAGCAAAACAGCCAAAAAGGGTCAGAATGGAGTAAGCAATGAGAAATATTAAAGGCATGAATGACCGAAGAAGGAGGAAAGCTGGACTAGCCTGCTCGAGGTAAAGAGCTTTGCAGGACAGGCCTCAGACTGAATCTGGACTCATAAGTGGAGGTAGTCCTCCTAGATAGGCATCTTTTTATTACTATTATTAATCGATGTGCATGTAATCACTTGCAAAGGGACTGGGAGAAGCATGTGTTAACTGGAAAAGGTTAGAGGCGGGGCTTATAGTTGGAGCAAAGCTGTTCTCCTATGCAAAGACCCACCCTGTTAGGAAAGGTGAGCTTCAATGATTGGCTGAAACTATAGCTCACCTCGCATATACACCGAAAAGTGCACATGCATAGAAAAATATGACCGGAAGGATTTACAATTAGAAGAACCACTTATTTTAATGATCCACTCGGAAAAAGAATATCCTCAACTATACTTTTAAGAAAGCTATTACTGTTAATGATTCAACGTAGGGATGTGAGAAATAAACTCAAAATCCCATATTGAGGCGCTATGGTGATAAAGACAAAGTTGATGATTAACCCTGTAATGCCAAATGTATCATATTTGATACATACGGTTTCTAAAATGTTTTGCGTGCTTGACACCTTTTGCATAATTTAATAGTAAAAACTTTGCTCAAAATCATATTGTACACAATCAGATATAACTGATAACAGAGGGCAGAAGAATACACAAAAAATAATCTTGACTTCTTCTCGCATAGTAATAAATTATTATTAATATCAAAAATGTATTTCTGTTTTTTCTTTTTACATATTTTTGTTAAAAGGCCAAATAAAGACTTCAAACCAAAAAAAAGTAATTTTCTGTTTTGTTTTATTCGTGGATCGGGCTTTAAAGGGTTAAAAAAATACTCTCTTACCTCTACTTTCATCTGTAATGAATAGCTGTGACTGCCACAGCAATCGTAAACCCACAATCTCAATTACTTCTATCAAAAAAGTACAAATTTGAAATAGGGTTCTCTAGGACACCTGTTATTTAAAGAATTGTAATTTATATCACTAAACATCTTACAGTAACTACATTTGATAATATCATTCGAATTTGTTAATCCCACAGAGGAAAAAAGAGGAAAGGAAAAGTAATAAAAATATAAAAATAAGAACCATTTACCCCAATACTTGGAGTTTTTAAACGTAATTATTTCTAAGAAGTATACGCAGAAAACTCAGTAATGCCTCTTCAAAGAAAAACAAATATACCATTTATCTGTTGCTCTGATCATATCCCCATAGTCAGGTTGTTCTCCTTTGCTGCTTAAACAGACACAGCTTTTTTTGACCAATCACCGCCAGGCTCTGGACCTAAAACCATGATGGCATTTGGCTAAGAAACAATGAACTCGAGACTTTTATTAGCTTATGATTGTTTTTTATTGCTTTATTGGCGCTGGAGTTGATCCTTCTTTCCGCTCTCCACTCTGGCATAGATGATCCTCCCTTTATAAAACGCTGAAGTGTCTGTTCGGGACATTGAAACAAAAACAGATAATTATTTATCTAATTTTGACATGTCTTATTACCACAAGTTCACTGAACTCAGAAGGAGCTCTGAACAGGAAAACTTGAGACTTTCTGTTTTTTCTTCTATCTCTTTCTACCCTTTGCTGAGCCATTGTTTTAGTTTCCACGTAAAGAAACTGTGTTGTGCCAGTGAGGCTTATGATCCTGACATGAACTGGCATGGTACATTGGGTGTGTTAAAAAGCAGTTTTCAAGTTTTTCTCCTAATCGTCTTTTACCTCTTTTTCTGTTCCTGTTTCTGCAGATCCTGCCCCTCACAGGAAATAATTTGGTCAATCCAGGATGTGTGAATATGTCTGACAGTAAAACCACCGAGGTGTGTAGAGTTTATAAAGAATGCAAAAACCTTATTTCACAACCTAACTGACATTCAGCTTTAAGAATCAGGATGATCCTCTGAACTGTTCCTCTGCTGTAGGAACTTTTTAATTGGAACCTGTGTGACAACATGAAGTAAAATAACTTAAAAAGCAAGAAGCTCATATTACCCTGGTCTAAAAAAAACAACAACAAAAAAACGTATGAGAAACTAAATAATTGACACATCTTAGTTGAGAAAACCCTTCAAAGCTATTTCTAGGGGTTTGGAGTTTCAGTGAACCATAATTCAAACCAAATTGCTATGAATTGGAATATGAGCTTTCTCGTGAGTGAAGAGCTTAGCAAAAATTATTCCAGAGGGCATTGACAGCAGGTCTACTATATAGCAAAAGATATTGATAGAGAACCTCTGGCCACCAGCTTAAAGTCGTAGAGAAATCATATTTAAATGTCAAAATCATTCTTGGCTTAAACATGTAAATAAAAATGTACTCTTTATCAAACTGTATTATCCCAAAATTAAGAAAAAATCAAAAAACTAAAATTCCATTTATTTATCTTATGCAGGCCAGTTGAGTTATCGTCAGCTTGTACACCTAAATTAGGCCAATCATATATCAACTCTTAAATGAGAAAGTTATGTCTCCTTGAGAGAGCGAGTTGCACCTCGGGACTTCCCTTCAGGATTGCTTCCGCAAGGGGAGCAAATTATTTACTACGCTTAACTCAAGCTAGGTAAAACCATATAAAAAGGACTACGTAAGAAACAGGAGATACAAAAAGTAAGCAGAGTTTATTCCAGATCAGGTGCATTACAGGACAGAGAAAATGCTTGGAGCTCTTGTTTCCACTGTCCATAGCGTTCCTTGACAGTCACTCGTTTGTAAGTCACCAATTTGGAGTGCTACTTGGTCCCAATGTAATTTCCCATTGGGAACCTACTAGCACTAAAGATGCTAACTTGGTTAGCAAGATGCTTTCAACAAACTGGCCAACAGACTCAGTAATAAAGAATGTAATTAGTAATTTACTGGATTTTAGACTTACTCAGATTATCTTTGATGTTAATATTGTTTGATGATCTGTAGTGTAGGTTTGACGAATATTTCTCATATCACAGCCTGTTGTGGTTTTGTGTTACTAGATAACTGATCAACCATGCTACTTTTTTAGATTTTTTTTATGTTTTGATTTATTTTTAAATTTTAACTGTGATTTTCTTCTTACATGGGCTCTAACCACAGGCACAACGTGATCAAAATTGAGTGTCTCTGTGATTATGAAATTTAGTTTCTAAACATTGCAATATATAGAAAAGTAGACGAATGACTGATTGAAGCTCTTGTTTTTGTAATTAGATCAGACCTTGATCTGTTTATAAATGCTGATTTCAATGCAAATGCAAAGATCTCCATTCATTCATAGGGTTTATTGATATATATTCTGATTATTAGAACGTTTTCCATTCAGTTGTTTTATAGTAAAAAAATGCAGTCAAATCCTATGAAAACATGATGCACAGATTTAAGTGATTCTCAGAATGCTATTCATTATTTGTAAGTCATTTATGTCAAACTTGCAAAGAATGAATACATGACACTGTCTCTTGTTGTAGAACATGAAGTGGAGGCTGATTTTCTTCATCTTCATCTGTGGTCTCTACGGTAAGTTTTTTCTCACCAATTCATTATTCTTTATTTTAAAACTTATGCAGGTCCCATTAGTACGATGGAGTATTAGGGCCAGGCTAGAGGTTTTTTTCCCCTTCTATTTTGAGAACAAAGTCGTAACATTATGAGAATAAAATCGTTAAAAAATTACGAGAATAAAGACCTAAAATTACGAGAAAAAGTCGCAACGAGAAATGTCCTAAAATTACAAGAATAAAGTCATAACATTAGGAGAATAAAGTCGTCAAATTATGAGAATAAAGTCATAAAATCTCAAGAATAAAGTCGTAACATTACGAGAATGAAGTCGTAACATTTCAAGAATAAAGTTGTAACATTTCGAGAATAAAGTCGTAACATTACGTGAATTAAGTCGTAACATTACGAGAATGAAGTCGTAACATTACGAGAATGAAGTCGTAACATTTTGAGAATAAAGTTGTAAAATTTCAAGAATAAAGTCGTAACATTACGAGAATGAAGTCGTAACATTTCAAGAATAAAGTCGTAACATTACGAGAACGAAGTCGTAACATTTCAAGAACAAAGTCGTAAAATTCCGAGAATAAAGTTGTAACATTTCAAGAATAAAGTCGTAAAATTTTGAGAATAAAGTCATAACATTAGCAGAATAAAGTCGTTAAATTACGAGAATAAAGTCATAACATTTTAAGAATAAAGACGTAAAATTACGTGAATAAAGTCGTAATATTGAGAGTATAAAGTCCTAAAATTACAAGAAACAAGTTGTATTTTATGACAAATCTTACAAAAAGCACTTTCTTCCATAAAATGAGGAATGCCGAGCATCATGTGAAGTTATACTTTGGCATCGGTTTGACAAATAGGGAAATCTTTTAGCACACCTGCATCAAATTGAGCAGTATGTCAAACTGGACTTAAGTTTCTGTTTGGTGGTGCTTGTCGGACGACATAACTTTCTGAAAGGAGTTGTTGTATGATGACTCCATTCTCGTATTATTACAACTTTATTCTTGTAATGTTATGACTTTATTCTCGTAATGTTGCAACTTTTTTCTCATAATATTACAACTTTATTCTAGTTTTATTTTTATTTATTTAATCATTTGACAGGGACAGTGTACATTAAAAATCATTCCTGCAAATGCACCAGAATTAACCAAAAGGCTATTTTTCCTCTATTGTCCCTGGACAGATCTTAAAATTCTAGTAATGTTACAACTTTATTTTCGTAATATTGCAACTTTATTATTGGAATATTTCAACTTTATTCTCTTAATGTTATGTATTTTTTCTCGTAATATTGCATCTTTGTTCTCGTAAATTACAACTTTATTCTTGTATTGTCACGACTTTATTTTCATAATGTTACGATTTTATTCTCGTAATGTTATGATTTTATTGTCGAAATAGAAGAAAAAAAAGATCTCTAGCCTGGCCCAAATATTACATATATACATTAGAAATCTACCTTTAATCTTTGTCTTCTTTAAGGGCTGTGTGTCATGGACCGCTCAGTGGTCTACAGAGCCAAAGAAAACAACAACATCACCATCAAATGGAGCATTGAGATGAAAACTAATTTTACTCTCATCAACATGATGTGTGAAATGTACACTGACAATGTTAAGATTGTATACGAAACAATAAGAGGTTCTCAAAAGTCTGCGGATGAGCAGTTTGCAGGACGGGTTCATTTTGACGTAGACGCTCCCAGAGAAGCAAAGATCAAACTCCATCTGTCCAAACTCAAAGTAGAAGACTCTGGGCACTACTGCTGTTACCTGAATGCTGACTATGACGACAAGGCTTGGCGGTGGCGACTTCAAATGACAGGTGAAAATAAACCACAAGACTCAGACCGTTTTTTTTTATAATAAAAAAAATGTATGAAATAAATAATAGAAAACTGCTGCTTTTTTCTCCCTACAGAACAGTTTGTTCTGAATGTTACGGCTGCAGGAAATGATCCATCAAGCAACACCACGGGCTACCCTACCACTCCAGGTCAGCAGATTTTAAACTCGAAACTAAGACTTAGCTGTATGTTTGATGTCCCGCTGCTCTCAAATAAAGCCCACTGTTTTAAGGTTAAATCTATAAAGAAAATCTACAATGCACTGGATGTAAAGTTCGGCATTGCTCTGCACTCTACATGTGATGTTTGTAATGATTATGCTGTAACAACAGAAAACCAACATCAAATTCCTAGTTTTTGTAAAAAAGAAAAAAAAAAAATCACCAATAGGATTGATTCAGATTATAACCAAATGTGCTCACACACCCTTTGGCATAATGTTATAAATGGGATGGAGTTACAAGGGGGGCAGTGGTCCCCCATAAATGCTGATTTCCCCCAGGTGCACAATCAGATGATTTAAGCATCTCAGCACCTTTTAACCCTTGCGAAATAGTCACTGTTACGTAACACAAAGTGTCGCAATCTACCTCCTAGACAAAGTTTCTTACAAAACAAATCAGGAAATGAGAGAAAAGACAGGGTTCCCGCGGGTCCTTAAAAAGCCTTAAAAGGCATTGAATTCTTCATAATAAAACTAAGGCCTTAATTGGTATTAAAATGTCTTAAAATCAGTCTTTTTGTAGGTCTTAATTTTTTTAAAACATCATATGGAGGATTATTTTTATTACAATTTATTTTTGTAATCTAATTAAAACACTAAAATTGACAATTTTTTTATTTTTTTATAAAAAAAAATAAAAAAATGACTCTCAGCCATTATTGGTTCCGTCCCGATAGCAGAACCAATAAAAGCGTTGTTGCGGTCGGGACATTTGAGAGATGCGCCATTAACTTTTTGTCTGGAAAATATGAGCAAGTGTAAATATAACGAAAATTGTCTCCAGCCAAGAGTTTTCTCCATGGCTGAAACCAGGGAACATACATGAGTCTCAGAGGATTTTGTGCAAGAAGTCATTCAAGCTCAGAAATCGATGCGAATTAAGGCTGTGGAGTGGCACCTCTGAAACACGCCTCCACTTATCACCAAATCAAACATACTAAGAAAACGATACAAAGAAAAATAGCTGCAAAAAGAGACTTTAGCACTGGTTATGTTGTGGCTTTAAAACTGATTTGTTTTGTTCCCTGCTAAAACAAAAGTTTGTTAATTCAGCTAAATAATTGTTCAAATATATCTGTGTCATTTGTGTGTTTTTAGCTTTCTTCCTGTATGGGAAGCTTTTCAAAATTTTAAATTATTAGTGCAGTGGTTTATTTTAAAATAAACCTTTGGGTAAAGATTGTCAATGCAAGCAGGTTTTTCTTGTGAATTTGGTCTTAAATTTTTAATTTACCTGGCATTAAAAAGTCTTGAATTTAACTTGCCGTATTCTGTAGGAGCCCTGAAAGAGAAGAAAAAATTTCTGAAATGGTGAAATGAAGGAAGCAAAGGAAGAAGCTGAAGAATAGGGCACATGTGTAATAAATTATACAAGTGAAGTCATGAAATAACCTAGTTTTAACAAAGTCATGTTCTGCAGCAGTAGCCACATTTTAAATGATGATTAATGTTACATTTGAAACTTTATACAAGCTATGCCATTGGTTCCCAAACTTTTTCTTTAGTCTTAAAGTCATAGGGAACCTATTCCAAAAGTTGCTTTTCCTAATGCAAGGAGAAAAGATTTCATAAATACAAGATACAATCTCATAATTACTAGATCAGTATCTCTTAATTATCAGATCTTATTTTGTAATTACGAGACCTTGTCTATTTATTTAGTTATGATTATTTGATACATATTTAGTGATCTTGTAATTATGAGATAAGCTGTCTGATTTTTTTTACATTCTTCTACTTAAATTTTGAAAAATAAGATCAAAATAACCCAAGGATTATACCTTGTTTCTCATTTTGAAATAGAAATATCCATAGAACAAACCATATGCAAATTCTCTTAACCTGTTATACTCCTAAATCAATGTTTTTATTAATTAAACAGATTTTTTTTCTAACCTTATGTTTGCATTTTTACACTTGACAAGACAAAGCCATTGTCACTGAAAAATTAGAGCAACAGCTTTTTTTGTTTTTAATTTTTATGGCTAAAAAAAAATTTTAAATGGTGGATTTTTTTAATTATTCCAATATTAGATTTAGGATTAAGGTGATGTGTGAAAATTCTTTAAAACATCCAATGTTGTTTGAGCCGTGCTAAATAGAGGACATAAAGCAATTAGAAGAAAATGTACAGACAATAAAAAATAAACATTTATCAGATTAAATGAAATGTGTAAGTAGATTAAAAAGTGTAAAAAATGCGCATGAAGTAATTATTTACAAGAGAACGGTGTATATATGAAAAAAAAAAAAAAAATGTGGACCTGCAGGACTGCGTAACATCAATATCTAGGATTTGTGAGCACAAACAAATGCTAGAAAATGCGAGTTTGTTGATAACAATCACAAAACTGAGTTTTATTCCTTATGTAAATACTGGTTTCATGAAATCATTACAGAAACCACCATGATCCTTGTTGCACTGGAAAAGCGATCCTAAAATAAGTACAAGCATTCTTAAAATAAGTGTATTTACCCTTAATTTGAATATTTGAATAAGATGACTGTTTTTACTCTTAAAATAAGATATTTGAATAAAATGCACTTGAGAACAAATACGGTGTGTTTCTTATTTTAAAACAGTGTCTTCTCATTGTATAATGTTTTACCTCTAAGAAACTTCTCTCAACTGTTTAAGTTTTTACTTTACCTGATTTTTAAAGTCATTGGTGGAAATTAATGTCGGTTTAGCGTTTGGTTATGTTAAAGTTTAAAAGGGAATAAACTTCTTGCCATTTAAAGCACAGTTCAAGAAAGCAAAGACTAACAAGTGGAGGATGTTGAGTGATGTAATGGTTTCACATTCAGAAGTTAGGGAAATATTTTGACTTCATTGTGTGGGAGGCCGAGCCACCTTTATATGTAGAAAAACATAATGCTAGTTAGACTCATTTTTTGACTGCTCACCCAATAAGGTTTCACAATGACTAGTTTCAGCAGAGACAATATCAAGCTAATCATTTATCTATGTCTTTAATTAAATCCTTATAATTAAATATATTTTTGATCTAGGTTGTCTTAGACCTCTTTCTACTTGAAGAAATAATGCTTTTTCTACATGCAGATGCTGAAGACCCTTTAAGTCAAAGCAACCGAGGCCAATGGGGAATATTGATTTCAGTCTTTGGACTTTTATTGGTTGTGATGGTTTTGTACTGTAAAGCTCGAACTCAAAGGTAGATGAAGATCAAAATCTGCACAAACTACCCAAAGAGTATGCATACAGTGACTGTCTAATTCAGATCAATTGAATTTACTCTAATTAAGGTTTCTGCTTCTTTTTGGGAGTGGGAACTCTGTCGATCCTCATTAAAACAGTTCAATCACAAAACCTAATTTGATTTTTTGTGAGGCAATGAGATTAAATTCCAGCTCTCTGTTCCACCCTCTGCCTCACCTGACATTTTATTAATGAGATCACCTTCAGAGGAGTGAGTGTCTCTGTGGCATGTGCCTCTACACCCTCTATAAGCTAAATGGTGTGAACTAGACATGTCAGCCTCCATGAGTTAAAACAGTTCTTAGTAATGGTGCTTATAATGCGTCTTAGGATATACATTTAGAGACTGGTTATATATACTAAGCCTTTAAACCGACCTAGGATAGCAGACACACAGATCACACCAGCTCTGATTACCTAACGGAAACAATTTTCCACCATATACTTAGAAGCCTGTCTAAAGTGTCCTTTTTGACAGCCATCTTAGATTTAATCTTTTAGTAAAATGTAAAAGGAGTAGAAGTAAAAAAGTCGCCATAAAAATAAGTAGTAGTAAAGTAAAGTAATATCAGAAAAATCTACTTGAGTACAGTAACAAAGTATTTGTACTTCGTTACTTCCCATCTCTGCTTAAAACATATTTCTATGAATTAGCTTTAAAATTATACGTTTTTTAATCTCATTCTTTTCCATCTTATAAAAAACGCTAAAGCTATTGATAGTGGTATATATTATAATAAATTATTTAGCTCTTTATATAAATTTTAGCCACTATTAAGAGCTGCTGGAGAGGGTCCAAAGAGCCATATGTGGGTCCGGAGCCGCAGCTTGCAGACCCCTGATTTAGTTCAACATATCATATTGGTTACAATAGCAGACAGACAAGATAACAAAATGTACAATAAAGGAATAGTTTTAGACATACAGGGTTTCCATCCAAAAGCAAATCCCCCCCTTATCTGATATGAATTATGCATTACACACAAATCAATAAAATCTTCTTTACTCCAAAAAAGCAAAGAACAAAAACATTGTTCTTTCTAAGAGTTTGCTTCTTGTTACCACTGCTCAGGGGTCAAAGTAGATTTAAATTCATAGTGGTCTGATATAAGTCATTACACAGAGAACCTACATGATTGCCTTATAGTGCCATGACAATCTGGACATATATTTCAGGAATATATAAACTAAAATGTTCAAATACATAAACAAAAACAATATGAGAGAGAAATATTCCAAGATCTATGTACGGTACCTTTTCATCTGGGTTTTTATCCAAAAATACAGTAAACGGGATATTTGCTTTGGATATAA
>JAGKQL010000050.1:2361872-2412894 GCA_018398635.1 Cyprinodon brontotheroides | reverse complement strand
AAAGTTTAAATTAAAGTTACAGGAAATTAAAGTTTCAAACCAGATGCGTTTTCATTTTATTCCATCATAAAGTGAAAACATAAAGCAAAATAAGAAATGAAGAAACTATTTTATTTTCAACAAACAAGACATGTGCTGCCAAAGCAGGAAGTTTGATTCATATTTCTTATGGTTTAACTCATTAGTTCACAACGACTGTTGAGTCGTGACCCAAATCTTTAACATGCACTGATGTCCACCACCCCACCCCACACACATGTGCCAGATCAATATGCATTTACATACAATCACTTAGGAATTCATTTCAGCTATTAGTCTCTCTCTCTGCTGCGTTCTTGGCTTTATCCTAGACATGGTCTCGAGGAGATCACTGTCAGCTCCAATGAATCTGTTTGTTTTTTTCATGTATTTCAGTGACGAAAGGTTATTTTCACACAGATATGTGGATGCAAATGGAAACATCATGTGCAGCTTTTTACAATGCTGCTTAGTCTGTAGCTAATGACAACCCCAACCTGTATCAGGATTTTTCTTATTGCCTTTGTCTCTGGGTAGACTTAAGAAAAAAAATGCCCCTTCTCATGTGGATCTACAACAAAACATCTGCAGTAAAATAATAAAAATACAATATAGGCATTTCTTTGGTAGAAACCAAATAAATGATACATCAGGAGTTTGAATAAAAACAAAATGCTCACAATAAGACAAAAACATTTTCACACGTCAGTGCAGGCTAGTTGTTTAGGAAAATAAAATACAAACTCGATTGTTTAATTATATTCAAATATATAGCCTATTAATATAAAATATTTAATTGTTAATTGCCTTTTATTTTGCTTTGGTTTTTTTTTGTTTCTAAATCCTGCAGTTTGGTTTTTAATCCCTGCCACTGTGCTGTTTTATAAGTAGGCCTATTTGCATTGAACAAAAAAGCCCTGTCTTTGAATGGCTGGTGGTGAAGTTCATTTATACACAGCATTAGAAGTGAGCACAGAAAGTTGTTGTCGAGTGCACATTTTTAGAGAGGGTCTGTGAGTTTAAATCCAGCAGCTAGTTTTTACTACATGCTCAGTTCTGTGGCACAGAAATTATTAAATGAGGAGCAATAATTTGTTTCATAGTTTGAATGGTTATTTCGTAACTCTCCATAACTTCCTCCAGCTCATGGAACATTTCAACATTTCTCCCATCGACTTGCAAAGCCAACTGCTCTAGCTTTCTCTTAAAGGTATAGTGGAGGATTTTCAGAAATGTTTGAAAAGTCCTACCCTCTCCCCTTAAAGAATATAAAAAATGTACATGCACAACCCTGTACCCGCCTATTAAACCCATGAGAGTGCATGCACAAGCCTATTTCTCCTTCTGCATGCTCAGTTTAAACGTTTCTGTTTGCATCACTCTTACAAGCTTACTTTCTAAAAGATTTGCAATTTTTCCACTATGTCAGACTCACTACTGGTAGAGCACATAGGGACAGCCTTATGTAAACATATCACCAGAATGATTGACAATTAGGGAGGACCACTTATTTTTTGATGATCCACCCGTAATAAGAACATCCTCCACTATAGCTTTTAAATGCTGTGACATGGGAGAGAATAAATCATTTGTGTTTGGGCCCTTTAGGGACAAGTTGTAGCTGTTTAGTTTGTCAGAAAAGGAAGTTTGTTATGCGAGGCTCACAAACCCACATTGGGTCTGTCAGATAATCAGTAAAGGAGGAAATATCCTAGAGTCTGATATTAATATATGAACCTCCTCCGGCAGTTCGAAGAGCCTCGTTAAAACTTTTTCATGAGAAAGCCAAAATAGAAGTGTTTCACGGCCTGCTCACATTTCATCATAGATTGTGGCAAAATGTCTGCTTTGCATTGTCTGGGATTTAATCAAATTAACAACCATGACGGATGTCTGAAGAACATCATGAAGCTCTACATCCAGACACCTTCAGCAGGTGGGGATCATGCAGAGCAGAGATTTAAAATGGGAGGCTACCTCCAAAACGCAGGCCTTCAAACATTGCCTACCCTCCTGCATAGATCAAGCTCCCTCTGTGAACAGATACACACCTCCCTGTATAAGAAAAAATAAAATTAAAAAGTTTATAAAAGCCTATTTGAGACCAACCGCTCGCTGTACAGTCGGAAGCTAGATTCATTTTGTGCATCTATATTTTTCCCAAAACGATTTGGCGACGCCCAGGAACCATCTCACCTTTCAATAACTGGTTTAGGTAACACTAAAATAATTTAAGCTTAAAAAAACAACCAATAAACCACCAGCATGATGTGCTATACCTAATAAAGTCTGTAAATGAAAAAAAAAAAAAAAAGCTTTAAAGAGATATTTATCTGATTGAGCAAATGCATTAATTTAAGCAGTGGTTGGTTATTTCACTGTATGTGCAATAAAACATGAAATTGATCAGAAATAGACGACTTAAGGCATTTGGAGTCAATATCTAGAGTTAAAAAAATACAGGGTTTAGACATTTTAAGCATAAATTAAGAGACAAAGTCTCCAAACAGCTTATGCATACAGGTTATATAGTTTGATAAACAGTAATGTGTAAACAGAAAACCAATAAATCCCTTTGACTTTTACCAAAGCTAAACAAAAATGCAGTCTGATTAGAATGTTTTTTTTTTATGTTGACTGACTGTTGTTCAGGTATTTCGTTTAGATATTTTAGCCTGCATACAAATATGTAAAGCCGCCTATGAATAAAAGCACAATCAAAAACTCAATATCAAAACTGTTTAAGCAGAATTTGAGTTGATCTCATTGAGATTTCAATTTAGCGGGGAGCCTTTTTACACACATAAAAAGAAATCTTTGGAGATCTTCTGCTCGGTGTGTGGTAATGATATTCAGTCTCTGCTTCCATGTTGATGCTTTGGTGCTATGATGAACTGGATGAAGAGGAGGAGAAGGAGAAGGAGGAGAAGGGGAGGACCGAGGAGGATGGCTGAGCAGAAGACAGGAGCTGTTCGGACCACGCCGGCTCATCCAGGTTTATTTCAACAAATGGAATGGTGGAGCAAACTGCTACATAAAGGAGAAAAAAGGTAAGTCAGTAAGTGATTATTTATTATTTAATCTACTCTAAAGACAACTATTTTTTTTATTTATTAATAGAAATTTAAATAAAATCAACTTTTTCACATTTCAGTTTCACATTTTCAGTTTATCTCCCTTTGCATTTAATTTTGCTAACTTTAAACTAAAATATATTCTTAAATGTGGAGGTTTTTAGATAAATATACCTTAAGATGCATTCTAATAAAATTATGCAGCAATCATTAAATGTTCAACATAATATTTTCCACACATACAGGATAACACTATAACAACTAGCTGTAAAAAAATAAATTAGGGACAAAGTTTGTTTTTGAGCTGTAAAGTTTTGGTGAATCCATTTGTAGAAGATATTTGCACTGAAATTGGAAAAAGTGCTTTAATACCTGACTTATACTGATAGATTGAAACATCTAAAGGTGTCAAAATTCTAATTTTAACCCAGAAATTGCCCAGAAATTGGCTATTAATAGAGCTTTGATGCAAAATCTGAGTTTATTTATTTCATAAACTAGAAGCTACCAGTAGCATGGAGGGTTACAGAATTTAGCCTTCTGCTGTACAAAAGCAATTAAAACTCTAAACTGCATTGTTGTTTTCCAGTGTTTGTGTTTTCTGTTATGTCCAGGACTACGTCTAAAAATGAACAATACACAACGATTAACATGGTGCTTACTTTATATGAGTCAGATGAAATGGAAATGCTAATATTCTCCTTTCATGTTTAGTTCAAATATGTTTTTCGATCGGAAAGACAAATCAAGGTAACATTATTCTAACAGGTCCCATAAGGAAATCAGGATTTAATGGTTTCCAGATTAAAATGGACTTTTATTTGGGCTGTGTCGCAGAAGAACAGAGAAAAGCTGCAGGTCAGCTCTGAGCTTTCAAAGGGAAGCATGGAGGTGAACTTATGGTGCTCCATTATTCCTATAGAGGAGTTGATCTGACATGGTCTCTGTTTTAAATGCTTCCAGTTTGACTTAATGCTTGTTAGGAGTCCAGTTTGTGTGGGCTGTTTGTATTTTGTGTTCTCTCCCTCCACCACCGGGTGGCGCCCTCTTCTCATTGGTCCTCCCACACACCTGCGGTGTTTGCCAGTTTTGGGTAGTCTAGCCAAGCTTCACACTGAGCAGCGGATTAATCTCCACACGACCCATTCAAGTTCCTCTGGAAATCTAAGTGGCAGTCCGCTTCATTGCTCCTTAAGGAACCAACCAAACCAAAAACCTGTCCGCCCTCCAATGAGCCCCCGAATCTCTGGATAAACCCACACCGACTGGATTCTGGGAAGAGAACCCTTTTCTGCTAACCTGAGTCCCGTTCATCTCAGATTTTTGCAAGAAGTTGTTCAAAGTTCCCACGGACCCTGAACTAACCTCTGAACTTCCCTTCTCACTTCCAGTTCACCAGCTCTCTGAGTTACCTTGGATCAACCTCATTTATTAATTCAATAAACCTGTTAAACTTTTACTCTGGTTCTCAGAGTGGTTTCCTGCATTTGGGTCAGATCTCTTTAAAACACCATGACAATGTTAAATGCAAAATAAAGTACTAAGACAAAAAGGGAAATGACATTTACACTACTGTTTATATGAGTAGCATCAGTCTGGTACGGGTCTATTGCATTGATTTTCAAAGCATAAGTCTGACTTTTAGGGGCGTTCCAGTTGAAATTACAACTTGGAGAGTGGAAATGTCAGCTTACCATGAGCTGGAGCTCTCACCAATTTTTTAACTTGAAAAATTTGATGTAAAATCTTTTTACTAGAATAAAAAAAAAAAGACAATGACATTTGTTAAAAGAAAATGTTTCTTCTCGGGAGGCCAAAAAAATCTATTTATCATTTCCTCCGGTGCTCCTTTTTTCATAATTATCTATGCATAACTATTTAATTTGCTCCTAATCTGGTTAGGATGAACTTTCTGGATCGGATTTCATGTAGATCTAAAATAACCTTCTAAGGAGAACTAGAACCACATTTTTTTGAGTATCATCAGTCCTTTCTGGTTCCTTGAATGAAGCAAAAAAGGATTCATGTAAACAATTTTCCTTCCAGCAGATGTCAGCATAGTATATTTTTACATTCTTATACAGCAGAAACAACATTTTTATACTGAAAAGAAGATATGGGATTAGTTTAAAAAAATCCAAAAACATCAAACTAGACCAGAGCGTTGTTCTTATAACAATAGAATTTAACAAGAGTAATATCCTTATATGACATAATCTCTGGTAATACAAATAAGTCAACCTGTAGATCAGACTGTTGCTGGTGATGTTTTTTTATATATATTAAAATAAACAGATTGGTTCTTTGTAAATGGCAGCATGTAAAAAGGTTCTAAAGCCGAGTCCTAAGATTTATTTGCTTGGTTCTTTGTTGGCTGTTGATGTAAAATGTGCTTAGCGTCTAAGATTGGATGTCTTTCTGTCTGAGAGATTTGTAGGCCAGACATAAAGACCTTTTTTCTCTGGGAAGGTTAAAAAAAAAGACTGAAAAATTAGATAAAAGGCACCCAAAGTTTGAATGAAATTAGTTTTAAAAAGCCTGGAGAACTAGTTGTTAAAATCACTTTAAATGAGTGAAATAAAAGAAGGGAAAGAAAGGAGGATTGGAGCTGCAGACATGTGTCACCTACTGGTCAATGTTTCATCAACATAACTCATTCATTAGATCAAAAAGTTACTTTCTCGTTATAATTTATTAATTTACAATCATTTATTGCAGTTTAGAGCTGTTGACTAAGGCTGGGCCTTTTCTCTTGCCTATGGCCCTTAATACAGCCAGTAGTTTAAATATGTTACTGAGAAAAAAAAAATCCTGAAAGCCAATCAGTTCATGCTGATTGCTTGTTGACACAGATGGACATAAACTTAATGCCAAATGAAAGAGAAGGGAATGTATTTGTGATTCTGTAATCATTCATAGCCTGACAGAATGAGATTGTAAATTATTTTCATTCACCTAAAAAGCTGAAAGGAAACAGAAGGTGTGCTGAAAATAAACCAAAGTATCTGTTTTAGCTATATTTATTAAATAAAGCAGCATGTTGATATCTAGTTTCACCTTTCTTAGTGTTAACTGGAACAATCTTTTTTAGTATTACACCAATTAAATACTGAGCAACTTTTCTCATGTTTCTAATGATATCTCAGCATTTCCTCCCTTTGAGGTTGGAAAACCTCTTTGCCATAACCCTAATCTTTAGTCGCCACCACAGATTCTCTATCAGATTCCAGTTGGGACTCTGGTCACACCACTGAAATGTTCGTTCACTTTAAAACTAACATTGAAAATAAAAGGGCGAATGTCAATCTGTTGAGGTGAAAACCGTTCAAAACTTGTCACACCTCAGAACAAGTACTACAGTGTTTTGTTTCTTGACAAATTATATCTTATCTGTCCTGTTTTTACTATTGCTTGCAGACACACCATTTTATGAAACTGCATATCGAAGAAGTTATTTTAATGTTGAAATATCATCAACAAATATTTAATTCAAAGGAAACTTTTAAATAATTGCTTATTTTAAACTTTTTGTGAGTTTCTTTTGCCACCAGAGCTTCACCAGCTTTGTTTCCCGCTGTTTATAACAATATAAGTCACTCTAGTCATCACACTACTGAAACCACTAGGAAGCTCTGCAACTAACACGGATTTAGCCTAAATCCGAGTTATTCTCGGATTTAGCCTAAATCCGAGTTATCAGAAAAAGATCTTTACTTTTTTTAAGCCACCTATTGATTTTAGATGCGCAGTATTTAAATTAGCTTACATGGATTGTTGTTGTTTTCATTCCCTTCCGTCTGCGGCTCCTCGACTGCATCAAAGAACAGGTTGTTGCTGCTCATCTGATTGGATTTCTTCTCCGCTAGGTCGTCTACTGACAATGAACTGGTGCTGCTGGTGGACGGGTTCTGCAGGTCGTTTGCTTCTGGCTGTTCCTGAGGAGCTGCAGTGGAGGTTAAAAAGAAACCATTTTTGTACTTGGTCTGTAAATGTTGGCTTCTGGATGGAAACAAGTGATGGTTACTGCTAGCCTGGCGTAGTCCTGCTCAATTCTAGTCAGAATATGAGTCTGATGCTGCTCCATAGAGCTGTGATTATGGGGCGTGTTTCGAACGAACCAGGAAAAAAAATGCCTCTGCACTCAATTGGATAGACCTACAACCATTAAGAGAGTGACGTATGTTAAGCGACGCATAGTTGTTGTCCACAAAAATCAAAGCGTGCAGTTTCACGCCTAGAATAAGAAGATGAGCCTTGATCGCGTTTCTCTGTTCCTCTTTTAAAATTAATTTGCTGTCGATATCTTCTAGAACAGACCTAATAGCAGAATCTACTCACCTCAACTCTCCAGCGGCAGCCATTATTGTTGTCACCCATGCACGCTTTGGTCACGTGGTTGATTACGTTACTGTTGATCGTCTGTCCATCATCGTATAATCCCCGCCCTGACAATTTGATTGGCCCGCCAGATATTGTGCTAGCATACTTGTGCTACTGTTGAGCAATGCCAGACCGAACTTCCCGACCTCAAACGTTGTGGGCGGGACTAAGTTCGGAATGGCACCCAGGCTAGGTTACTGCTGGCTTTAGGCTTTTTTGAAAAGTTATAGCTAAGTAGTAACTAATCTGACCCACTCACTGGATGCTAGACTGTTTCTATTTTGTTTTAGACCAATTTGAAAAAAAAAAAAAAAACTGACGTTTCTCATAACAACACTGTTACTTTTGACCCAAATTTCCGGGTCAGATTTATATATGAAAATATTTGTCATATCAATATACAGAGCTCTATGTGTGTGGATGCCCAGTGCAGGCTGCTCTTTTCAAAACCTCACTTAAGTTGACAGGATCAGATCCTTCAATGAGCTGTATCAGTCAGCGGGCCGCTATAGAGCAGTATGAGCTCCGCTATAATATGAACGCTGACTACGGGAAAAATTTCCTGTAACAAACAGATGTGACACTTTCTTATCTCTGATGTAGGGAGACCTCCATGACGCTGCTTTCATGGTCTAAACCTAGAAGTTACAAATCTAGCACCCTTAATGACTAAAAGTTACTAAGTATTGCTTTAATATTTAGATATTTTTTCAAGATTCGTAGCCGAGTAATTTAACTCCATGACACCTATTGTTGCAATTTTGCAACAGACAATTTTTATTGCATAAACAGTAAAGATAGGCTGTGTCCAAATTCAGCAGCTGCATACTCCTAAGGCCATATTTGTTGGCCAATTACATCATAACGCGGCGCCGTAGGCTGTTTAATTATCAAGACTCCTTCATATGCGGCCGACAAATGCAGCCTTCTTATCCTACGTAGCCTTGGGTATCCCATGATTCCTTGCATGTTCAAGCAAGCCGGCCGCTCCGTATTCAGGGCAAAAAGGGAAATCGCAACGAAAGAGGTGAATACTGTAAGTCCAGTTTGATATTATAAAAGAATGATGGTATTATACATAGAAGAGTACTGAGAAGTTCGGCATCCATTCATCTCATTAACTCTCACGGTTGCTAGGCGACAGAGCTTGCGCTGAGTGTGGGTTGATGCCAGTCGGAGAAGGCTGGACCTGCACAAATTTAGCTAAGAATTTGAACTCTTTGTTGCCTTCGCAGGACCTGGGCTCAATCACAAACCGGCCCCTAAGCACTAACCCTGAGCACTAACACTCTGTTTCTGCGCCTGTCCACAACATAAAGGGAAGTCCCAAACCACATAGTGGGTAGGACGAGTGGACCGTTCAGCCCTTAAGTAATGAGTCTGCATAAGTGCAGGCTCCCTGGAATTTGGCAGCAGGTGTAACAAGACAAAAAAATTGTCCTGTACATCTATAGAACTATGAGCTTTAGAGTTAAACTGCTTAACAACAGCCAAATATTGGTACCATTCTCCTCATCGGCTGCCTTCTCCTCCAGTTGGGAACTGGTGCCGTTGGGTATGGGTGTGGTGGAGAGATCATCAGAGATGACATCTTTATGGGAAGGTCGGTCTGAAAAGTGAACACGAACATAACCAAGCATTTGTTATGCGTTTTTAGACAATGGATGGAGGTTATTAGGTACAGACTTACCAAGGTCATCCAAGTAGACCTGCCCAAAGGTGCCAGAGGGCTCGTACACATTGCCAGAGTGTACCGGGCGCTGGAGATCAAAGGAATACATCTGAAATATAAAAGGATCAGAGAAACACAGAAAATACTTTTAGTATCATTGTGTGAGGCTTTCTTAAAGGAAACAAAGATTAATTTGTTGGTTTCTCACCCTGGATGCCCTCCTGAGCATATAAAGGATAATACACAGCACTATGATCACAATGATTATCAACACCAGGAGCACATAAGCTGTAGAGAAAAAAAATACTTTTTACATTTTTCCCAGCCAAATGATCTACAGCATATCATTCAATAATTCTGAATGATTATTTTAGATCAAAAGAAATGAAAAGATAAGTATTCTGCATGGGAGGTGCAAACTTGCATTGTTATGAATACATTTAAACTGTTTTATGTTTATCAATACACTCCAGTGTGCTTGGCAGTTAGAAACATGAAATCTAACTTTTTGAAGTTCTCCAAACTTTTGAGCTAAATCAAATAAATTTAATGACAGAAGAATTTTAGGTAATTTATAATTTCTTATGTGCATCTAAACCATATAGATGTCTACTTTTACATGTTCATAGTTGTTCTATAAGCATTTTCTACAAGGTTGTGTTGACACCCAAAAGGTCAGGATTCTATGCTGGCTGTTCAATTTAGTTTTAATCCAGTTTATTTACGTTGAACCTAGGACTGGAACAATTAGTCTGATTAATCGTGATTAATAAGT
The DNA here is from genome assembly GCA_018398635.1 of Cyprinodon brontotheroides. Classification (NCBI taxonomy): domain Eukaryota; kingdom Metazoa; phylum Chordata; class Actinopteri; order Cyprinodontiformes; family Cyprinodontidae; genus Cyprinodon; species Cyprinodon brontotheroides. The sequence goes on along the minus strand of JAGKQL010000050.1, from coordinate 2,402,975 downwards.
TATTGAAATAATCAGCAACTAATTTAGTAATTGATTAATCATAATTAAGAGTACAGAGACTCTAAAACATGCCTTTAGCTGACAGAGCGACCCACTTAGAGCAGATGGTAAAAAAAAATAATAATATGTAAATATTCACATTCCTCTTACCCAGATGCACCACAGAGTGCCACAGGAAATCATTCCTACCTGTGGTCATCAATCTCTATAACACCTCCCTCAAGTGATTCAGACATTTATGCAATATTTTTGCACGCCCACATATTACTTTACTTTGATTTACCACTTTAGTTGGATATTCACTTTATTTGGATTTAGTTTTTGTTATGCATATGCATATGCACATAGATATATATATATATATATATATATATATATATATATATATATATATATATATAACTTATATATATATATATATATATATATATATATATATATGGAAGAGCCATATGTATATATTTTATCTCTTTTTATTCTTATTTTTTTACCTTTATTATCTTGTGTAGTTGGATGTGTGTGTATATATATAAAACTGTAACTGGAGCGTGTAACATGTAACAAAAGTAATTTCCCTCTGGGATTATTAAAGTATTTCTGATTCTGATTTAACATTACAAAAAAAAATGTCTGTCAGTATGTTCTATCCAGAACTCCTCAAGTGGAAAAGTTTTAGTTTGACCTTGTTTAATTTCGTAAAATGTCTTTTTTAAGGAACTCCTTGCTATCTGATTTTTAGTAGATTAATCGAAAAAATAATCAACAAATTAATCGATTTGCAAAATAATTGTTAGTTGAAGCACTAGTTGCACCATCTTACAACACGTCATCATACAGGCCATGAATCTTAGTCCAAGTTGGAACTACTACAAAGATTACCATTGATGAAGGCTGTCGGATTAGTGCTGTTAGAAAGGAAGAAGGTAGGAAGAGGAAGCAGGACGCCTCCTATTAATGGGTCATTTAGCATACTCTAGGGACCTCCAGACTTTACTATCCACTGCCACCCATTTTCATGACAGTAATATTTTAATGATACCCTCTTTGATGTCCTAAGTGAGATTTATCTCACTTTTAACCGTTAACAACAAACAACTAAAGTGGCTCGACATGTTTCACAGACTACTACTTTTTGTCTGTTTCCAATTCACATTGGTGCTTGGCTTTACATCCAACAGGTCATAATCTACAGGTGTAACTTGCTGAAGGACTGGTGTGGACATGTCCGCACCACCTTTGGCCTGGAGGGGACAGTCCCCATCAAGAATTTCCAACTAACTCTGGACGGGTGCAGCAGTCTGTGTTCAAACCGTTTCCAGTCAGTGTTTTTTTTCCTCTCTCTGCCCTCTCCCCAGAGTCCCGCCTATCAGTGTAACATCATTAGATCCGTCACTTTAAATTATAATACGACTGACAGTCGCTATTCATTGAAGATGAAAGAGTGATGCAACATATAATTAAATATTTTCCCAGGTTTAAAAGACATTTTAAGAGGAAAAAAGTGCTATGCTGTACATTAAATGTAACATATTTTAGGCTCATTTTTGGAAAAGTACAAACAACTAATGAAAGCGTTCAAAGGTTCTTTGCAAATTTCATCACAGAGTTATACACTTGTGACAATCCACCTCATATTTGACTCACTGGAAATGAATTTGGCGTTTGTAAATTATTTATCTGATCTAAGTGTAAAATGTAAAATAGCAAAGGTGTAAAAAGAAACACTAAATAAAAGTTGTCCTTACCCCAGGTTGGACTCCCTGCAGGGGGAGCCACTGAAAAAAAGAAAAGATTTGGTTATTTACCATGTAAAATTAATTTAATAGCCATTTTTTATTTATAGCTTTAGTTTGATCTGCTTTGCTGTTATGGATGTCACTTCAAAAAAAAAAAAGGAAAAAAAAAAAAAAAAAAAACACTATAGAGAAAAATGTAGTCAACTATGGGTCAACTGCATGGCCAAGAGGCCTATTGCAGTTTGTTGAGAGGGGGCTGGAATCAAACCCAAAATCTCTCCTTTCTACACGACTAGTAGAGCCACTAAGCTATTATTAGTAATATTAATGGTAATCACCATTATCATTGTTAATTTAATGTTGTATTATGGTGAAAAGGGTGGATTTTTGGTTAAAGTCAATGATTGATGGTGGTTTATCCATCACACCATCCAGTTGTAGCCAATTAACCAATGCTGAAGAGATTTAATTAACCAAATGTTGTTTTTTTATGTCAAATACTTATGAAAATACCAATTCAATTCAATTTTCAATTCAGTTTATTTATATAGCGCCAAATTCCCAACACATGTCATCTCAAGGCACTTTACAGTTCAACCAGATCATCCAGTCAAATTGATACAAAGTTTTCTATCTAAGAAAAAGTAAAACTAGTTGATTGCATTGACTCATTGACTCAAATACAATCCCTCACACTAAGCATGCTTGTAGCGACAGTGGAGAGGAAAAACTCCCTTTAACAGGAAGAAACCTCCAGCAGAACCAGGCAGAACCAACTTCTAGTCCTGTTTTTTGCACAACCGTATAGTGTTACTCTGTTATCACCAGCGATACTTGCGGCCATATCACCCATACCTGTGGTTATATATGACTGTTTTCCTAAATTAAGCTAAATATAAATGCCATGCTGTCATTTTGAAGTTTGAGGTTTTCTCTGCCTAACTATGGCTACCCTACCATCACGTTAAGATATGATCAAAAAGGCAGAAAGCACACACAAAAAAAAGTATGAAAATTGTTTTTGCATTACATTTTTATCAGAAAATCCTTTGGATATGTTCCCTCCATTCCATTTGACAAGAAGACATAAATATCTCTTTAGTAACAAGTTAAATCAGGTTATCATTCATCTCTCTGTCTTCAGTGGAGGAAGGTCAAGTGGTAAAAATCTCTGGGGATGTTTCTGTCCCCTAACTTGAGGCGGTTGTGCATTGAATGAAACTAGCTGTATTTAAATGTATTTGTGTTGCTCCTGACGTGCAGTTAGACAGAACACCGCCGTGTGAGGGGTTGTGGTTTGATACACAGGAAGGCAAAGTAAGGCAGAGCATGAACATGCACCCTGCATGAAACTGTAGAAATACCTGCTGTAGTTGAAGGCGTAGTAACGGCTGAGTCTTTGTTGTCTCCTTCTTCCTTTGATTGTTCAAGAAAAAACACAAACAAATTACTTCGTTTTTACTGTATGTTTTACATTAAATAAATGTAATAGTTTTACATTTAAAGGCATCAGATAATCTGAAATCTTTCTCTGCCCATAAAGGTCTGAACATTCATAGTGGGCTTTGCACTATAACCCAAATTCACATTTCCTGTCTGGAGTTTTTCTAGAGCAGTAGACCTAGTGTTGGTTTGAATTAAGTAAGTTTACATATACACTGCTTTTTAAAGAACATTTGAATTTAACTTCACTTCATAAGCACCTTCTAAACAGCCACTGCTACCTTTTAGATACAGTTATGTAAAGATTTGAGGTTAAGAACCACATTGATTTTCCTGCAGTCATTTTTATTGCATGTGATGTGTAACTCCAGGCTATAACTTGCATAGTAAAAACAGATTTGGTCAGTAGCACATCTAGAAACCCTTTTTCAATATCTTGATCTTAATATAGCGCACAGTTTGCTTCCTCTTTTGTTTGAAAATTTGAAAAGGACCTCGCCCTTTAGAGGTCTGACTGAGGACGCTGTAACTTTTAATTTGAATATTGTGGAAATAAGCCAGCTTACCAGGCGAAAAGAATAAAATGTTGGATTAAAGCAGGATGGAGATGCAAACAATCAACTAGCCCTGCAGATTAAACCAATTTAAACTTTAATGGTTTTATATGAAGTCAAAATTCGGCTAAAGGACACTTGTAATAAATACTCATACAACTGTTTTGTTTAAAACATGCACACGTAAACTACACTCAAAGTATATTTTTAATTTGTATTTGGACTGTATTTGTATTTTTTCTGTCTTTTATATTTGATACCATGACAGGGGCTTGAGTTTTTGCTCATTATCAGCCTAGCTTTGTTATTCGCCTGTAGATTCTCTCTTTCTATTGCGTTGACCTGTTTTATCTGTGCTCTTGTCAGATTTTGTCACAAAATTTTTTCAATAAAACAGCAGTTTCCCTGTTTGTGGCTCATAAAATTAGCAAAGCATTTACAGGTTAATTATTGTTGACCTAAAGAGTTAAAAATGGTTGATTGAGGTCATCATTAAACAGTCATAAAGACTTCTGCCAGAAGTAGCAACATGCTCTATATGATTAATGTTAAATCTAGAACTTTCTATGAGCTAAGCTTACATTAGCTTCACTGTTTATATTAAGCAAAATTAGGCTTAAATGAACTCTTTTTTCATAGTTAAAGATATTTACTTTTTCTTATAAGTTTGCAGCTATTGCATTCTTTTATTTTTTGTCAGCTGATGACAGAGATGGCTGCTACATATGAAGTCTGAAATGAGATCTTGAGGAGAAAAATCTACATTATACAGCTGTTACCCTCACTGGGGTAGGAATTATTATTTACTATTAGAAATGTATTTCACGCACAGTAAAAACAAAGAATCAGTGAAATTAAAGGTACAGCATAATTTTTTAGATGTATGCTTGTTCATACTAAAAAGAAGAAATAAAGAAGTTAAAAGATACAATATTCCGGTGAAACCCAATATTGCAAACAGGTTGAGTTTGATGAAGAATATTTTTCTGTCTTAAATGCAATAGAGAATTGCCCTTTTGAGTATAATCAATATTAGGGTCTGTTATCAGTAGCCACTGAATGCATGGCTACACCATTTCAGGTATGCATTAAACATTGTTTAACATTGTGATGATAATATTGCTTAAAATAAACTCACAATCTTTTCACACAAAAGTTTTTTGTCAATACAATCCCACTGTCACTTATAATGAGGTTTTAGCGCCATTGCTACTAGGGAGGTACTAAAATTCTTCTTCCTCTTCGTCTTTCAGATTTTATTATTTATTTGTGGTCAAAGCGCATATGTCAAATCTTACCCAGTAGTCTGCATCTTTGTCACACCATCTACCCACATGTCCTTTTAAATGCCATCCGTTATTCTCCTCCTTGTTATACCTCTAAACCTCCTGCCTTGCAGTTACGGCCTCATCATCTTTGTACCAATCTACTTGTTATTCCTCCTTTGAACAGTACGTGTCCAAACCTTCATACGTCTATCTTCATATCCACAACACCTAAAATGAGTTGATCTTGTGATGTACATACCTGATCCTATCCAAAAGCATGACTCCTTAAAATACTGCTGAGATTCATGGCAGAAATGTCTTTCTTTTCTTTCTAACAGGTGGATGTTAACATAAAGCGAGTTGGCCACTATACACGAAACATGCTGTCAAATATCATAGAAGTTCTTTTCCACTGCTGAGTTAATACTGCAATGATGGAGGGACAATTACATGGAGCGCTGATTGAGCTCATCAACTTATATTTCACTCATTTAAACCTCAGAGGATGTTCTCGTTTTTAGCTACATCCATTAAATTAAATGAAATCAGGTTTGTTACCACAGTTACTGATGGTGTTGATTCTAATTCCAGTGACATGTCTGCCAAGGTTGTGGATGTCAGTAGAGTTGACACTGATGTATTGGTAGCTTCATCTGTTGTCATATTGGAGCTGGTCGCCTCCATTGTTGCTGTTGTTGTCGAGACATAATCAGATCCTGTGGTAGAGACAAAAGTTATCTAAAAATCTTTGAAGAAGGTCCTCAAATCAAGATCCTCATAATGTCCAAACTGTATGAATGTTGAAGAGCATAGGTTGGAAACGTTGGCCCTTAAGTGCCAGTGTTCTGCCACATTGGCATGCATCCTCTCTTCATTACAGCTGGACCCATCCCTCCATCCATTTTCTTACATGCTTATCCTAAGTGGGATCACGAGGGGTGCTGGTGCCTATCTCCAGCTGTCTACGGGTGAGAGGCAGGCTACACCCTGGACAGGTTGCCAGTCCATCGCAGGGCAACACAGAGACAAACAGTACAAACAACCATTCAAGCACACACTCACACCTAAGGAGACTTTAGAGAAGCCAATTAACCTAACAGTCATGTTTTTTGGACTGTGGGAGGAAGCTGGAGTACCCAGAGAAACCCACGGATGCTCAGGGAGAACATGCAAACTCCATGCAGAAAGACCCCGGCTGACAATCAAACCGAGAACCTTCTTGCTGCAAGGCAGCAGTGCTACCCACTGCTCCACTGATCAGCACCAGCTGGAACCAATGAATGGTAAATGGCCAGACGTCCTCTAAACCAGGGGTGTCAAAGTGGTTCTAGAAAGGGGTGTGTGGTTTTCTTTCCAACCAAGCAATAGCGCACCAGACTCCAGTCATCTAATCAAGTGAGTCCAATCTGAACATGATGACTTCATGAGATGAATGAGTCTGGTGTGGTATTGCTTGGCTGGAAAGAAAACCTGCAGCCACACCACCCTTTCTGGAACCACTTTGACACCCCTGCTCTTAACTTATCAACATGCCAAGGAAATAATTTGGCCTTTTATTTCAGGTGTGTTGAAGCAGGGATGCACTCGATTGCCAACACTGTCTAAACAGTCTGTCTATAAATCCAAAATAAATAAAGATTTCAAAACATCCCTCCACTGCTGGATACGAAACAACACACTACCTTATCTTATCAAGTGAGTTCAAAGGATTTGGGGTATTTTGATTTACATCAGGGAGTTCTCTGGTCATGTTGGTTAATTGTTTTTACACTTAAGCAACCTATTGAACTCATTGTTGAAGCATTTGGTCATAAAGAAAACTGTCAATTAAAGTTCAAATTAAAACCCAAATACCTTATAATTTTTTTTATAATTATGGTGTAATCATTTCTTAGCACTTTTTACTTGGTGACCCACAGGGGAATCTGTGGGTTATGGTATATTCTCAGTCAAGTTGCACGCAGATTCTCATTGTGAAGTAGTGGAAAGCTAAGTGTCTGGTTTTGAAACCTTTTGAGTCCCAAAGTCAGATCAGCCATAGATCAGCTGAAAGCGTCTGAAAGGCTCCAGAGACAGGAGAGGAGATCTCTGATCCACATGGAGCTTGAAATAGAGAGCTTCATCTTTACATTGAGTTAATAGAGAAGTTGGAGCATAATCAGGAGGTATAGGCATAAACCTTTGGGGGATTTGTGGCATGTGTCAATATTTGGAGGACTGTCAGTCATTAATAGTAGTTGATTATAGTTTGGAGCTTCCTGTTGAGAGTACTGACTTGAACCAGATAAGAAACCAGAAAGGCTTGGAGCTTCTCCCAAAATAAAAATTACCCAAATAGTGGAGACATGAAATAAAGCAAGGCTGCAATGATAGAAAGGATTGGAGTGACCAAAGGAAAACAATGATTTTTCCAAAATTAATAAGGTATATAGGATGGATGGATGGATGGATGGATGGATGGATGGATGGATGGATGGATGGATGGATGGATGGATGGATGGATGGATGGATGGATGGATGGATGGATGGATGGATGGATGGATGGAGGGAAAAGACACTAATCCATGATTAACAGAGTATATGAAAAAAAACCTTACCTTGTGTGACCATGTTCTGTTCTGTTGTATTTTTTTGAGCTGAGGTTTCTGCAAATATATCATAAAAAGAAAGAAATAAAAAATTAAATACTGAAAACCAGGAAGAGAGATTATAAAGCTTTGTGCTATAACTGGATTAATATCTCTAAAATGTGGAAACATATAAAACATTAGACTGTATTTTCTTGGCTGGTACTAGATGTGTCCCACAATGAGTGGCTGCATTGAGAATATATCGAAATGTTTCTGAAAACTAGAAAGACTCAAAATGGACAAACTTTAGACAAAAGAGTCTAGTAAGTAAAGGATATAACATAATAGTTGGGTTTAGAGAGGAGACAAGAAGCTACGATTAGAACCCTACGACCTGGATTTCTGTGTATCTCCTCCCATCAGACTTTCTTTCAGTTCAGTTTTCAAACTGACTACAAGCATAGTCCTAATTATTTTCACTATCAAATCTGTAACTTAGAAGCATGGGCTATAATTAATCCAAATAAATAAATACACAACTGTAGCAACAATGGTAGTGCTCTCGATGCACTTTTAAGTATATTTTGCACTACTTTTAGTGCACTTTATCAAGTCCGAGGACTCCAACGCTCTTCTCACGCAATTATTCACGTTGATGGTGATAAGCCACAATGCAGCCACCGCTGCCCTGGGGCAGAATGACGGCAGCAAGGCTATTATACAGTCATGATCACCAACAGGAGACAAGATGCAGGAAGGACTACCGCCACCCAGACAGTTGAAGCAGGGGTTTGACCCGACAACTCACTGTTTACTGTAGAGGGAGACCCCTACCTCCTGAGCCACCATCGCCCCCCTCCTCGCATACTTTAATTACAAACAAAGATAAAAGTCCAAGATCTATGCCTGAATTTGATCTAATCCTCGAGGACATGTGGCAAGGTAGAAAAAGATTTCTAAAGAAAAGTCCTAGCTTGCATCTACGATAGAAAATATGAAATGCAGATGTACAGATGCATGTATAGCTTTTACTGGTAATGGTGGACCATCACCCGCCAATTGCCGATGTAGCTGCTTTTCAGATGTGTGAAAAAAACAAATGTTCGCATAAAATGTGTGAAAGAGGTGTTAGAAGTCTGATCACATTATAATTCTATTTCATATGCTGCAAAACTTAAAGTTTCTCTGATGTTTAGATTGTATTGATATCCTGTTAATGCATTGCTCTTTAACTTCAGTTTGATATATAAGAATATAATAGCTTTAAATTCTAAGCTGAAACTGATGCCAAAAAAGCAATGCTGTATGGAGATGAAGATGGAGCTTATAACACATTTAAACTGTGGTTGAAGTGAACACAGGCAGTGGTGGCCCAACTTTGTATTTTTATTTAGACCTTAAAAAACAAACAACTGTTGTTGTAATATGTCACTGTGTCCCAACTCCCACACCCATTATGCTTCCTGAACAGCCTTCATAACCAGACATGGCGGCTGCAAACAGCAATGCACACTTATCTTAGTGTAAAACCCTTAACCTACAACCTTATATTTTTATTTTAGTGTTATCAACTGTTTATGTCACTTTGTTTAACAGTTATGTTATTTAGTGGGTAATGAAACAAAGAGCATCATAGTCATCAGTTAATTAGCCCCAGAGCTAAAGGTCAATATTTTTGAAGTTTATAATTTTCCTTGGTTTTTTATTAACTCTGGAAACATGCAAATGTCTGGTGCTACTAAATTTATACATTTAGCTATAGTTTTACGAAGTTTTCATAGCAGTCATTTATATGGCACAACTTCTCAAATCTAAAATTTTTCATCTGTTTTGGGGAAATAAATAAGTGAAAAAAATATATTAAAAATGACCTGGAAGAAGCTAGCCCTATATTGAGATGCCAAATAAATTTAGACATTTTATTGCTTCCTCCTAAACAGAATATAAGCTGATGCCACATTTTAGCACGTGTACACTTTGCACATTAAAAATATAAAAGTTCTTCTTGGAAGAAACATACATTTACTGCAGTGCAACTTACTTTCTGTATGAAATGCATGATTAAAATGACTCATTAATTACGTAGAAAATCATGCAAATGCATATTTAAGTCCAAAAGACGACGTACCAGGATAGCAAAGCACAAAATATGAAGTAACCTTCTTGCATCATTTCACTGAAATGAATTTGAGAAGTGAAAGTTTAAAATTAGACATGAGGAAGCATCTTTCTAAGCCTAATTAAAGCTTTGAGGGAAACTAAAAGACGCTGAGAGCAACAGTCGGTTTGCAATTGAGGTAAACTCACCCAGGAAGCAGAGCAGAAACAACAGCTTCAGCATCATGGTTAAAATGTTCCTCTTTGGTCTTCAATACTTTCCTTTGTTGTTATTTTTTTTTAAAAGAGCTGTGATCCCCAGTGAAGCAGCAGTTTTCCTTTTATCAGTACTATTTTTCCTCTTTGTTTTATTCCTTTTGCTTTGCTGCGTTTCTCACTTCTTTACTTTTTAACCTGAAGCCTCTCTTTCTCTCTCTCTCTCTCTCTCTCTCTGTATCACCCACCCTCCCCCATCCTCTCATATCATCCTTTTATTCAGTGTTGCTCTCTTCAGCTCTGCTGTCTCCTCTCTGATGTACGTTACATTTTGTGGTTTGTAGAATTCAAACTGCCTCTGAGGCCTGACCTCATCAAGGTTTTTTTTGTTGTGAGGTGGAGCCACGAATAAGAATTGGATCTCATTTTCCTCCATTGGCCTGTGGCCTTTCAGTTCAATTTAATTCACATCACATGTAATCTCAAGGCACTTTAAAGTTCACCAGATCATGCCGTCAAATTGTTTTCTATCTAAGGAAACCCAGTTGATTGCTTGGACTAATTGACTCAAATACAATCCCTCACAGTAAGCATTCTTGTAGCGACAGTGGAGAGGAAAAACTCCCTTTTAACAAGAGCTATGGCTCTGGGTGAGTTTGGCAACTGTATTAAAAAGATATCTAGGATTATTCTTATTTTCCTCTATTAATGAGGAGAAATATGGTGCTATTGCTTTACAAAGGGTCCCTGTAGGCCTGTGGAGCGATATTTTCTCTCCAGTTGAGTAGCATTTTACTACAGTGTGTGCAGCTCTGCATTAAACCAGGGAGCCAGCTTTCTATTTTTAGAGTTTTTCTTTTTCAAAGGAGCTGCGTTGTCAAAGGCAGTATGCAGAGAACTAGCAACCCCATCAACATAATCATCAACCTGTGAAGGGGAATAAGCTATGCTTTTGCACTCTGCAGCACTGCTGATCGACACAGAGGAGAAAGAAAGGGAAAAAGATTAATTAAAATTTTGAACTGCACTATCTGATCATGATCTACTAAAGTGAAACCTTCTTTTCAAGGAGGAGAACCCTGTTAAATTAACAGGTAAGGTTCTTAAAAAGTTGTAAGGGAGGACAGGGTTGTGAAGAAATACTATTATTTCTTTCACATTCCATGCCATATGTCAAAGCACAAGATCCAAAAGTATGGAAGATGAGAATGTGTGGGACTATTCACATTTTGAACAAAAGCTAATAGCGTTTAAGATAGCATTAAAGGCTGCTCTTAAGCTATCACCTTTAATGTCAGCATGGACGTTAAAAATCTCCCACTATGATGACCCTGTCAATATTAAACACCAAATCATATAGGAACTCGGACAACTCATCTAAAAATTTAGAATAAGCCCTGGTGGACGATAAAAAGTAACAAAAAGAAGAGGTTTTCTGGCTTTACAATTTGGAAGAGGGAAAGTAAGGGTTAAATGTTCAATAGAGTTGCAATAATTAACTGCCTTGGGAGTAATTGGTAAGTCAGACTGAAAGATTGTTGCTACTCCACCTCCTCGCCCAGAACTTCTAGATATGTGAAAAATTAAATAACTAGAAGTTGCCACATTTATGCTCATGTAATCCTCTTGCTGCGACCAAGTTTCTGTAAGGCAAAATAAATCAATGTGATTATCACAAATCAAGTCATTAACTAGCAGACTTTTTGAAAAAGAGATGTTATGTTAAATAAACCACATTTAATCGTTTTAACGTTTTCCTCAAATTGAGTTATTTTAATTTAGCTAATTTATTTATGGATGGAGTAATGCGGGGTTAACAGTAGAGAAGCTGCAGAGATGTGTGTTAAACTACAACTCTGCTTCCTGGTCTGCACCCTGGATGGTCAGGGTTTTGGAGGACTAATAAATGTGGCCAGATTCCTAGAAAGAAGAGCTGCACCATCCAAAGTGGGGATGGATGCCGTCTCTCCGAATCAGACCAGGCTTTCCCAAAAAAAAAAAGGATTGCCAATTATTAATGTAGCCCACGCTGTTTTCAGGACACCACCTAGACAAACCAGCGGTTGAATGATGACATGCGGCTAAACATGTCATCACTGGTCAGATCAGGGAGGGGACCAGAGACAATTACGGAGTCCGACATTGTTTTGGTAAACTCACACAACACTAATTTTAGTGACCCCCGATCGTCGTAACCGGGTGTCATTACCGCCAGCGTGAATAACAACCTTACTGCATTTAACCTTATCCTTAGCCAGTAGTTTCAGGTAGGATTTGATGTCGTCCGGCAAACATTTGACTATGGTCCCTGGTGTCTCTAATGCCACTTTTCTGACTGGAGCTGCCAATTACCAGAGTGGGCTTATCAGTCGGTGCGTCACAGAGCAGGGAAAATTAGTTAGAAACGTGGACGGGTTGGTGGGTTTGATGGGTTGGTGGGTTTCTTATGACGTTAAGCCAAAAATAGAGCAAATGTCTGCAGAGCAGAGAAAATATCTGACCAAATATATTGTTTTATGTGCAGGAAAAAGGTCATTAGGACTCAGTCTCTCCTTTCATTCTAAATGTCCCCTTTTTTATGCCCCCTCCTTGTACTTTTCTTTTTTCTTTTCGTGTTAACATTTTCCATATGCGCTCTCTACCACCCGAAACCTGCCAGTCTTCTTCCTCCTCTACCTGCCAATTGTTTGGTGTCTTTCTGTAAATCGCTCTCAGTATAACTCAGTGTTCAGGAACTGAGTCATCAGCCACAGAGCAAGCTATCCACACAGGATGCAACAGTAGCTCTCCTTTCTCGCCTCTCCCTCACGAACACATATGAGAGCAATCAAAAATTCAATTTACAGCTACAATCTTAACAAGGCCTTTCATTTTTAATGTTCTTTCCTCCTTTCATCGCTTCTTCAAAACTTAGTTTGGCTTGAAGCCAAATCCTCCAAAGTGTCCAGCTTCTTTAACGGGTGCCCGTGTTCAAATGCTTATTAGCACAGACAGTAAATTAGCCAATCACATGGCAGCATGTAGTTACTACCTTCTAAAGGTTAAAAACAGCATCAAAACGGGAAAGAAAGGGGATTCCAGTCCCCATGAAGGCGGTGGTCGGATTTTCAGACAGACTGTTCTGAGTGAAACTGAAACTTTTGATATACTTAACTTTTCAAGATGAATCTCTCTCACTTCATCACAGAGAAGAGTCTGGAATGGAAAAGTATTCTCAGAGCCTTAGATTAGCAGATAGAAAGGTCTTGTTGATCTCACAGGAGAGGAGTGGGTAAGGATGATGATGATAAAAATAAAGAAATGGCTTTATTGTCCTACGATGAGGGAAAAACTGTAGACAGACATAAAACTTGCACTCAAAATTAAATCATGTGAAAAGATCAACACATTTAAGCTGCACAGCAGATGAGAAAAGGAAAACCCCTCGGAATGGAAAATACTTTAGCTGTTAATAAGAAGAGACGTATTTAGGTAAAAAGCAAATAACTAAAAAGCAAACTCCTCCATAGCAGAAAGAAACAGTCTGTAAGGCACATATTGAATGGGTTAGAACTGTCAAATAAAAAAGAGATCACATAAACGGCCTGTGTGTGCAAACGATTATCTGCACTGTTGGAAGCAGAAAAGATTTTAGCAAATACATTTACCAGTAAGTAGAACATTTGTGGAAATTCTACATGGCATGCATCTATAATCCAACAGTCTGTCACTAAACGAGCTCTCCAATAGGGATTTATACATTTTATCTACTTTTTGTCTCCCACCTGCATTATTAGCAGAAGAATTCCATCTTTTCCATCCATCTTCTCCCACTTACAGTAGTCCTTGTCAGTGTCTTATCGTGGCTGATGCCTATCTCCGTCAGTCTACAAGCGAGAGTTGGGATACACCATGGACAGGTCACCAGTCTGTTGCAGGGCAAGACAGAGAAACATAAAGACATAGAACAATGCAAAGATACACTCACAACTAAGCATAATGTAGAGCCAATTAACCTAACAGTCATGTTTTTGAACTGTGGGTGTAATGAGACAGGTTAGTGACGTTTGATTGGTTTATTGAAAGGGTTAATCTGATAGCTGGGCTGAATCTGTGTGGGCAAACAGGCTGCAGGTAGACAGGCGGGCAGATTGAGGGAGGTTTAACAGTTAGATCCAGGATGGAGAGGCAGGCAGTTGAGCGGAGCTTTTCCGCGTCAGAGATCCAGAGAGAGGGAAGCAGGCAGGCCGATCATAACGACTCAGAGATCCGGGGATCCAGAGGCAGAGCAGAGAGGGTAATCAGGCAGGCAGAATCAAACGGGTCAGGCAGGCTCAGAATCAGGAGGCAGATCGGGTCAGAAACAGGCAGTTAGGTACTGTTTTAGATGCTGGACTATTCATAGCGGTTTGGCTCGAGATAATCTGGCATAGAGGACTGATCTGATGGGGTTTTTAAAGTGCTGGAAACAGGTGACTCCGGTCAGAGCTGATTGCAGACAGGTGGAGCAGAGCAGGTGTATGGACTGAGTGATCAGGCCAGAATCAGTGCAGAAGCCATTACAGTGGGAGGAATTACCTCTAGAGAACCCATACATGCACAGGGAGAACATGCAAACTCCATGCAGAAAGACCCTTGGCCAGAGACTCCAACCCAGAACCTTCTTGCTGCAAGGCAACAGCGCCACCAACTGCGGCACCGTCCAACAGGCAGGAGAAATTTAAAAAAATAAAATCAGGTCCTTATTAGTTAGCTAATTAAGCTACTTTTCAACAGCTGCGGATGAGTTGCTGCACCAAAATCCCATACCATAAAAGACCACCGATGGATGCAGAGTCAAGGAAGGCGTTTACGAAAAGGCCCTAACCTTCAAAAGATGAGTTCTCTTTGTCTTTGAGGAGGCCGACTATGACAGAGTCATCTCAGAGCTTTTGAAGGTGACAGAGTGAGGAGTAGCTGAACTGGCCTGCAGGAATGGCTCCATCACAGTTCACTAGTGTTGGAAAGTCAGTGCAGCAGGATGGTACCCAACTTCTGCATTCGAGTTGGACGCTGCTCGCATCATCCCTAGTTAGACTTTCCTACTTTATGTTTGAAGTGGTTCTTTATTAGGTATGTAGCACTGAGACAGTTATCAGGAGCTTCTTGTCTTTATAATATGTTTCAGTGTTGTGTTTATGCACATAATACAGTCTATAACTGCAGGTGGGATTTTCATTGTTATGGATGTAACAGTAGGCATGGAGAATATGGGGGTACACAAGTAGAAAACACATTTACCTTGAAGATTACGTCCCTCCAACTTCTAGAGTTCAAATTCTGATGATAATAAAGGCACCATTAGTCCAGTAGGGAACTAATTTAACTTTAATATGAAAGTGATTGTTTTTTAATTTAAAGCATGAATACAAGACATTGGGTATATTGTGCATGTTCTCTGTTCAAGGAAGGAATTAAACTAATACTGGATGATTGTGAATTTAACACAAGTTACCATTACTTAATGTATAAATGCTCCATATTTACTTCACAAAAATTGCTAGAGATAAGAACAAATGAGAGTAGATTTTTTTTCAACTTAGAGAATAATTGTGTAGTTTAATTAAAAGAACAGTTTAATCTGAATAAATGTAGCAAGGCTGGATAGAGTTCTCAGAAGTTACACTCAAATAAAAATAGCACTTCTTCAACATTTTATTACTCAATCAAAAGTAAAAATAGTAATTTAAGAAATTATTTAAGTAAGATTAAAAAACATTTGATAGAAGACAATTCAAGCACAGAGTTCATGTTGGACCATCAAATTTTATTTCTTGTTTAGATATTATGCAGTCAGACAGACTTTGTGTAGAACTTCAGGTAATTTACAGAATAAAATTCAAATAAATGACATGATTAACAAATTCACTTCGTATTTCCAACCAAAATGTAAATTCGAAATTTCCATTGTTTAATTTACTGGCAAACAATTAAACCCCAATGTAAGCTAAAACATTTCTTATAATGCAGCCTAGTTAAAGAGGAAGAAACAAAACTCTTTATTCCATTTCTTTATTATCATTTTCAGTCTTTTATGCACAGACTTAAGATGACAGAAACCAGGCAGAGGTTTTGCACCTTGGCAACAGCTCCTCTCTGTGGTGAGAGTTTGCTAGCTGTAAAGAGAGAAACAGAGAAAAGATAGAAAACAATTAAGGTTCACTGAAAAAAAATACTTTCTATTTCTACTGGATGGATGGATGGATGGATGGATGGATGGATGGATGGATGGATGGATGGATGGATGGATGGATGGATGGATGGATGGATGGTTTATTTTCTTTTGTAAGTTTTATTGATTTACTGAGTTTTAACTGTTTTAACTGATTAAATGTTTTGAAACATGCATCTGTTACTCGGACGCCTAGTTTCTACAGGCACCGCCTCGGTGACCTCTACTGTAGACAGAGTTATTATATACAAGGGGGTGAAAATGAAAGAAGGGCTGTAATGAGTATTTAGCATTATCAAAAAAAAAATCCTATTTTTATTGTCATTAAAAAGAAATTATATAGTAAGATTTCCAGCAAAAAATATATACATTTGTAAATCTGACCTTGATTTGATTCCAAATGTATATTTCTGGTCATTGAATGTCTTATTAAATGTTTAGTTCTTGAAGTTATCACTACCAACATGTCTCACTGAAACTTACCTGTAACCTTCTTCGTCTGATGAAGCCATTACAATCAAGTATCTACTTAAATATTTATCTTTTAGCGGGTTTTTCATATCTAAGAACTATTATTCTGTGTAAAATCTTACTAATCAAGGACCTGTCTGCCCCTCCAGTTGTTCTGTTTAAATGCATTTAAATAATGGCAGCAGGAAGTTTTGCAAGCATTAACAAAGTTGGTTAAGGTTACCTGAGGAGAAAATGTGGCTCCTGTTTCTCAAAATCCAATGGATTTCTTCATTATGAGTATAAAAATCCTCATCAGAGTAATCATAATCATAAAATGATGAATTCACTGTAACAAAGAATACAAAGAAATTATCTATTAAGACAAATCAAAAACTGTCCAAACAAATAGTGCAATATCTGCAGCTACTTTTTTTTTTTAAACCAGATGTTGTAAGAAAAAAAAGAACACATGACATTGTAGAATAGTAATTAAACATCATACAACAATATTCGGTTTCCATCCTCTGGATAAAACATTTAACAATCTCGTTAATTAGGTCAGCAACCTTAATGACCCGGCCTGCTGAGTTTTTCCTTTTGTGCCACAGTGCACTTGGTGCCTGAATTTTAAAGATTTCCTGAGCGATAATTGTGTTGGGGGTGCAGTGTTGCCAACTCCTCAGTAAGGAAAGTAGCTATTGGCTGTGCTAAAAGTCGCTAGAAGTCGCTAAATGACGTCATCGCCCAATTAAAATAATCTGCCACAGGAAGTGATGTGCATGTTATTGATGCTGTGGGAGAAATAATGTCGTTACAGAAAGACAAAAAGTGAGTAAAAACTTTACTATTATATAGTGTTTTTACTCACTTTACTAAACAATATATAGAGCTACTTTTTTCAGGGTTTGATTCCCACTCTTTTCTGTATTTTTGACTGTACAGTTAAGACTGAGACATAATGATTCTCACCAGCAGATCAATGTTAATCTTAGAGAGGAAAATACAATGGACAAGGTGATTAAGTGACTGACTGTGGCTGTGTGAATCAAATGCTGTTATTTATGTAAGATAAAATATTTCAAATTCAGTTATTTATTTTAGACCAAATAACATTTTACATTTACATCCCGCTCGCTCCCGCCTTGAATGTAAGTCAGGGCGAGGCGGCACCGCGCGGATCAATTTGTGCCGTCAATCCCAGAAGCATGCGCGCCGGTTCATTTGCAGTCTGGACGCTGATGGTAAACATCCTGCGGCTCTGACTGCAGCGCTGAGAGGGACTCCCGCGGGAGAAGCGAGGGGGTTGGGATGGGGAGAGCGCCACCGGCAGAGTAGGAACGATACATGCTTTCACGTAAGAGTCTCCAAAAGCTGCCAGTGACACCGTAAAAGTCAGCAGATTTGTCGCTAGTCGCTTTTTGAAAAATAATAGTCGCTGGAGGGGTCTGAAAAGTCGCCAAATATATATATATATAGTTGGCAACACAGTGGGGGTGGAGGTGGCGCAGCAAAGATCAAAGGGACTGAACTTAAACCAGGTTCACTACGGTAAAGACTGACGCCTCAATACTCAATGCTATAAGCAGGATTTCTATAGATAGGGAACTGTGAAGCCACTTGTCTGTTTGATCAGATTAAATTGCCTCTGTGAAGTACCTTGAGATGACATGTTCTGTGAATTGGTACTATATAAATTAGCTAAAGTTATCAGAACAGAAAATGGCCACCTGGATTTTTGTGTATCTCCCTTAAACTGAGCATGCAGACGTTCTTTTTGTTCAATGTACGTATAAAACTGTATGGATTGTTCTGAAAGTCTAGTCCTGAGACCTGGGGCTTATCATAAATCCAAATAAATAGGTGTAGCAAAGATTGCACACAGTGAGGCCCAGGTGTATGACATCATAGGCGAGTTTTGCCCATCAGTGAGTTTAAGTTCATGTCTCAGCCCTCCCTCTTTATCCCATATCTCTCCGGAGAACTTTAAAATTAAGGCTTGTAGTTGCTAAAATGTTGCCCTTTAGATAAAAAAACACACTAATTTAGATCCAATCTGAGTCTGCATTCTTTTTAATGGCCAGCAAAGACAACTACTGCAGTTGCTAAAAGTAACAAATACATATTTAGAAATGTTATTAACATATAAGAGGGGAAAATAACACTCCTTAAAGAAAAAGACTTCTTACTTTAGTAATCAGTAGCACTAAATCAGTTTAATATAATCATATTTGCATTTTTACTCCTAGAAATTGCAGAGCTGTTTTTTTACAGGATACCATATTTTCAACATGTTATATGCTTGGTTATTCCATTGTTACCGTCCATCCAGTCAAATTGATTGTTTGGATCATGTGTAGATTCAATTCCTTTTTCTTCTCCATTAACAGGACTTGATGCAACTGCAAAAATATGAAGAGAAATGTTAGATAGTGCAATATTAAACAACACATTTAATCCATCTTTGAGGACATGAATCCAGACAAATATTTTCAAAACAATTTCCTAGTTTGCACCTCATACCAGTGTCATATAAACCTTGAGATATATGCCTAGCTTTTACTGCTTATGATGGATAACCACAGTCTACAGTAGTTGGTATACTTAATCATTTACTAATAACCCTCTTCTATCAGCTACTCCATGATGGATGTAAGATTGGACAACACCGTCCTCTCAGCCACTTCCTCCACAGAGACAGAGTGCAGCCTTGGATGGAAGTGGTCTTTCTCAACTGTTTGTTCAATCTCTTTCTTGGCAGCACCAGTCCACAAAGTTTATAATTACAGACTGGTACTCCAGCTCGTTCCCTTCAGAAACAGCAGCCCACAATGTGTGTTGTAGGCGAAGTCCAAGGTGTAGAGGGTGAAGAGTAACTGAGACAGAACAAATGGTGCCCTGGGGGGCCCCGGTCCTGCAGACTGTGACCTCTGACTTACAGCCATGCAGCCGCAGGTGCTGATTGCGTTCAGTGAGGTAGTTGTCGTTGATGTTTGTCCATTTCAGTCTGAGGGTGTTGAAAACCAATTACACAATTAGATTGGCATACTGCTCTTTTGGAACCGGTACCATACAGGATGTCTTCCACAGAGTGGGGGCCCTTCCAGGCTGAGGTTCAAGTTCTGGATGTAGCTGAGGACCCTGCAATGGTCCTCAGCAGCCTTGAGGGATGCCGTCCGGCAGTGTGCGAAATACCTGTCAATATTTGGGGGGGTCCCCATTTCCCGATTGTTGCGCAATACCGATCTAAATTTTCTCAATATGCAGTAGGCCTATAAAATTTCGAGGTCAAAGTCAGCTTTAATGTCAATTCTTCACATTCACCAGACATACAAGGAGTGCCAGAGATGGGAAGTAACGGTACAAATACTTCGTTACTGTACTCAAGTAGATTTTTCTGATATTTTTACTTTACTTTACTACTTATTTTTATGGCGCTCCTTTTTACTTCTACTCCTTACATTTTACACAAATATCTGTACTTTCTACTCCTTCCATTTTAAAAAATTGGCTAGTTACTTTTTAGTTTTGAATCATTTCAATGGAGTTACCAAGTATTATTTTTCACGCCATCAATACCAAATTCAATCTAATTGGATGGGAATCTACGTTGCATTTGACGCACTACACTACAAGATGAATCGACAGATTCGGGCGGTATTCATGTATGCAAATCATTGCAGCTTGGTATGCGTATGCTTAGCATAGTAGTATGGATTTGTAATTTAGATGATTGAAAATGAACACAACGGAGATCTAGTCCTATTGGCAGACATCCATTTAAAATGTAGGCAACGGCATGAAAAAAGTGGTTTCTACTTTTACTTTTTATACTTTAAGTAAATTTACAAGCCTGTACTTTTGTTACTTTTACTTGAGTAAAGAAGTTTAATCAGTACTTCCACTTTTACCAGAGTATTTTTAACACAAGTATCTGTACTTTTACTCAAGTACGGAAAGTGAGTACTTTTGCCATCTCTGAGGAGTGCACAGGCACAACAGATAAGATCAGTTCCTAATACTAAAATTTAAACATTCAATTTCATAAAATATAAAATGTGCAATAATATAAAATATACAATACTCATACTAGTACAAAAAGGCAGATGGTAATGGCAGCAGAAAAATTGTTTTTATTATTATTACCAATTATTTAAGATATATTTGTAACAGCAGTGCAATAGAACAGTAAATAAATGTAGTAATAATAGTGATTGTCCGGAGTGATTTGTTTTTGTTTTTTGTTTTTTTGGGGGTCACCTCCTGACAGCCTGAGGATCTGGTTGCGGGAGCTTCCCTGACAGCTTGGTGCATGAAGCTTGTTGTGAATCTGGTGGAGCGGGCAAGAGCCTGAACAGACAGTCAGTCTATGAAAACACACACACACACGCATATGTCCTGCTTTAATCCAGTTTCTGGCGAATGGAAATAGGTTGAATTTGTCCAGAGGAGGTCCTTTGAGGTCCACAAACAGGAGTGAAGACATGATGTCTTTGCGCAATCTGTTACGCGTAGCCCGTGTTATTAACTGCTGAAAAGCACATGGTTCATTTGCATATCCGGATAGGATTGGCTGGCTCCACTTGGCAAAAAACAGAACATATTTGTGAATAAATGTTTTGAATTTTAATACTGGACATGTTGAGCTTAAAAACATTTTAGTGACCATTAGCGACAAAAAAAATATTTTATTTTTCATTTTTGACCCCCTTTAAATTTTCCTTTTGAGGCTATCAGGGGGTCTCATGGGTTAATCGGGGGTCGAGCCCCCCCGGACCCACAACACCCCACCACCCCCCCACCCCTCGTATTTCGCACTCTGTTTCAGTCTTATCAGCTGGCCTCTTCACTGCGTTAAAGTGACTGTGAGTTGGAAAAAGGGCAGGACCGAAGGTTTGGATGGGTCAGGGGTTGGTGAGAGTGGAGGTGGAGGGGAGGGTAGGGCTCTGGTGGGCTGAGGGTTGAGGGCAGGGAGGTGGCCAGTGTGAGGGGAGTCAAACCAGGTGAAAAACCTGTTTAGCTCACTTGTAAACTTAGTGTCATTGTCTGCATCCCTGCTGGTCCTCTGCCCAAAGCTGGAAATGTTCTTTAGTCCTCTCCACACATCTTTGATGTTGTTCTGCGCCAACTGCTATCCATCTTCCTCCCATAGTCCTTCTTTGCCACCCTGACCTCCATTGGAGCTCCCACTCGACTCTACGCTGCTGTTCTCTGTCCCCTGAGTTAAAGCCTTTTTTCTTTTGGTTAAGGAGGACTTTGAGCTCAGGGTTCAAGCAAGGGGGTTTGTTTGGAAAGCACCGTAGCTGTGATACATTCAGTCAGGCTGTTGATGTCATCACCATGAGAGTTTTGGAACATGCTCCAGTCTGTGGTTCAGAAACAATACCTCCATTTTTCAGTGGCCTTTCACTGACATCTTTTACACTACTGTCCTTCTCACCATTGTAATGTGATGGGGGAGCAGGTAGACTAGGTTGTAATCCGAGGGGGGGGTGTAGGCGTCCTTAACGTAAGTATAGATAACTAAGAGAACTATTTTTTCTTTTATTTTAGTTTATTTCTGAATCTATTTTATATAACTTTATTTTAGATAACTAAAATGTATTATTTTCCTTGAAGACTCTGTAGTAATACCTAAAGCCGGGCATACAGTGTAGGTTTTTTTTGCCCTTTTCGGGACAATTTTCCAGTCGTGCGAGAATAGCACAGGCTGACATTCAACCTGATCGTGTACAGAGGGTAACGAGTGGCGATCAGGATCTCACGACCACCTCCTGATCAGGAATAGTGAGGTCGGGTGAAAATAAAACGTGTTTGAAATGCAGTCAGCCGTCGTGGGCAAATTGGTCAGTGTGAAAAACAAGGATTCTTCTTCCTCTCAGAAGAAAACACAAAAGCATGGCGGGGGTGCGGGTGAAAAGGAGTTCTTTTTGTAATATTTAAAGACCGTAGTAGCCACGTTTGCTTAGCCATTTCTTTATCCGATTAAGTCGCCCTTTGTTTTTTGGGATGTCAGCACAGATTGCTTAAGTTGCCAAGGCAGTGTGTTTCACTTTAGTGAGCTTCATATTCCTCTTCTACTTGTTTGGCTTCCAGATAGATGAGTCTGAGTAGCGCCATCTCACTGCAGAGCCTAGTCTGACCTGGTTTTTAGACGTACAGTGTGAGCTGGTAGATCACATCAGATTGTCGCAAAGTGTGAGAACATCCATCGTGAGCTGTGAACTTTTAAACCCTGTGGTTTTGTTGTACAGTGTGAGCTGTAGCTGTGTGCAACGACTGAAAATATCATAAAATATATGATCGGCTTAACTTAGCTTAACTTTAACTGCACTAACTGACAAGATAGGATTTATTCAAACAGCATTCTACACGATGAGTCCTAGTTCTGCATTACACTCCAGATTGTTTCATTTTCTTAATTGTTCTTTGTTAAATTACACCCAGGAGGGTAAAAACAGTAAACTAAACTTGGTTGCAAATTTATTCAATACTTGACACCTTTCTATTTTAGTAAGGTAAACTAATATTTTTTTAGAACAATGTGCAATAAATTGTTAGTTAACAGTAGACATTATTGACCCCCATCATTTGCTATGATAGCTAAGCCCAGTACAGTAACCTTCTAACATTTGCTTGGGAGAACTGAATTTTGGAAGTAAATTATGGGGCCAAAATTGTTGCTTTATTATTTACAAATGTGTGTGGAGAGTTATTATTTTCTGCAAACCAGATTACACACACACAAGTAGTTTTTTTTTACACATTTGCAGATTGTTGTACAGACACACAAATCTCCTCACACATTTACAGTTTCATTTACACATTTTCAAATCCCCCTGCACACGCACAAATCGAGATACAGATATAGGACTCTCCACACACATTTGTAAATAATAAAGCAACAATTTTGGCCCCATAGTAAAGGTTTAATGTTTGACATCTGAGGAAGCATCTTTTTATTCTTTGATGAAGCTCCAAAGGAAAGGCAATTTTACTTATTTAACACATTTCAGTTCTGTACATGAAAAGAAAAAGAAAAACCATTGTAGCAGCATAAAGACACAACAAAATTAAAGAGAATGAAATAGAAAATAATAGAAATATGATGATTATGTGAAAAAATATGAAATGATTAATAAAAAAAATGAAACTAAGAGACGCTAAGAGGAACAGTTGGAAGAAGTACAGATAAACTCACCAAGGAAGCAGAACAGAAACAGGAGCTTCATCGACATGGTTCAAAGACTCCGGATTGGTCTCCAACACTTTTCTTGTTTGTTTTTTGTTCTTTTCTTTTTTAACAATGAGCTATTGAAGCAGTAATCCTTTAACTTTCAAGTGTTTCA
The DNA here is from genome assembly GCA_018398635.1 of Cyprinodon brontotheroides. Taxonomy (NCBI): domain Eukaryota; kingdom Metazoa; phylum Chordata; class Actinopteri; order Cyprinodontiformes; family Cyprinodontidae; genus Cyprinodon; species Cyprinodon brontotheroides. The sequence continues at coordinate 2,379,102 of JAGKQL010000050.1, read as the reverse complement.
CAGGTTCTGACTTTTTTACCTGGAGCTTTAGTCTACTCTCTCTTCCTGTCTCTCTCTTTGTCACCCACCTTCCCCCTTACCCAATTTTATTGGTCTCCTCTGTGACGTATGTAAAACTTATGCTTTGAGGAACTTTAAGGCCTGATCTCAGCAAAGTGGTTGCTAACAGAGCCATTGTTGGCCTCTCTTATAATCTTTTGTAAGAAATATAGCAAAAGTCTACAGAGCTGGGAAAATATCTGCTAAAAATACTGTTTTAAGTTTAGGAAAAAGTTCATTTGGATTCTTTCCTCCCTGTCAATCTTTCATTCTCCTTGTTTTATTTCCCCTTAACCTACTATCTATCTCTTCTTTTGACATTAATATTTTCTTTCCCCCTCTTTTCCACCCTAATATTTTTTTTTAAATCCACTTGTCTTCTTCTAACAGGCACTTTCTGTAAATTACTTTCTGTGTCAAACAGTATTCAGGAACTGAGTCATCAGCCACAGACCAATCTCACCATCCAATGCACCGGTAACTTTGTTTTCTCACTTCTACTTCACTAACTCCGGTGTTAACTTCTCCAAAAGAAAGCAGACTTTTAATGATTTGAAGCTATAATTAACAGAACTTAGTAATTTTTGTTGCTTAAGCTCTGATTTGTGTTGCTTTCTCTCTTACTATTACCCAGTAGTGAGATGCTGTTTTGTTTTAGGTTTTTTACCAAGCCAGAGGGACTGATTTGGATGCCACACAGAGTCTGGATGTGATGTAAAGGTTGCCACAGAGTCAGCAACACAATTCAAGGAAGTATCTACTGTCGCTAGAAGGAGCGTCAATGGCTCAAAGCAATCAGCTGGATTTTGTTAGATAGGAAACTTATACCAATCTGACTGTATAATCTGATTGAATCAGTTCTATGAAAGTGCCTTGAGTGGACATGGGTTGCAAATCAGCACCATATAAATACATTAAATGGAACTGAAACATAAACGACCTTGAGAGAGAGAGAAAGAAGAAATTGAACTTTAATAATATTTGTGTATTCCAAAAATGTATTTTTGAAAGGGAGTCGACTGCAAAGGAATGCAATAAGTTTATGTATTTAGTTAAAAAAAAATGTTAAAGATAGGCTCTGTGTGCACCCTGATGCTCATTCTTCCTGGTTCTTTTCCCTAAAAAGAGATCACTCAGGACAAACTCTTTAACTAACACTTCATAACTTATATGTATGAAATAACCAGGAGACATGACAACAGATTTTGATAGAATTTGTAATCAGATCAGAGAAATTGCTTAGAGTTACAGAAGGCAGCTGATCACCTCTGGGCTCACCTCTCAGGAAGTGGCCCAGATTAACAGTTAAAAAAACATTTTATACATCTCCAGTCTGCCACATCATCATATTTTACATCATACACATTAGCAGATAATTAGACACCCATGACTCCAGCCTTATCAAAATACGCTCTCATTCCATTTACAAATCTTTGCCACGTACAAAATGAGGATTATGACTGTACATCCAGACAGAGGAATTGTCCTAATTAGATTAAAACATCAGTTCTGACGTGCAACAGGCAGCCAATACCAGGGTGTGATGAACTCACACATCTCCAATAATAATCCTAACAAAGATAATGAAAAAAAATTAAGAAAAAAAAAAAGTCCTCCTGAAATACATTGATATTGATATGCTACGTAATTATGATCAATACAAAGTTCTAAAAATATAAAGGACAATATCTTTATCTTTAATATTGGACAATATTGTACATTTAAAGGTATAGAGGGACGATCTTTTATTTCCGGGATCGCTCTAAATAAGTGGTCCTCCTAATTTGTCAATCATTCTGGTGATATGTTTTTACATATGGCCGATCCTAAGTGCTCGTCGCCTTTAGATATCTTCTTTCTGCGCATGCGCACTTTCAGCCATATATCCGTGATGAGCCGCGGTTTCAGACGGTCATTCAGGGAGGCTAGCAGGCACAATGGAAATAACAAACAGTTCCATGTCATGTATTTGTTCTACCCAGCCACCAGAAGCAGGTGAGTCCAATCTTCCGCCTGAATTAACCTGTGCAGATTGACCCGTCTCAAGTTAATTGGCTGGTGTAGATTAAATGCTATGACATGGAGATGACTTGTTGACTCTACATTGCCCATGTCTCTGATTAAAGGATTCACCTTTATCAACGCAGTTATATGAAAATGGCCGAGGGTTGTAAAAGAAAAACTGTCTAGGAAGTGTATGAGAAGAAAAGAAAGGCCTGAAAAGAGGCAGATATATCCCAGAATGCTTTTCGTTGCGAGACCTCTCCTTGCAAAGCATTATGGGATTAGCTGTAAGGGCGGCCTGCTGTCGTCATAGGCTGTCGCTTCCCGACAGTGGCGACATATAACAAAGATGGCGTAGCAGTGAAGGAGAAGTTAAGTGACCAACAGGAGCAAAAAGCAGTGATCATCTGTCCAAACGGTCAGTTAACTGAGTTCGCTATAAAGTCCTCGATATAGTCCCTGCTCTACACAGTGATTGAAGGATTTAGTGGTTAGTTTGGAGGTTCAGATGCAGTAAGCTTGTATGAGCTATGAGAACAGCAACTTTTAAACAAGGTGTGCACAAGGAGAAATGGGCTTGTGCATGCTGTTGCACCTATTAAATAGGTGTTCCCTCTCAGGAGCGGGTACAGGGTTGTGCATGTGCATTTTTTTCTTAGTGGAGATGGCATGCCTTTTAAAAAATTGCGAAAAATCCTCTACAATACCTTTAAATTTAGGTTTGTCAATTGAAAATTGAAACAACTAGAAATGTCACCTAAAAACTGCAGATTCACTGAAAAAAACTTTCAAATGATCAAATGTAAATTCAAAGTTCTGATTCCTTGATTTATTACTCCCGAAAAAACAAAATAAGTTGAAGCATTTCTTCTGTATGTTTCCTCTAGGGTCACAGGAAAACAATGTCGGCTCGGTGCATCATGACAAAAACATTCCTTGCCTTCTTTGTTTATTATTATTTCAGATGTTCATGCACAGAGTTATCAAGATGACCGAAACCAGGCAGAGGTTGTATATCTTGGCAACAGCTCCTCTGTGTGGTGAGAGTTTGACACCTGTAAAAAGAACAAAAGAGAAGAACAAGGAGACCATTAGCTGATAACTGGAGGAAACTACTTCCTGTTTTCTGCCTGCCTTTAGCTAGAAGCTACAGTTAGGGTATAAAAAAAGGTGCACCCTTTTAATTCTAACATTGTATACAGCAGGAGATGAAATGATTTGTTCGAAAATCATTGAAATCTAATAATAAGTGCAATATGAAGGAAAAGTAGAAAAAAGTGCTTGGGAAAATGAAGACTCCTGATTAATGTTGTGAGTCATCCTGGAAGAACCCAAATCATCAGCCCTCCTCCACAGTGCATGGTATTTGGTGGGAGGTATTTATTTCCACTGTGGTGTGTTTAATGTCCTCCAATCATATTGTTAGTCAAAATGGCTGAACATCTCAACTTTGGTCTTCTCTGTTGAAATGACACTGTTTCAAAAGGCTGTGAAGTCATCCTCTGAATTTCTCTTACCTCTGCAAAAAATCTACGCTTGTGAAGCATTTTGGCTGTAAACCGACCATAGGGGGTGGGGTGCCTCAAAGTCCACCCCCAGAATTTTTTCCACTTTTTAATTTTTTTTCTTGCGTAAGAATAATTTATGTTTGATGTTTAAGAGTTTACCAAAACTATTTCGCCTCACCCTAAAGAGGAATTACAGAGTTTTCTAATGATTCTGCCACCTGTGGCCAAAACAAAGAACTGCAACACCCGTCATGCTCATTCTTGTAGCTCAAGCTCATACTTGACAAAGTTATTTTTTAAACTTCTTTCACCTTACGAGGAGTTGCCATTGGTGTCTGAGTTGAGCTTAATGGTGGCCCCTTATGTATATCCACAAGCTCCATATTGAATATAACGCTTCAATCATTTACTGGGTTTGACTCATTCAACATGGACACGTCATATCCGCCGAAAAGCGCGGGAACTTTGGAGCTAAGGTATAGTCAGGGAAAATAGGCTGAACACTTATGAATCAGTGCTGAAATACAAAGGTGTGCTCATCAAATTATTTTGTAGTGCTAAAGGGTCAAATGAAAAGGGTATTTCATTGAAAGTTTACAAAATGATTCTTTATGGTCAAGGCCTTACTCTAGACCAGTTTGCTGGTCCAGAGCACATTAAACTTCTAGAACTCCTGAATTTAAATAGGTGATCATGACCAGAAGGGTTGAAGGTTCTTGGAGGAACCAGGTAAAACTTTCCAAAGGAATACATAGTTGGCTACCAGGCGTTGAAAAGTTTGTAACAGTAACCAAAAGGTAAGAGAGGTCCAAGCCATGCTGGGCCTCACAGATCTGGAACATCAGAGAACTGTACCCAGTCTGAGTTAGATTAGAAGTGGCATGAATCTTAGACTCATCATAATCGATGTAGTTCTGGGATTCCTGCAAAGCTATTTTCTATCTAAACAGGGTTGTCAAACTATTTTTATTTTATATTGGGCCACTTCTGTAAAAGACAGTGCTGCTTTGTTACTGTAACTGTCTTTCTGTTAATTTAGCAATGCTGCAGCACAGGCCTATATTTTAGAGATCAATCAATACCAGGTTTTCTAAGTCTAATCCTGATAGTTTATACCAATTTGTGTTGCCAATATGTTTGGGACGATTCTTCAAGGCATTTCTTCCTCCATCCATCCATTTTCTAGTACGCTTATCCTGAGTGGGGTCGTGAGGGGTGCTGGTGCCTATCTCCAGCAGTCAATGGGCGAGACTGGTCACCAGTCCATCGCAGGGCAACACAGAGACAAACATGACAAACAACCATTCACACATGCAGACACTCACACCTAAGGAGAATTTAGAGAAAGCCAACCAAACAGTCATGTTTTTGGACTGTGGGAGGAAGCCGGAGTACCCTGGAGAGAACCTACGCATGCACAGGGAGAACATACAAAACTCCATGCAGAAAGACCCTGGGCCAGGAGTAAAACCCAGAACCTTCTTGCTGCAAAAAAGGAGTGCTACCAACTGCGCCACTGAGCAGCCCACTTCTTCCTCCATTTACAGTACATGATAAAATGACACAATAATAAAAATTTATATGTTACAAAAGTTTTAAGTTAGACAAAAAAAATAATAATTTATAAACAAATCAAACAAAATACCAAAAAATAGCAAATGGAGGGAACACAAATGTAAGTGCTTCCTGTGATCCTCAGGCATGGCTGCTGAATGCACCAATGAACTAGTGAACACATTCATATATGGGTCAATACCGATACAAGAACAAAAAAAATCATACTATTGGCCAAAAATACTGGTGTATCGGTCTATTTCTACTCTATTTTATTAAGGTGTAACTTTTTTGGCCTGTAAGGGCCGGATAATTTGCCTTAAGGGGCCGGATTCGGCCCATGGGCCCCTGACTTTGAAACTTGTTTAAGTTAAAAAAACAAGCTATAGTGTAAAAGTGAGAAAGAAACCTATAAGAATGCAAAAACTTTTCAACTAAGGATCAGTAATCAGCATCTCTAGAAAAGTAACATTCTGTATTTAACAAACTAGTAGCTTTTATTTAAAAATTAACGTTTAAACAGTTCCGATCGAAGTATCTATGGTGGTTTTAAGTAGCAGTCTCTTCATAGATAGGAATCAGTTTCTCGCAGCGATCTGATAGCATCAGAGCCTAATAGGATGTAGATAGATGTCTTTAGCATACAGAGGTGTGAAAAGAAGCAGAACCACTCAATTCAGGAACTTGCATGAGCTGGGTCTTTGGTTCTGCGTTAATATAATGATTATAGCAGAGTGTGCAGTCATAATCAGAGCAGGTTACGCTTACCTGAGGAAGGAATGGAGTTTTTTTCAGATGCGGTCACTATTATTTCTGTTTCAATGTCTCCAGAAAATTCGTCATCTCCAGAGAATGATTCTGCGTCCTCTGATAAAACGACTGCAAAACCTGCAGAATGTGGAGAGAAGCTTTAAAACGAACAATTTAAATAAATCATGCAAACTAAGGAGGCTAACTGCCCCTTTTTTTAAGGCATGGCAGTTTTTCAAGTAAGAAAAAAAATACATTATTACTGTTCTAAAATGCCTAGAGATTAAAAATATCTTTGTTTAGTGGTGTTGTAAGATCTTTCGAAGCATAAACATCCAACTAATATGACTGGCTTTTAACATCACTCTTAAAGTTTTAGCTGCTGTCTGAAATCCGCAGGTTTTTATCGGAACCATACATTTTTTTATCAGCTCTGCTGTTGCACATATACCGTAGCTGTCACGGTCTTACTTCCTGTTTAACTTTGATAAGTGTTTCATTGGTTTCATAGGTTTATTTCCTACTTTGTGTTTCTAGATAGATTTATATTTATATTTTCTCAGGTTTTTCTGTTGTTGCCCTCTTATGTTTCTTTCCTCTTGGCTTCCTCATTGTCTCCACTCACACCTGCTCCTTATTAGCTCGTTAGCCCTGCCTTTGTCTCAGTCAGCCATATTTACTCTCCCTCTGCTGTCAATCTTTGCTGGTTCCTTGTTGTCGCTGGTTCTGTCGTCGCTGTTGTCTTCTCACCCCTGGCTCCTTGTGCTCGTTTTCCCCCGATGTCTCCATGGTTTGGGGTTTTAAAACATTTTTAGTTGGATTTTTTTGATCCCTGCCTTTGTTTACTGTTTTCACCCATTAAAACTGCAAGAAATCACCTCAGCCTCTCTGCCTCTGCATTTGGGTCCTCAAACATCAACCAAATCTTGACAGTTGATCTATTGTGAGGTAAATACTTGAAACTGTTACTTTAACATAATATTACACGTAAAATCATAAATCTATGAGAGTGATTTAAGAATAGAAACCCTGCCAGATGAAAACAAAGTGTTAATATTTAGTAAAACTAAAGCTTAAAGCATAACTCAGAATATCACTGCTAGCTTGACTCTGACATTTTTTTTTATATTATTTTAGTTCCTCAGTTTTTGGATCAGAGTTCCTTTTTTTTTATTTTATTTTTTCTCTCTCTCTCTGGTGTTGAATGCTGCGAAACAGGGAAGATTTTTTTTTTTTTTTTCCTTTTTAAGATAATTTACTTGTTAAAATGTGCAACCATAGCAACCAAAGCTAGTCTATGTTTAGTTTAGTATATTAGTTCAATATAGTTTTCAAGAACTGCACTCCCTAAAACACTGAATGATTTAATGTATTTCATCTAAATTATAGGTTGATTGTGTTTTACTATGTACTTTAACTACCACCAAATATAGACAAACTGAGGGAGTTATTTTGTCATTTTTCTACACACAAGTTTAAAAAAAAACATATTTCATTAAGAACATCTCTCTAGACAATAAGGTAAGCAGCAGTGATAAAAACATTGTGATGAAAAACAGTAATGTAAACACATGACTGTATAGTTACAGTTCTAACATTCACTTTCTTTAGTTTTTTTTTTTTTATCTATGCTGATCTATTTGTGTCTTTTAGACATTACCTAAACTTATTTGTGGGTTTTGAATTCAAGCAAAACCAGCCTGTAATTATATATAGTTTTTTTTTTTTTGTTTCTTGCTTAATTTTGCTATAAATTAAGTATAAATTAAGATATTTACTTACAGTCACTATTAGTTCTTCCAAAAGAAAAACTGAAACAATAAAAAGCTAAAATAGTCCAATGAGTAAGGTAAAGAAAGAGGAAGAGAAAAAAAAGGGTAGGGTGTTACTTAGATGCAAATAAATCTATAAAGGATCACAATTCATTATGGAGCTTTTTCAATTCCTGTAAATCTATTTTTTTTCTTCTTTCAAAAAATGATATGAGCTCATTTATCTGTTTGCTGGAAGGAGCAGCTATGGTTTTCCAGTTAAGAATATGATGGGGTTTAGCAATTTCACAAGTAAAGGCTTTTACTTGCTGGGCTGCATTCTTCTGGAAGGCCAAAAGTATTAAGTGTTAGAGAGTAGCTTGGGGATTGCCTTGGAGTAAATTAGCCAAAATTTGTAAAGGCTTGAAAAAAGAATATCATAATGTGCAAGACTACAAGGAAGAAGCTCCAAATCTGTCACAAACATCTCTTATTTAGCTAAACCTGAGCTAGCTCTGTCTTTGAACAGTGACATCTAAACATGACTTAAGTCGTCATAGATAAGAGATTTAATGAACAAACTTTAGTGCAAATTCCTAACATTGTTCATCAAAGTTTTAATTCACGCCCCCATTTTGTGCTTCTGCTTAGATAACCATAACAGGATAGAATATAATTATATATTTTTTTTTATTAATGACCTTTTATACACTGGAAAAATTTGATATCTAGATAAGTCTTTTTTTCCTTAAAATAGGTGCATTTTTTGTTGTATTGAGGAGGTAAAAGAGATATTTTGCAAATGGAACAAGACAACTTCCACTTAAAATAAGAAAAACCATTTGCATTGTCTTTACTTCAAGTGCGCGTATTATCTAATCATCTTATTTTCAGAGTTAAAATACTCATTCCATTGGCAAACACTATCTCATTTACCTACTCAAATTAAGGGGTAAATACACTTCATTTAGGAAATTTTAATTTATTTCTAGATTGTTTTTCCAGTGTAATTTGTTGATAATCACCATATGGATGTTTTGCCAAAAAGCGAGGGAGATTGAAGGGATTTAAATGTGTTAGCCAGAACCTGTTCTCCATTGATAGATGGGTTAAGACTTCAGGAGTAAGGCCAGAGAGTTTTAGGATAATGGGACGAAATGTTAAAGCAGACAGAGAAGCTGCTCCAGTTGAGACGAAGGTGGACGCCTGTACGGTTTTGGAGTATCTGGATTTGGATCCAACAGAAAGAATGTGACGTAACCCTTACGGTAAAAATCTCTTTGATTACTTCCTAATAAATCAAGAATTCTCCTTCTCAGAAACAAACTTTACACTTAGGAAATTTAAAAGGACATCTTATTCTTCTGCTATTTGCTGACCCACGGGTGAATGTGCTTCGGGATACCTTTCTCAGAAAACGAGCTTCTGCTTTGAATGTTTTCCAGACAAACTTCCTCTAAAACATTGATTGGAAATTATTTTAAACACTTGATCACAGTTGTTTCCATCAGGCCCCACATAACCAGTGATTTTAAGGCAGTGACTTACTTGTTCCATAAGTTTGTTTAAGATAATTTCCTTTAAAAACAAGCAGCTATTTCTGACTGATTTAATATGCATTTAATGACATTAAACATTAGAATGTAAGAAAAGGCAGAACTCCGGAAGGAGACATGTATAATAATTTTTATGTCTATTTTTATGTAATTTCTGCTCAAGATTCAAAAACATAAAATTGTAAAAAAGAAAATATGTATTTTTGGAGCTCTGAAAGACTCTCTTGTCTCAGAGATTTTGCAAAAATTCAGTTTTGAACTGTTTTATTTTAGAAAAGTTAGTTGAAATTAGAAATCAAACTGTCCACCTATTACTTCTTTGTAAAAGCCCCAAAAGACGCTGGCTTTCGTTTAATTTTCTGCACAATGAGTCTGAATTAAAAGAGCAATAAGAAGCTCCTAGTTCTTCAATTTAGCCTGTACGGGTTCTTGTATAACAGTTTTGACATTTAAATCACCATCAGAAGAAATTAAGGCATATTGAGATAACACTATGGGATTAGCGTTGTCTTGAAATAAGTGGATATTATGGGACTTATCGCCATTTTAAAAGAGTAAAAAAACATTCCATTGGCAAAATCTTATTATTTACTTGCTTGAATTAACGCTTTATACATGCTATCGAATTAAGACATTTTTACTTAATTTCATGAATCGTTTTTGCAGTGTATCCAGCTCATTTATTTAATGATGTTGCTTCAAATGAGACTATATTATTCATTTATTTTATTTTCTTTAAAAATGCTTCAAATTAAGATTGGATTTTGCCATTAAATCCACTATTTCTTCTGGATTGTTACAGTCCTGCATTCTTGGATCTCTGCTCTAACATATCACAATCAGATGGACTGTTGTTGGACAAACTTTTGCTAAAATATGCTGCTACACCAACAAGCTAATTCAGATGTAGGCTTTTTGGAGCATAAATGCATCCAAAAGAAACAAAACAGTGACCCTACTTGACTGGAGTTAAAGACCCCGATGCACAAATACTCCTTAAGAAACACTTGATGAACTGTAGCAGTAACTGCCTCTTTCAGCGACCCCTCCTGTGCACAAGACTAAAGCAGACCTCACTAGAATACACTAAAGACTTTCAAACAGTTCACCTCAAAAAGACTCACCGAGAGCTGAGATCAGCAGGAAAACTTTCACCGCTTCCATCGTTTCTTCCTGCTCTCTTCGTCGTCTCCAGCCAAAAGCTGGTGGAAACGCTGTGCTGTGTGTCTTTATGAGGCGTAATCCAGCAGAGAGTGAGGAGATTAGTCAAACAGCAGCACAGGAACTAACTAACCACAGTGTAAACCCCTCAGCAGCCATGTGTTTTATGTAGATCGAAGTTACAGTGATGCTGAAACGCAACCTACTCTCTGTTAAAGTTTTCCACATAGAAACCTCAGATTTGATTATATTTATTTAAGATTTTACCCAATTGAACAACATAAAGAAACATTTGATAAAGAAGCAAATAAACAACAATACAACTTTTAATCATTTTTTTCTTCTGCTGTCTTTCTGGAAACTTCAAACATGCATTTTTCTGACTTTTCTTCCTATTATATATTTTTTTACCACTCCTTTCTCCTTTTCCTAGAGAACTGAATATGTTAGTAACTTCTACTGAAGCAAAGCTTCTTTATATAGATAGAGATATATTTTTTTAAGTAACCTAATGAGATACCCTTTCAAAGCTTTGGTGTGTTAAACATGCCTTTAATCAGATAAAGTTTAAGCTGTGGCTTCTGCTACTTTATCTAAAAATTGATCCATCGTCTGTCGTTAGAGATCGATGAAGGAAATGTTAACTCTGTCCTCTGTTAGATGAAAGATGGTCTGTGAGATTGTGTTCTGTTTTGCTGACCTGCGATGATCTGTGTCTTTCTGTCGCCATCTGGTTTGGAAATTATGTTAAATGTGAATTCTGCCTTAAAATAGACGGTGCATTGCTGCTGCCATCTTCTTGAATTACACAGATAATGGTTCAAACACCATCATTGGATCACCTTCCAATGGTTACCAATGGATGTGGATTCACAATGTTGAAGATTTTAAGTAAACACTTTGGGAAAATACCAAAACGCAGAAAAATAGAAACTAATTAATCTACTCTCTGATCAGAGCCAAAAATAAAAATCTATGCAACTGAACTATCCAACTCACAGCCAAGCAAACATGACAACAGTGGCTTTAATCTATTCTCTGCCCAACTGACCAGTATGAGCAACACATTGGACAGGTATTCAACTTTCTTTAGGGCATGAGATGACTTGTTTTTGCCTTTTGATACCTTTTCTGGGTTGACCATTTACATTTCCCATTGTTAGCTAACTATAACCAAGACTCACCTTTCTAAAAGGACAATAGCTTGCTTAGTTGGTAAATATTAGCTGTGTTACCTCCCAAATGAAGTAGACTATCTATGGGGAATCAATTATAGTCTGTTTAAGGTCCAATGTGAAAGTGTCCTGTAACGTTATCTAGCATGTTAACTAACTAAAGTCACACATAATGTTTCTTTTCTCACCCACTAGATCTCTAGAGAGATTTAAGCATCCTTGTCTTTCTCCATCTTCATTGTCTTTGTGTCTACATATCTGCAGCTACAGAGCATATGGTCTCACATGCATCATGTGGTCCTCTAGATCTGTCCTCTTGTTGCCCATCACTCATTTCCAGTCACAGCTGCCATCATGTTATGAGATTGAATTGACCAGGTTGTATCATTTGGGAAATCCGGAGTCCAAAGTGTTGCATTTGTGGTTGTTGTTTCCTGCCTTCCACACGCGAACAAGCTTCCTACACACAGACACACCCAGGCTCACTCGCTTTATATAAAGACACTTACAGTACAGCATCCTGTAAGTAGAACCGTGGTTAGTTGATGGTTAGTGAGTAGGTTTTTAGGGTTTTATTTAGGATTTTAGTCATTCTTCTGACTTTGATCAATTATGTTGATTTTTGGTTTGCCATACTCTGTCTGTGTACATTCAGGCTAAAAAAAACACTCAGAAACTATCAAATATTCAGCTTCCATCATATCTGTACAGATGGAAACATAAAAGCTGGTTCCTAATGAAAAATGTTGACATTCTTTGTAGCAACATTACAGCTTCATCTCTGTTTCTGGGTTTCTGGCGTAAGAAAAACAATACCTGTCGTGATTTTGTCTAGAGCTTGGACCCACATGCAGATAAACCAGTCCAGAGAGACAAGGGGAAAAGTTTAACAGGTTTATTGAGAATTTTCATGGAGATTCCAGTGTTGCTCTGAACACTGCTCAACCGGAACTGAAAGGTGAGGCAAAGACACTGCTTGGTTAGTTCAGGTTCAGTGGGAAAATTGATTCTCGAACTTGAAGAGGAGGAAAAGGTAGGCAGACTCAAGTTTCCAGAGATTACTGTAGGTTGACTCTTAGACTCCAGTAGGTGAGGAATGTGTTCGGGTGTTTGTCTCATACGGTGGGGGGCGGACAGGGTTACCCAGAATTAGAGACTGACATTTTTTCGGGAATCCCATGGGTCACGGGATTCCCGTGGGATTCCCGTGGGATGGGAGTCAGTATTAGTAACGATCACGGGATTGGGACGGTACAGGATTAAACATTAGCGGGAGCAGACGGGAGCGGGGAGCAAACCAATAGTAACTTCCGCTCTGAGTTTTTCACACCGAGCTCAAAAACAACAAGAATGGGAGTGGTGCAGGAGCGGGGAGTCATTCTGAATGGGGCCGGGGATGGGAGTGGGAGTAATTTCACCAGGAGTGGGGCGGGACAGGATTTAGATTTCTACTCTGGCCCGGGATCGGGATCGGGACCGGGACACCATTTTTTCTGTGGGAGTGGGACGGGACAGGAGTGAAAATCCACTCCCGTGTCAGTCTCTACCCAGAATGCAGTTGCTTGTAGATGAGCGGAGAAGACTGACTGCCACTTAGTTTTCCTGCGGTACTTGAACGGACTGTGATGCAGATGAATCCCTTGCTCAGTGTGAAGCTCAAACAATTCCTCGGGGGGGAAATGGATCCAAACCTCCGGTTTGTATCCCCAGCTCAATTTGAAGCTCAGATGATCCTCCCAGGGAGAGAAGGTCCGAAAATCCAGTTTGCAGGATGTTTCCCTGCCGAGAGGCAAAGACAAAAAGACAATGTTAAGACTCAGGTTGACAAAAACTCAGTTTGACTCAGCAAAACTCAGCTTGGCTAAAGTACCCAAAACTGGCAAAACACTTTCGTACGGCGTCGAGGTAGTGGCAGTCAGCACTCCGTTAACGAGGTAAACCCTTGCAGGTGTGTGAGGAGGGAGAATCAGAACCAGGCACCGCTTGGTGGAGGAAGGAAGACAAACACACAAAAACACAGACCACACAGACTGGAATCCTAACAATACCTTGTCGTAACTGAGAGTTAGGTATAAATTTCTTACCTAGTGATTAATTAGGTGGCATCTGAAGGGGATTTTTGCTCTGGATTTTAATAAAGGGTATCAGATTAAAAGAAAAGCTGACTTCCAAAGTAAAAATTGTTTCACATCCTTATTGGTAAAAAGACAAAATAAAATAAAATGCACAATTTTTCCACTATCTCATAAAGATGGGGTATTCTGTGTTGATCTATCTATCTAAATCCACTAATTCACTATATGTTGTTTTTAGGGTCAAAACATGAAAAAAGATGAAATAATAAGTAATAATAATAATAAGTCAAATGAAAGAGCTGCAGCTTAGTCTTAATTTAGTATAATTTCATATAAAGAGACCGTTAAAGATGAGTGAAACTATCTGTCAATAACCTTTAACCATATTTTTCACACCTCATTCTCAACAGCAGACGCTTCACGGGTTAGGAAGTGATGCTTTTCACATTACGCTGTGTTGAAGATAAGATTTTCAGTGAATAAAGATCACATTTCCTCTGCACTTGTTTTATCTTTTTCTTTTGTGAAAGCTCATGTTGAAGGGGAGCTCTAAGTTCAGCTCAAACATGCAGCCCCAACATAAACCAATCTAACCTTATCTGTCTGCGCTTATTGGAGTAAAAAAATAATAATAATATGACATCAGTTCAAGACAATATCTATTTTCTTACACATAATTGACTCAACAAATTTCTGTGAGAAACATTAGAGGTTAAATATTATTCTCCATCCTAAGTGCTCTAATCTTTTTTGTAAAACCTCTCAGGTCTTTCAACCTTGATTGACCCAGAAGATAACATTGAGGCATCTCAAGGCGCATGCAGCTGGACACCTTCATGAGTGATTTAATTGTTTGGGAAACGGTGAACAATCATAAAGTCCCTCAGACGTCACGCTTTCAGAACTACGACTTCTGATAAGAAAACAGCAAATGCGTGCAGACACTAAAGCAGATATAATAAAATTGAATCAAATTGACTTTATGATCTGTTTGAACAGTAAAATGCCTTGAGATGACTTGTGTTGTGAATTGGCGCTAAATAAATTAACTGAATTGAATTGAATAATCCTTTACAGTGTTTGTCATTTTTCCCAAGGCCAATTTAATGGCTCAGTTCCCTTTGTGATTTTTATCTTCTCTAGTTGTTCCCTTTTTTCATTTATTCTCATATAATATCCCTCTACTTTCAGCGTCTGGCTCCTGTTCCTTTTTCTACTTTCAGTGGTTCCTCCTTCAGATCCCTTTGCCTCCATAAGTTTAAGCTGTTCCTTCTCTCCAGCAAATAGCTCTACTATTGTTCCCATATCTTCTTTTTGCACACTTTTACCTATATATATTCATTATTGTTTGTTACTGGGTTTTTTTCGATCACCGTGGCTTTTTGTCAGGAGATTTTTACATTGCATGAAGTTTCTAGGGCATCAAAAAAGGGAAAGAGGCAGAAATGTTAAAAGAAATCAAACTTATATGGACATCTGCCCTCAAGAATAAATATTTAGTATTTATATATTTATGTAATAAAAAATGTTTGTTCACTCACTTTGCTACCAATATCAGTAAATGTAAAGTTTACTGCTTTATGTTCACAGGCATAGACGGACGTATTGATGGGTAGATGAGATGTCATGAAGCATTTCACACATTGCTAAACTGTACTGATACTCTGTCACTGAATAGTGACACTTGGTGGACCTTAAAATCCCTACAGGCAGCATATCTGACTC
Source organism: Cyprinodon brontotheroides (assembly GCA_018398635.1). Taxonomy (NCBI): domain Eukaryota; kingdom Metazoa; phylum Chordata; class Actinopteri; order Cyprinodontiformes; family Cyprinodontidae; genus Cyprinodon; species Cyprinodon brontotheroides. The sequence continues at coordinate 2,363,804 of JAGKQL010000050.1, read as the reverse complement.
TGATTCATGGTTGGTTGGATGTTATATTGTATTATTTCATATCTTAATTTAAACTTCAAATATCTTTGATAGTTTTAGATGCAGCTGACAAACAACGTATAACAACCTTGAATATTTAAGTTAACGTGAATAGTTGAAGAGTAGGTTTTTTTTTTTTAAGAATAGGTTTTTCTACGTTTTTGAAATTTAATCAATCAGGATTTTTTGATACACCTTCTCCAGCAGGATAAGAGGTTTGGTTAGGTTGTTATTTGGTTGTCTCAGTATCTCTTTGGACCTGGCAAAACTGGCCCCTCCCAACTTTCTCTGCACCTCCTGGATGGCATCATCTTTTGGTCTGCCTGCTCACTTTGATGCAGAGATGTTTCCAAATTTTATCTTAAAAAAACACCAGATACACATTAACAGTAGTACATGATTTTACAAAGACAAAAAAACTATTAAGATTGTTTGAGTTTCACTCGTTAAAAGGCTTTAACTGAAATATAAGTGACTATCCCATAAAGACATAGTTGGTCCTATTGGTGAGGTAATGATTATTCACATGGCTAATAGTGTCCAGGGCTTCTCCCTATTAGGAATCTATGGCAGGGGTGAATTGGTGTGTTTTTCTCATTTTTTTTTTCTTTTAATGAGTTTTGTAGAACTAAATAAATTCTCCCTCTAAAATACGTGAAATCGACAGAAACTGAGCTGAAGCAAAGGCACTTAAAGATCTTTGAAATCTTTTCAATATTTATTTCAAGTCACTTCGATGTATTAAATGTTCGTTGTATATTTTTAAAGTTTCTTTATATTTTCCCAAATAGGTTCAAATATCAAGAATGCAGTTGTCTGTATCGTAAATCAAATTAAAGTTTAACAAGAAATGTATGAAAAGATTCAATAAAACATTTTCAAAAACGTCACACATTGATTATAAAAAATGTTCATATCAATCATCTTTAAAATAATCTCCTTCCAAACATTTTATAAATATAATCTATCTTCATATGGGGACACATTTTCAAGTGCAGTCAGGCAAAAGAATAAAGTTTACATGAAGATTTGCAAATAATAGAATAATTTAAGGTAATATAGTCCACATAAGTTGCATAAATCCACAGGTTGGTTTGAGAAGTTTTCCAGTGATTTGTGATCAGCTCCTAAGATGTGATTTTAGTCCAGTGCAGATCTTCATAACAGTAGACGAGTGCATTATTCCTGTGAACAACAGTCCAGAGCGATGCTGTGCTCCTGGGCGATGGCTGCCAGCTCCTTTAGGAACTCGGCGTACAGAATGATGGCAAACACTCGGCTCTTGGCTTGAGGAGGGATGGGGGGGCATGGGGGTAAGACACTGAGGGGAGGCAAAGGCAGGGCGTTTCTCACTGAGCCGTTGGGTAGAGATGGATCCAGGATGATGTCTCCGCCCTGAGACTGGAGGGCCTCTGAGAGACAAAAGATGGGGAAAAAGGGCTCATTAGTTTAAATTGATTCCCTTAAATTTTAGCAAAACACTGGTTTGTTTTTCCGCTTTAAAATTTTGTGAATTCTGCATCATTATTTCCTTGTAGTTTATTACAGAAAACATCTATCAGTTTATTATAAAGTTCTGTACGATGGATCTCCTTATGTAGAAGGAATTAAATTAAACTAGCATAAAAAATGTAAAAAGTTAAGGTCTATTGTTTTACAGTTTTTCCTTCGTTGTAAACCAGTCGAGACTATAAGCTTTTAGGATGCTCAGGATGAAAAGTTTTATAAAGGATTTTTAAAAATGTTGGTTTATTTTGCATCCTTTCCTCAACCTTTATGACTGAATTTAACCTTTTGAAGTCTAAAGCAGCAACTAACTGTATGAAAATTCACATTTTCGAAAAGTAGAGTTAGATTCTGACAAATGAAAACATTTAAATTTAAATCAGGCATTTTATTTCTATTAAATTAGGC
>JAGKQL010000050.1:2311853-2353496 GCA_018398635.1 Cyprinodon brontotheroides | reverse complement strand
TTGTTCAGCATGGGGGTGAGTAGAAAATGAAGGCTAATCATGTTTTGTGTGTACTATTCCTTTAATTAGTCATTCAATAATAAATGACTTATCTAGAAGCTTGTTACCTTGTGCAGAGCAGGAGCGAGAACCGGAACCAGGAAGCCGTTGTAAATGTAGCTCAGCAGCTGGGAGCGGATGGAGGGATGGGCCACCTGAGACAGATGGACAGTCTTTGGTTTTATATCATAATGAGGACAATAGGAAAGAGAAACCACTGGGAAAAATGTGGCTCAAACATTTGGATATGAAGGGAGTAAAGTTAAGTAAAGTAAAGTGATTAAAATGTTGTTTTATTCATTCAGTTGTAACCATTAACCCTTCATGGGGCAAGTTACTGTTTTATCACTTGCATAGCAACTACAAATGCCCCCGTCCCTCAGTAGTCTAGAAACACAAGATCTATATAAAGCCATCCAGCAAAGATGCTGCTCCATGGCTGCCACATCATTGGCATTTGACCAATTAGATGAACCCCTTGAATGATATAATACCTACTGTAAATTAAGTTGAAAAAGAAAAATCAAGAAAAAAAAAGGGAAAAGTTAATTAGTTCAAAAATTAAGTTTAAAAGGATTAATAAGCCTAGTTAACAATTATATTTAGTTTATAAACTAAAATGCCAAAGTGCCAGTATCAGCATCTAAAGGAGGTTCTGTTGTACCAAAAACATTTGTTTTCATGAATTTCTTATAAAGAAACTTACTTTTGTTATTTTTTCTTAATATATTCAGGCAAGTTAGCCTTTCTTGTTATTACATTGATATTCATTTTTATAAATAAAAATATCCATATTTTTCGAATGTTACAAAGGTAATAAGGTCTTGTGCTGGATTCCAATAACACTATTGGCTTGAAATATTGATTTTCATAGTATTTCACTGAGTGCCCTTCAAAGGGTTAAGGTGAAGTTTAGAGAAACTGTATCAGAGGAGAGTACAGATGAGGGTATATCTGCGCAGGTTTGTGTGTTTTAGTGTCGTTTTGTACCTTGGCAACAGCGCTACAGAAGTCCAGCGAGTGCAGGAAATGTACAAGAGCTGGAACCTGTTTACACAAGATAAGAATCATGGTGATGCTGGCAAACAGAATTTATGTGCAAGTTTTGGCATTTTAAAGACTCAAATGCCTAAAGAATACAAAGAAATGGATCGAAAATAAAAGAGCAAATTCATGCAGAAGAAATACTTGTATCATTTTCTTTCCAAAATAAATCTTAGAAAACAAAGAACTGTTTATATGTCAGTACAAGATAACACACTTCCACTGTTAATATCTACTTTATGCTTATTTGATTTTGGAATAGTTCCAATTACTCACAGAGGAAATAGTAGTCAGTGATTTTAATCTGGTAGTAGTAGTGATAGTACTCGAGTAAAAGTAAGAAGTACGGCACAGTAAACCTACTCCTAAAAAAATTTTTTTTCAAAATGTTACTCAAGTAAATGTAATTGAGTAAATGTAACTAATTACCACCCTCCCCTGGTCGTACCCCTGCTTTGATGAGCATCCTCACCTGCTGCCAGTCTGCAGGCTCCAGGCAGTGCCAGTCTTCACTGTAAACCTGCAGTCTGGCTGGAAGAGACGAGTACAGACCAGACAGACCAGTGGCTAAGACCTGTGGACACAAAGAAACAGGCAGGGCCATGACTTTATGGTCAAATTCTGGAAAAGCGATCTAGAAATAAGTAAAACATTCCTTAAATTAAGTGTATTTACCCTTAACCTGAGTAGGTAAATCAGATATTTGCCAATGGAAGGAGTAAAATTAGATAATATGCACTTGAAATAAGAGAATACAATTGTGTTTTCTTATTTTAAGTGTAAATTGTCTTGTTCCATTGGTAAATGTCTCTCTCTTTTACCTCCTTAATCCAATAACAAATGCACTTATTTTAAGAAGAAATGACTTTTCTAGATTTAGATTTTTTCCAGTGTGAAGGGTTGTTGTCCAGTTAGGAAGCAGGAGATTAGACCATGAAGGTGTCCAACTTTAATTATACCATCCTTGCTTCCAATGCAGATTTACAAACTATCTGTTTGTCAATAAGCCATTTCTATCAGGTGATCCCTATTATAGCTCCTTTAATGGACTCCAGATTTAGACTCTTGTCTTTCTGACCTTATATAGGTCAATTTATCTGTTTTTCTTGGTAAATCTTCCCAGGAACTTCCCTATCAACACAGCTCCAAGGATTTTTTCCACCCCAACAAGGTGAATTTTCCCCACAGACTCTCAGGAAGACCAACTGATCTTCTCTCAAGTATGCAGCAGGTGATGATTGGGTGGATCTGAACCTCTGATTTCTGCATTGAGGTTAATCAGCCTTGCTGTTATACCAGTAAGGTATTCTGCAGGTTCCATCATCAAAACAAAAAGCCTGAAAATCGTTTTCCATTTTCAAATAATATGTATGCCTCAATAGGAAAGATGCACTGAGACTCATCTGCTGATCAATCAGCTAATAAAAGACACCTCACAGTATGTTGGTGCTTCTGTTTGTTTATGAACTCTTTGTAATCTAAAAAAAACAGACCCAAACGAGACACACGGAGGCTTTTATGGAGATTAAATTCCAGAGCAGATTAGTGGAGATTTGGGGAAGGTATGTGGAAATGTGAGTAATTTAAAAGCTATTTAATGCTCATTATTTTTGACATTTAGGGAAAATGATTCAAGGAGAATAAAATGGTTCCTAAATCCTCAATGTGAGGCGAACTATGAAGCACAACGCAGTTCTTTTTGCTTTCCAACTTAACTTCAAATGGAAAATTAATCCTTACATCTATAAGAAGTTAAAAAAAAACTTCATATTTTACTGATTACAAAAGAAGAGAGAACATTTTCTTTCAGGAATATCATCCACATTTCATCTACCTTTTCCAAAGCAGAATTTTTATTTTTTTTATTTTTGCATGATTACCAAGCCTGCATTTCTCACTCCTGTCCCACGTGACCCAAATTAGAACAAAGAGCAAAACAAGTCATACATTAATATTCACAGGCTTTTAGCTAAAGGCAAAGAAAGCAGAGCAGCATCAGTTTCCCACATCATGACCAAGCTGCTCCTGATGCTCTTAAAACAGAACAATTAAAGGATTTTTATACAAAATATGAGTAGGGTTATTCTCAGAGAGCTTTTGGAGAAGTTTGCTGAAGTTATTTTTCAGTTTAATAAGAGAATGTGTTATAAAGCAACACTAAAAGTGTTTAACAAAAGAAGCATAGAGCTAAAAAAGCTGTGACTCGTATCGTGGCTCATAACCTCCTGGTTGTCCCACATTTTTTGTGGCCCTACCAATAACTGAGACAGGTATTCAGATGTTTCATTCTACGTAGCTAAAGAAAAACAATCCACCTGCCATTGTTTTGCTTCTGACCTGGAATGAAACTAAAAGGATGGGCCTCTGTTTGCGCTAAAAATACAAATGCTGCTGGCATTTAAAATATACAATGAAATCTTCCTCAATTCAAGAAAAAATGCACTTATTTTAGGAAAAAATAACTTATGTAGATTAGAATTTTTTGCAGTGTTTATGCAGACTTTGTGAGTTTTTATACATTCTTATGAAAATACAAAATAATTTTAATCAAAAGCCAAATGGAGGACAAATAAAACCAGGCAGAATGTAACCAAATTCTAATTTCATGGATGTAGGAAGACTGTTGTTTATTTTTTTGTAGTTGTTTGATGCTCTGGCATCACTGTAAGGAAGAGATTGGGGCCACTGAAAAAAAAATGTTAACCAGAATTTTTTATTTCAGTATAGTATGGAAAAAAAAGATCAAAATTCACGACTTTGAAAATCTCAGAAATTCTGACTTTTCTCAAGAATTCTGACTTTATTTATTGTCAGAATTCAGTCAGAATTCTGTGAAAAGGCAGAGATTCTGAGACAAAAGTCAAATTCTGAATTCAATGTCAGAATTCTGAAAGCAATCAGAGATTCACAGGATTAAAGTCAGAGTTCTGACTTTTTTTCCCATACTATACTGAAATAAAAAAAAAAAATCAGTTAACATTTTTTCTTTTCAGTGGCCCTAATCCTCTTCATCCTCGTGAGGGTCAGTTAGTTTACTCCAGAAGTTTACATCGTGATTTTCAATGTACTATAAGGCGACTTAAACGCCTTTTTTCCCCTCAAAAGTAATGCTTGGTCGCCCCCTATGAGTGCTGATGCTCCTATGTGTGTTGTAACTTTGCGACTTTTTGAGACCACCTCATTGAGGAGATGATGAAAGAGTGGTCTGAATGTAAGGAGACCAGGTGTTTTTTCCACTCATCACCATCGCTGTTAATATGCAACTCCATGCGTGCCCATCTCACAGCTGATGTGAAAAACATGGGGAAACAAATTAACGCTGTGCTTTCGCTGTTCAACAGCTTTCGACATCGGTGTGAACCGGACCCAGCAGGTGCAGCAGAAGCAGCGCGAGTTTACATGCAAAGTCAAGGGTTGACGCTCTCAAGTATAGGTGCAGCAAAAGGTCCTCGCAGCGCATTTTTGAGCTGCAGGTGCAGCATACGTCGGGAGCGTTTAAGCATCTGACGCGCTGCCGCCAGCGCTGCTGCTGCTCGAGATGGAAAAATTGAAGTTTGGCTGCTGGACGCCGCAAAGATATCAACCAATCAGGAGAAGCTGATCTGTGGAGCTGACAGCGAGACAGACACAGCCCTGATGACATATGATATTAAATGAAAAGGGCTGGGTATGGATGAGATGATGAAAGCGCGGGCTGAGGGAGGTGTATCTGTAAGGAGAGACTAGGTGGTTTTTCGCACTCATCACCACGCTGCGTGCTGATCTCACAGCGAAATGGCGTGAAAAAAGATTAATCAAATGAACGGCTGTGCTTTCGCCCGTTATCCGAAGGGGTCTGACAAAAGGAACTTCAAATTGGCATGTCTGATTTAGCGCAGCTGTTTAATTCAGAAACAGAGGATGATGACTTTGATGGGTTTGATTAATACTTTGTAATAAATACATGATTAAAGCACAATCATACTCAGTTTTGCCCATGCTGTATTTTTAAATCGCGAGTAGAGGTATTTAAAGGTGTAGTAGAGGACATGTACCTGTAATATAAAAGCGCCGCCCTATAGTCGGGTAGCCTTATGTAAAAGTGTGTAAATACAGTACATGTAATGGCACAATAACTGAGAGTCTTAACACAATAGTCGGTTAGCCTTATAGTTGATGAAAATACGGTAGTCCTACAGAAGACCAGGTAGAAGCTGCTTCATTGTCAAAGCAACATTAGATCTTTTTGGCTCTTTTTAGATTTAAGCATGATCATTTTTTTCATCTGAAAATTTCTAAACCTAAAGACATTTTCTATGATATATGATTTGCCAACAAAGGCGACACATATAAAAAGGTGCTTGAAGTGTTGAAACACAAATTGAGAAAAAAAAAAAATGGTTCACTAATAATTGATTATCCTTAAAAATGAGTAAAACAGAGTTCAGTTCAGAAAAAAAAATCAAAATCTAGATAAGTCTTAAAATAAGTGCATTTGGTCTTGGATTGAGGAGGTAAAAGAGACATTTATTATAATACTAATAATAAATTACTATTATATTATATATTATCAAACTATCTTGTTTTAAGAGTAAAAATGCTAATTTATCTACTCAAATGAAGGATAAATACACTTAATTTAAGACATTTTTACATATTGCTATATTGATTTTCCAGTGCATGCAACATAAACAAACAGTCATGTTTCTTGGTGTTCTGACTGATGAACAAGTGATATAGAAACTTCACATAGATCATATAAAACTTAAAATATCAAAAACTATTGCTATTTTAAGCATAATAAAATACTTCCTAAATGAAATAGCTTTGAACATTCTGCATAACTCATTTATTGCACCATATCTGACATATTGTAGAGAAGTGTGGGCTAACGCTTATAGATGACATTTAAAACCTCTCTTTTTATTGCAGAAGAGCCATAGGAGATATAAGTGGATACAGAGATCACGCAAATCAGACATTATAAAGTTAAATACATTAAAACTTTAAGAATTGATAGAGTATAATAGTTTAAAATTCATGTATAAGCCACAAAAAACAAAGTTCTTCCAAACAATATTACAAAAAAAAAAAATTTTCTAAAAGAGAAAGTAAGTATAACTTAAATGGAACAGATAGTTTAAAAAAATCCAGGTAGAGAACAGCGATAATGGAACAATGTATTTCTTTTACACGTGTTTATTTGTGAAATAAGCTTATTAGTGTGTTAAAGCAAGCGGAAACTCATTCTGTGTTTAATAGAAGCTTAAAGGTCATTTTGTTTTATTTTTGTAAGGTTGTAATTATCTGAGTTGAATTTTATTGAAAATGGGGGCAAATAATATTTTTTACTTCTGTCATTCATGATTTCAATTGTCACCTGCCCTTGTGTATTGATTTCTTTTATGAATGAATAAATAAATGAAAAACATGTTAAATAAATACCTTACTAATAAAAAGGGGATAGCTAAAAAAAAAAACAGACATAAAAGAGAAGATGGATAGAATTAAAACCTCCAGATGAGTCTAAACAACAGCAGCTTCCTCAGTGCTCAACAGCTGCAGCCTGGAGACTCATTAACAATCGGGCAGCCGTCCAATCATGTGCAGCCTTCTTAATCTCTCTCTATGTGGCGGGCCCAATCCCTGGCTGATTTACTAATCTGCTCTCTTCAAAGAGATTGAGGTCAGAGTGTGGTCACATGGGCTTAAAGCTGGAGAACTCCAACATAAACATGCTCACAGGTGGCACGTGCTGAGCTGCGTCTGCTTCACCGTCTCTGGGTTTTAAATAGGAACCTCAGATGTCTCTATGCTCTCCTCACACAAGGTGACAAAGAAGCTGGCACAGTGATCTCCTGCTTTCTTACCCTTACTGAGACCTTTTGCTAAATCCTTGTGCAATTTTCTCATCGCTTTTTTTTAGGTTGAAATGTTTCATCTAATGGTTTCGTGTTTATGTAAATTTTTTCTGCACATTTCTGTCCAAGTCTAACCTGATTCTTTCCCTATTTGTTTTTGCTTCTTGCTTTCCCCTCATTAGCCCGCCTTATTGTTTCTTTCTCCCTCTCCATACACATTTAGTCCCATGAGGAGGCATTATGAGCTCATTAGTTTATTGCATAACTCATGATAATGAGATTACAATACAGAGGGGAGATGAATGGGGGGGAAAGCTCATGCAACACTCTGCATTCATTTAAACAGCCGTTTGATTCATGAAAATCTGTTAATCACTTATTACATTCTGTTAGGGGATGTTTCATTCTCAGATCTATTATATCCTCTTTTTTCTTTCCCTGTTCATTCTAAATAATATAAGAACAAGTAGTTTAGCTTTCCTGACAGCGATTTGTGAAGCATAAACTGCTATATTTGGGTTGTGGATCAAAAGTTTTCAGGCCTAAAACATTTGGAGCGAATGTATGAGATTATTATGGCATGCAGCAACGGCCATGAGGCAACCAGCCGTCTCCTCCGTCGCCTTGACATGAACCATCAAGAACTCCTCCTATCAGCGCCGGAGGACTTTCATATCATTACGCTCATCAGTGCGTTTGTGTGTTCTGAACACTTACAGGACAGAAGTAGGTGTTCTCTGCGATGTGCTGAGCAACTCTGGGCTCTGAGGCTGACAGAGACATGATGAGTAGCAGAGCATCCCGGGCCTGCTGGCCTACCAGACCCTGTCTGGAAGACAAACACAAACAGACTGTAGCTGATTTAGACTGCAGAGGTAATTGCATTCATTTGTTGAAATCTTTTCATGGGATATTGGTAAAAAGTTATCCTTTTTTTCAACTGCTTATCTCGTTCAATTTAGGGAACCTGTCAATTGAACTGAATTGGTGAAATTAATGATGGATGTATGAGATAGACGTCCTGATCTGATGCTAAGTATGTAACAAGAATCCTGGTTGAGGCATTTTACAATATAACGTCACTCCTCTCTTAAAAATCAATAAAATGTTTTCATTTCCATAGCGCTAATAATAATAAATAAATAAAAACTGTTGACAAAAGTCATGTTGAGTGACTCAGACAGATGACAAAGCATCATCAACCTTCTAATCTGAGGCCTCTAATGATTAAAAAGCCTCCCTAACATCTATTATCTGATGTGCTACAAATCTTCTGTTATAGTCTGTAGATGTTTCGGTAATTATAAGAACACAGGTCATGATATTCCAAGCAGATGACTCCCCAATCGGATGAGAAACCTGTCTTCTAAACTGAACAGTAAGGAAGGCCAGGGAGTACTAAAAAAATATGTTTAATTCTCATCCTAACCATTGTTAAAAATAATGTACAATCCCAATAACCATCTGTTGTCATGTCACTTACTTGCAAATGTACATTGATCGTTTCTCTGAGGGAGAGGCCATTTTGCCTCCTGCAGCTTCTTGTCCATATGTGTCCAATGAACCACATTAGGCAAAAAGTTGGACTAAAACTCTTGTCATGATCTGTAACAATCTTTGACCCGATCTGTACCGGAAGGACAATCCGTACCTTCAGCCTATTTGCTCATGTCCAAGCAGTTATTCATCAAGATCATCATAATAATGTATTTATGGTAGTGAAAGTACTTATTTATATTCTTAAATCATCAAATAATGCCAAACCACATTGTATAAAATTTGTTTACAACTTTTTTGAGAGAACCGGATGTGTCTGACATCATCATGGGACATTCTCAGAGCAGCCAGGCAAAATATAATTACATCCAGTTTATCTGTATCTTACTTGTGTCATCCTTCCGATTGTGCACTACATACTATAAAATTAAAACAATATCCAAACATGTGTAAAACTACAAACTACAACAATTACTTACAAATCCATAGCTATAAGAAATGGGCTGCTGGAAATAACATACATATGATCACATTTCCGTACAGAATAGGCGTAACAGGAAGGATGCAGTCATTTTCTCAGAAACGTTTTAAATAACATTTAAAATTTTGCACTTTAGTAAGCTTTATATGGTTAGGGAGAGAGAATAGTGTTTCCTGTCTTTTTTCATTAAACACAATCAATGGTGTCCCGGATATATTTACGATTGCGATCAGTTGACGGTACGAATCTGGTGGCAACAATGATTAACATCATAACACTGATGACCGAAGCAAAATCATGATGCAAGAGAACAACTTTTACTGTAAGTTATAGTTTGCATCAAATACTGGAATACTTGAGTCAAATTATCAACAAGTCATATAAAAACAGAGAGACCATATGCTAATATTGAGATAGCACTTCAGCAAACTACTTTGCGTAAAACAGTTGCCAAAAGCAACATCTTAGCTTAAAGTAAACTTTTATTATATCCATCATTCTTATCTAACATGGTAAATCCATTATGATCTATGGCGAAGCATCTGAAGCAGACAGTCAGCACACTTCTTAGTGTTTCAACAAGATCTTAATGCAGCGTCATACTGGGATATTAGGATCCACTCTCAAACTCAAAGTGAGTTATCTAAATGCTCAGATGTTCGGTGTTCTCTCTAAAGTATTGCGGAGAGGCATACCCTGATTGGGAGATATGCAGTGCCTACCTGTGAGTATATGGTATGAGCAGGGAGAAGAGCAGGAAGTTGGCAGCTCCTTGGTCCTGACTGCTGTGGAAAAAAAGCTCCAGCACAGATGGATCTTTGACCAGAGCCACACAAAGCTGGTGCAGGAGGTAGACCAGCTCCGCCTCCACCACACCGCCGGTGTCTGTAGGACAAGGCATCCAGGTACCAGAGTTAACATCTTACTAGCAGCGCATTCTCAAGTCTTACACTACTTTTAGAGCCCTGACTTAAAAGCATAATAGAATAGAATAGAAGACAACTTTATTGTCATTACACTGTCACAAGTATAAAGCAATGAAATTCACTCTCTGCATTTAACCCATCCCTTTTGGGGGGAGCAGTGGGCTGCCATTGTGCAGCACCCGGGGAGCAATGTGGGGTTAAGGGTCTTGCTCAGGAAAATACAGTGGCAGTCTGTGGGAGTGGGGCTTGAACTCAGAACCTCTGGGAACCAAGAGCAATGCCCCAACCCCTAGGCTACCACTCCCCTAAAAAAACACCTGCCCAAGAAAAAAAATGTCACTAAAGTGGCGGGTACCAATTACCCGGAGGGGCACAGCTAACTGTAGGGATGATTTACCGAGGGTGGGGTCAGAACTTGGTAGCTAGTCATTAGTTTGACATGTTGAAGCATACAGAATTAGAGTGACACTGGGAACTAATGCATGGATTAAACCTTTTGAGGTGGAGGATTTTTCACCTTTGATTTCATGCTGAAGGAGTTTTTCAAAGCGCAGTCGGCTGGATGCTTATAAGTTTAAGCATGTTTCTATAAAGGTCTGTGCTGAGTCTGTGTGGATTCAGAAAACTGCATGCAAAAGATTTTTACAACCCCCTACTTGGTGTCTCACTACCCTGCTCAGTGAACATAGTATGTCTTGCGAGGCAGAATCTTCAAACCCAATTTCTTTGAAGCTGACAAGACTCCCCAGCTAACAGCTAACAGCGACCCATTTCTCAGAAAATCCAGTCGCAAGGACCAACAGTTTTAAAGCCACTTTGTGCACAAATGTGCACAAACTATGTCGATATTTTACCAAATTTGAAAAGGCTTAGTTTCGCTATAGTGTTATTTGCATTAAATAACAAAATTGCAAGTGAACACATTTGTTAAAGCAATAATTCTGAAAAAAAACATGGTAGTGGCAAATTTAAACATGAGATATTTCCCTATTTCAGCCATGGCTCTAGTGGCCGCCATCATCCTCCAATTACTTCCTGTCTTCTTCTAGCTGAAGATCATGTGCCTGGTGTTATACAGAGAAAGTATTTCCATTGCAGTTGTGCGAAATATAACAGATTCAATACAACGAAAAAACCTCATGAAATGATAAAAAGATTTTTTTTAAAAACATCAGTTTTTTCTGAAACTTCTGTGCTTCTGTTTAGGGAATTAATTTCGGGGATTACAATTAGCACAAACCCAAGCACCAATCTGAACGTTGTTTCATTTGTCTTTGTAAAGTTAGCAGGTAAATGTTCACCATGGCAGTGGGGGGAATGAACGCTTTTCTCATGAAAACTGCAGGAACAGATATGCTTGACTGCATGCGGACTCATATACAGAGTGTGTTCAATGTCCACTCAAGCATGGGCCCATAGACCAGTGCTGCAGAAGCAGCGGAGGACAGGATGACTCTCTATTGGTGTGTTTCTGTGAGTACAGTAAGATGCCTGTATACCTGAATGCAGGTTTAAATTAATGTAAACATGTAGCCAAAGTGGTAAGTCACCCGTCCTGCAAACAGGAAGCCTTTAGACTCTGGGCCCCTGAGCAAGACCCTTAACCCCCACACTGCTCCCCGGGCGCCGGTACTACGCAGGGAGTTAATTTTCTTGCTCTGTACTTGTGAATTGCACTGCAACAGCCACAATTGCTTACAAAAGGGCAGCACTTCGACTGTTTTAAACAAATATTGCAGCATGAAACAAGGTAACATGGAAATGGAAGTAGAAATACAAAGTAACATTAAAACAGCATCAGTTAGACACCTTTTATCTGAGTCATATTGCAACCTTCTCTAAAGGTAGGTGCAGGGTCAGACTGAAATAAATCATATTTTAAAGACTCAAGGCACGTCTAAATAGACTTGCAGTAAATAAGGCAGTAAAAGACAATGAGGCAGAACATTATTTTTTTAATTTCCCTTATAATAAACAAGCTGATTAAGAACTGACCAGTTGCGGCTCCAGCACAGGAAGTGAGCAGCATCATGAGCGGCCGCAGAACAGGTTTGTGGTGCAGCAGAGGCTGTTTGGCCTGAGATAAGAGCATCTGGTACATCCTGAGCTGCTCCAGCTTCATGTCCTCAGTGAACTGTCTCCTCAGGCTCCACAGAAACAGCCTCTCCATCACACCTTCCAGAACCACAAACTCCAGGATGGGACCCATGGCTCCTTCTGGTACCCAGCACATCATTCATTACCAGTCAGGAGACAACGCAGCACAGTGACGATAAACCATGATGGCTTCCTCCTACCTTGCCCCGACTCTTCTTCCATCAGCAGGAACAGCATGTGCTCCACATAGTTCTGCACCGCGCTGGCCTCGTCAGCAGGAATCGGACCCAGGTGGAACGTTCGGGAGCTGTTGCTGTTACCATGGTGACCTGAGAGAAAGCTAAGGGCCCTGGATGTGCTGCGACTCGGCTCGTGTTTCTCCAGAATCTTTACGACCTGCACAGATAGGGACATGATGGATGGGATAAGGATAGATATACAGACAGAGAGACAGACAGTTGGATGGACGGACAGACAAATAGATTGCTATCTACCCTATCTGTTTACATTGGTTTCTTTCTGTAAGTTTGTTTAAATTAGTGCAGCATTGTAAGATGGATTTTACATTTCTTCAAGAAATAATGGAACAAGGTTTTGTTTTATATGATGTCAACAACACTAAAACTAAGCAATCCAAATAATTGTATTGTTCAACTGTGACTACAGCTGCAATTAATAGATTAATCTGTTTTTTGACAATTCAATTGGCAGTCAGATAGCATAAGGTGCCTTAAAAAGAATTAATAAAACATTTCACAGGATGAAGCTAAAAGTATACCATTTAAAGAGTTCGAGATAGAACAAATTCAAGGATAATATAATCTTAAATGTAAAGTGTTTACCGGTATATATTATTTCTTATTATTACTTCTCTGAGTAGGTTGGTCTCTCATACTCATTCTATATGATTAATTGATTACTAAATTAGATAACAATTTCAACAACTTACAGTATATTGTATATTATATGTGATATATATGTGATTTAATTATATAATAATTGATACAGTAATCGCATTTAATTCTAATTAATGTGTCATCCCTTGACTAGTTAAATGTTTTGGGGTTTTTTTGCAGAGAATTGAAAAACTTCCAAGTCTTTATTTGAAAAGATGTAGAAAGGTCTAAACAGGCATGAGAACTTCACTTTAAGTCGTGTAAACATGGATCCTAGGATGGAAGGGGGATAAGGCCTAAAGATATTTGAGGGAAACCTTTAAGGATTTTTTTTATTCATTTTTTATACTCAAAGTAGTTCCTTTAGTGAAGGTACGGCTGCAATGTTTGAAAGACAAAATGCTCTGGACTTCAAACAGGCAGATCTGTTTGTTCCCAATGCGAATTAAAGTTTTAGCCTCAAAGGTTAACTGAAAGCTTCATACGTAGGCAAGTTTTTTGAATCAATTAACAATTAGCAGAATTTTCTTTATTTTATTTAACCTTTATTTTACCAGGAAGTCCCTTGAGATAAAATCTCTTTTTCGAGGGAGACCTGGCCAAGAGGCAGCAGTACAGTAAGACATATAAGAACAAAGAACATCATAATAAAATCAATCATAAACTAGACTCTAGAAAAACAGTTACAATTCTCTGTGCAAGCGGTTTTCAATAGTGATTTAAAATGCTGTAGCGGAATAAGAGTCCGTAATTGCAGGGAGTTTTGAATACTGCATAGGAAAATGAAGAATTCTACAAAAGCTTATGACATGCACTCCACCGCTGCCTCCTCTCTCCTTACTACGGATCGACTTGCATGGCAAATGGAGTCCAAAGCATAAGCAATGTGGTTGGGAAGCTTCAGGGTCCTTTCAGTTTCGTCTTTTGTCAAACCAAATTTCTTAAGTGTTTTATGGTTGTGAAGTAAATCTGGTTTTATCACTGTATTCAACTGCTAGCTGGAGCATCAACCAATGCTGTTTCTTTCTGGGCTGCTCAGTGACGCAGCGGGTAGCACTGCTGCCTTGCAGCCAGAAGGTACTGAGTTCGATTCCTGGCCTGGAATCTTTCTGCATGGAGTTTGCATGTTCTCCCTGAGCATGCGTGGGTTCTCTCCATGTACACTGGCTTCCTCCACGGACCAAATATGTGACTCTTAGGTTAATTGGCTTCTCTAAATTCTCCTTAGTGCGTGAATGGTTGGTTGTCTGTTTGTTGCCCTGTGATGGATGGCGACCCCTCCAGGGTGCACCCCGCTTCTTGCCCACTGACACTTGGGATAAGCATGTTAGAAACTGGACGGATGTTTCCTTCCGTTTATATTTTTCACATTTGTAATCAAATTATTGATAATAGTAAGAAACAATCTAATGGATGAAGTTAGTGTGGTTAACCGTTTCATTTTCATTTTTAGACTTTCTATGCAGCCTCTCCAGGTTTTAATTTTACTGGGTAATTAAAGAACATAATTTGGCACCCGAATAATATAAACATCTATCATCTATATGTGTTTAACAATGCGTAAATGGTTTTAAGATGTTAGGCAATTGTTTCACAAGCAGTGGAATATACATTTATAGCCTTTAAGAGAGAATGAAGATCTGTAGGTTTTCTGTTTTTAGCAGAAACATCAAAACTGGATCATTGGAAATGTGAAGATTTTTTCATCCAATGGAAAATAATAAACTCACAAATAAGCAGAGCAATGATAAAAGCATATAACATGCTGTTTAAATCTGTAATCTTCTGACTGTAAAACGTTCAGAAATTAAAAACGCACACACAGAGATGTTGAGGTTTCTGTTTTTTGTTTTGCTTTTTTGGCAGTAGCAGAGATCTGGTGTAAAAGGATTCAGTGATTAAGGGCCAAAGTCTGGATCAAAAACCCATAATAACAAACCAAGACTAACAATCGGCCACATTCATACACAGTCGGCCAGAAATTATGAAGGAAACAGGCTGAACTAAGAGCTGGAGGCAGTGGAGACAAACAGGCATTATGAGAAGGGAACCATTCTGATTGAGCTGATGGTTTATTACCTGCATCCAGTGGTTCTTAAACACAATCATACAGGTCTCCGGGTCCACCCCTCTCAATGTGAGGGACTTCTTCCGTTTGCCCCCGACAACCACCGAGGCCATCATTTTGACTGTCTGTCAGGCAGCTGTGGTATCTTCCAGTTCAATGTGAGCAGGACGCCGCCTGCGGAGGAAAGAACCTGGAGGATCCGCCCAGTTCTGTCGGTCCGGAGTCAACCGCCATGCCTGGGCTCAATGAGCTGCTGCTGGCCTGCCACAACATAAAAATAAAAATATATTTGAATGTTTAAATATGAAACCAAATCTAAAACAATACAAGCAATATGTTAATATGGCTCCCTGTTACTATAAGCCTCCTTGGTTACAAATACTCACTACCTCTGATATAGTTTATAGAATTAATTCAGCTTTAAACATAAATAGATGCAACACAAAGCTGTTTATTTAAAATTAAGACATGGTTTCTTGGTTTTTATCCAAATGCACAAAAACTCTAACAGGATTTTATAGAGGAACAAAAGGCTGCAAACCTTATCAAGCTTTATTACCAGACTCACAGACAGGAAAGATGGCATCAACAAGAGAGCAGTCAGCAGAAACTTTAACATGTATAGGATGACAAAGGTCATTTAATAGTGCTTCATAGGATGCTGAGTGTTCCCAGGTTGCTTTAGAACCAGTCTGGATAAAATGTAAAGGTTTTGAAATGGAAAACATTCAGGTGGACTGATGAAGACACAAAACATCCTAGCAGAAACTTAAAGCTCTTTTGGAAATAATTAAAGGTATAGATATCTTCAGGTAACACAGAGTACATGTCAGACTAAATAATACTACTTCAGCGATAGTTTCAAGGTGTTGCTTTATTTGTATGTCTCTGTACTCATGTCTTTTGGTTGTGCTGTCTTCTTCTTACATCTCGTTGCAGGTGATGAAAGCAGACTGAAAATGTTTTTGTCATTGTTTCCTTTCTATCTCCTCTTTCTTTCATCTTTTCTCTCTTTTTTTTTCTTCTTCTGTTTTTCCTGTTCTGCTGTTCTATTTACATTGCAGTGTCCATATAAACTGTGAAAAAAACTCCCTGCATAATTATAATAAAAGCAACTTAAAAGGCATGAAACAAGTGGAACAATATGGCAAGTGCCATACTGCTCCACTTGTGAAAGTAAAAATCTGTTGGGCTATTTTTGGCATCTATACAATTATTCTTATTGCCACATTGCCAGACAGGACACTGTTAATAAATAAAAATAAAGGAAATAATTAAAGGTGAAAAAGAGAAGAAATTACACCAAATGGGTAGGGGAAAAAAAGAAGAAGAAGCATATATATATAACTGTTTAAACTGAAATCCAGAAAAGGTGAACTGGAACTGCCATGGGAACCTAAAGAGAAGGTGATAGGCTGGGCTGAATCCTGAGTCTATATCAGCATTGACCATGCAGGCTTATTTTCATCACCTTGTCAACTAAACATCAAACCATGATAACATCTTGAAAAATCTCCAATGTCTACTGTTTGTCTTGCCTAACAGAACAACATCCCCAGCAAAGAGCATTTTCAACTGTAAAATGTAAAAAAAAAATAAAAATAAAAAGTTGCCTGACAAGAATGCATTGTGCAACATAGAAATTCCAGGCGCTATAGGATAAAGTTTGGGGCTGTATGGTGGCATAGATGGTTACCCCTCCACCAAGGCATTAGTTTGAAATCCCAGTCTGGATTTGTATGCATGGAGTTGTCTGATTGCAAGGGTTCCCTCCATCCATCCATCTATCCATAGAACCATCCATCCATTCATGTCCATCTATCAGGTTCTGGGTCATTGCATTGCGTTTGAAACCCCCAAAGAAAGCAGATTGAGTAATCCTAACCTGCTCAGTTTACGTAGAAGAACAATGGCTCTCCTTAAAGCTCTTAATGGATGATGGAGCACCTGGTCATCAAGGCTATCATCTCTTGCTCTGCCCCTCCACTAATGATGCTTTGCATCATTTATTGCGACAATGCCATAACCTCTCATAACCCACCGTTTTAAAGCGTTTACAAATAATAACTCAGAATGCATGAAAATTACACTGGTAAAATGTTTACCAATATTGACATGTTATTTTTTTTTTAACAGTGTCCTGTCTGGCAATGTGGCAATAAGAATAATTGTCTTGATGCCAAAAAGAGCCCAACAGATTTTACTATTAGTGGAGCAATACGGCTATCGCCATATAGCTCCACTTGTTCATGCATATAAATTGCTTTATTATAATTATGCAGGGAGTTTTACAGTTTATATGGACACTGCAATGTAAATAGAACAGAAGAAGAAAAAAAAAAAAGAAAAAAAGATGAAGGAAAGAGGAGATAGAAAGGAGACAATGACAAAACATTTTAAAATATTGACACGTTAGACATCGTTGGAAAGCTTAGATTCTTCACAATTCAACCAACTAGTTCATTTTATGGACATGGCGAGCACCAAAGCACAATTAACACAGATATAGCAGCATGTCAAACTGTACCATGACAAAACAGCCACAGCAAGCAAGCATGTCTTTATTACTGCTGTTCAAAAAAGAACTATTATTTTTAAGAATAAAAAAAATACTTTGAGTCATGTTTGAACTGATGCAGCTTGTGCTGTTTTTTACTCACCCAAATTTCATATATATATATATATTCAGAAACTAGAAAGTGTTAGCTTTCAAATAATGTATCACACATATAATTTGGGGTTACGGTTCCTAAGTTATTTGATTTTCTATTTGGGTATGCAAAATAGGCGAGGATTACCAAAAATGAGGTGGATATTAAAAGCTTAAATTGGTCTTAGAAACATTTCATGTTTGATTTAGAAAGCTCAGCACTCTTTGAATGATAAAAGACCTGAACAAACTCTAGGTGCAACCAGGACAATAAGTTTGTTTTGTCACCCACTTGCATGAACATGACTCAAGTATGAGGCGTCAGTGCGAATAAATAAACAGCGTCCATCTATTGTCCACATGTTCTGCTTTGTTTATATAGATTTCCTTCCTATCGGGCAGCTTCTGTTCTCATTCAATCTACGATGTTTTAAAACCAGCTTGCAGAGATGTGAGGCTAAAGGAATGTAATCCGTCACAATGAAATGTATTTTTAGCTCAGCTGGGAGAATAAAGGGCTTCGATGATTTCTAATCTAATGATAAACAACTTTAGCACAATAACACAGTGTTTAATTTTTGCTTTCTCTTATTTTACTCAATTTCAAGCATAAAGATCCTTTAAATGTGACTTTGATTCTTGTTTAAATGACTTCATGCGTTTCAAATAGGAAGAACGGGCCGTCAGCATGCAGGCACATACAAACAGGAAAAAGTGACAGCGTGTTTGGGTCCCACCCTGGGCGTTACGGGAAATTCCAGGAATACCCAGGGAGGACGTGAAGATATCTCAGCATACCTACTGTATGTTCTGCTGCTGGGGAGACACTAAGGAGCCAAAAAGAGCTTTTATCCTACAGGGAAATTTCTCAAAAATGATTGCATACTTTAGCAAAATTTTAAATAAAAGTAATAACTGCTTTTTATTTTTATTTTAAGCCATTACTGTATGCACAAACCATTTGAAGAGATAAATGTCCCAACAACAAAGGTAAAACAAACGCAAACTAATTCATCCTGCACCATCTGGGCCTCTAATCTCTGTGGGTCTGTGAGGGATAAACTGATGGATTTTGGTCATTATAGGATGTGCATGTCAGTGTGTGCACGTTTCTGTCTGCTTTTCACCTCGAATCAGTCTTTGCAGCTTTCATTCATTTTTTTTGTTGCTTTTTTTTTTTTATTAAAAAGCTGTGCACAGCATTAGCTTTGAAAAGCACATTATCCAAAATTACTGTAATATCACTGAGAACTCGAACCTTGTCTGGATTGCATGAAAAAGGTTGGACTTGAGAAAATATGCAGAAAATCATGTGGTCAGACTCAGAAACCTCTCAAACAGACCCGACTGCATTCCTGCAGGCTAACTTGGCTGCACACGTTTAAGTGAAACATGTAGCTGACATTACCACACAGATGGGTGGTGTCTTTAGACAAAATACAAAAAGATTCAGACCGTGAAATGTGATCACCCTGCCGGCTTTTAAGGTTTTCAATCTGATTGGAGATAAAGAGTTGAGGAATGTATTGGTTCAGTGGTCCTCCTCACACAGATAGGAGAACCAGTGTGTGTGTCTGTTTCAGACAGAGCTGGTGGGAGGAGGGAGGTAATCTGAGATGATGTTTAATCCTGAACTCACTCTGTGTCTGTGTCAGTCAGAGGGAAACATGCCTTCACAAAGCAGAGATTAAACATATGTTCAAACAGACATGCCTGAATTAATTCTAACCTGCTTTCATTTGCAGAGTTTTAGGTCCTAATTTAATAACGACTTCAAACATTGGTGGTTATTAAATTCATCAGTTTTTGCATTCAGAAGAATTTTCTGTGGAAAATTAAAATCTGTCAAATTAAGGTCTGCGATAACAGCTGTTTGTTTTGCAAATAAAAAAAATACATAAATAGCAGGAAAAAAACTAAACAGACTGATCAGATCATATTGCAGACAGACACTGTTGTGTGTAATTCAGTCATAGTGAATATGATTGAACAAAGACCTCATGTGGAGTCCCTCAGGGCTTCATTCTGGGGCCACTTTTAATCAATTTCCATGTGTTCCCAAAAATTGGACACAGTAAGCTACAGTCATTCAGTCAGAGAATGGTCAGAAATTACTCCATCATAGGGTTGCCAACTGTGTCATGGTCTTGGTTCTGTTGTTCTTTACTTTGCTCCTTGTTTTCTAGATTTATTGGTTTAATTCCAGTTTTGTTGTAATTTCTAGATTTATGTTAGTTCTCATGTTTTTCTGTTGCCCTATTGTGTGTGTGTGTGTGTGTGTGTTCCTTTCCCCTTGGCTCCCTCGTTGTCTCCTCACACACTGCTCCTTGTCAGCTCGTTAGCCCTCCCTTTGTCTCTCTCTCCTATATATGCTCTCTCTCTGCTCTCACTCTTTGTTGGTTCCTTGTCTTTGCTGTCCTCCCATGCTGTTGTCCACCTTCCTCGTCTCTCCCTGGCTCCTCGTGTTTGGTTTCCCCAGATGTCTCCTTAGTTCTGGTTTGCTTTTCATTATTAGTTGGATTTTTGGATTCCTGCCTTTGTTTACTGTTTTTGCCCCATTAAAACTCCTAGAAATCTCCTCAGCCTCTCTGCCTCTGCACTTGGGTCCTCCAAACCGCAACTAAACCCTGACAAACTGTCTCTTAAAAAAATAACTTTCCTGTATTTAGACACAAAATTAGGCATTAAATTTAATTTGGGTTTTATTTAAATGTATACAATTCCTTCACACAATGAAGGACAAGAATAAATTCTTAATGTCGGGTGAAAGACATGTCCCTTATTTAATTTTCACTGAGTTGGAAACCATATTCCGTCTTCCTGCTGGAAAAAAACTAGACTCAGACTTCAGCTTTTACACGCTTTTATTAAATAAGTTTAATGAGTTAAGGGGGACCCTATCATACAGAAAAACTGATACATTATCTTGATGCTGCTGTGCCTTTCCTGACCAACATCAGAGTTAGTAGCTTTCTGTACATCAAATGCAGCCATTTGTAAAGGGTTGGGGGGGCAGAAACCCATGCTTTCCAAAAAGGAAAGTAAGGGCTTTGATCTTCACCAATCAGGAAATAACCAGAGGCTGAAACATCTTTCAATCGGCTCACTTTCACAGTCAACTTGATAATAAAGCGTGTGTGGTGTTTTTGTGTATGTGTGTTTTTAATTTAAAATACTAGTTTATTTGATTTTAGCCAGTGCAGTTTAGATTTACATAACAGTTTCGATTTACATTACAAAATAAAAAAATAAAAACTCAAACCAATTACCCATTAAATAATAACTTAAGAGAATTTTTAAAAAGAAATTGTCACTTTATTTTTCCCTAAACATTTCCATCTCCTGATTGTGGGTAACATAAGTACAGAAGCTTTACTCAGAGCTGTTTAACATGAATGAGGGGCGGGATAGGTGAGCACCATGGTGAACACACAGGTACACACAGGTGGACAAATATTACTCAGCAGGATGTAACATATAAGATAAGATAAACTGGATATGATATTACACACATGATGCTCAGATGAGATCTTGTGCAAATCTTCTTCCAGCATTTTTCTGAATTCAATCTGAAGTCAATTTATTGTAATTTACTCACATTTACCTGTAGGTAGTTGGAGAATAAAATACTCTAATAAGAATTAAACTTTTTTTACACACTAAAGTACAGCAAGTATTGAATCATAATATATCATAATCATAATATCTAGAGACGCATCTGTGTCGCAGCGATCTAGTAAAAGACGCTTCTTACCTCTGAAATGTTGTTCAAAGTTGTTAAAGGTGAAAAAAGTATCCTAGAGATCCCTTAAAATCCTGAAACGTTTATAAATCCAGGTGTGAGTGACTGTGATTCAGAGGTAGTGTTGTTTCTGAGCGCTTTGCCATTTATTAGGGATTAAGCGGCTGTACTGTCAATCATTTTGCTCCAACCCTGGACGTTCACGTTAGCCCCGCCCACTGTGTGTCTTAACTCCACCCACTTGAAGGCAGAGCTCCTCCTCCAACTCATTAGTAGTGTCATTAGTTTTTATGACATACTTGTTGGAGCTATTTATTCTTTATGTATCTATCCATTGGAATTCTGTTAATTAATTCCTAAATTATATATTTGTTTTGTATTATTTACAGAGCTTATTGGCAGGTTAATAATTGTTGAATCTATTTATCTCTGTTTTATTATTTTTATTATTTATTTTTTGTTCTGAAGTATGACATGAAGTGATGTGGATCAGTCCACTTTCTATAAGTGTAGGGGCCTGGGAATTCCCTTAATCAAAAGGCAACAAAAACTGTAAATGTGTGTAAACAATTTAATATCTTTTTATAAATTTGTACTTTACCTGGCAAAATGTGATGATGTAAAATTTCCTTTTTGTTTTATGGTAAAATGTTAAAACACCAGCAATGTTGGATATTGCACAGTGTACTTATTTTCACAATGGAGATGAATGTTCATGTATTAATGTAAACTGTGCAATTGTTGAATAAAAAAAAATAAAAAAATAAAAAAGGGGGGGCCTGGGAAAGGACCAGCAGGCATTTTGGGTTTGTGGCCCATGGTTTTTCCCAGTGCAAGAGAGGTAGGACAAAAGAAAAGTTTGAACTCTGTGATTGTTAAATAGGAAATAGGATAATAAACCTTCCAGAACCATCATCAAATTTGGACATTGAACCTTCCTTTCCCTGTGTACAGAAACTCGATCCCGGTGCCTTAGTAGTGGCTTAATTGGATGTTTGGCTTGGCAAACAATCACCACTACAATACTGTATATTTGCACTTCTTCACGCTTCCCAAAACTGATGCTGATTTTAATGTGAGAAATTAAGTATTACTATGTATTTGGCTTTGTTGTATAAATGGGAAATCTGCAATAGATAGGTTAAAATACATAGATGCAAAAATTCTGGATAACTTTAATTCTGCCAATAAATTCAATTATGCTAAAGTTAACATCCAATAAAAAAATAAAAAATAAAGAGAACATTATAATTGAATAACCTACCATTAGTCACCATATAAACACTATAATCAGAATAAAGAGTTTTGATTATTCGATGCAAATGTTTAAATTGTTATGCTAGAAATGTGTGGCTAAAAATGAATTTAGTTAAAGATAAGCCTGCATAGTATATTTAATTACATTTGAATTCCATTAATATTATATAGCAGAGGTCTTAGACAGGGGGTCCGTGACCCCTAAGGGGTCTGAAGAGGTACTGCATGGGGGTCGCACAAGTTTTGGTTGATTACACTTTTTTTTATATTCCCCCCTGCAATTTTTTTCCAGTAACTGAAATGTTTTTAAATACACGTTATCATGAATTCAACACAATTTAGTAAAAAAGATAAATGGAGGCAGAAGATGTCTTTCAGTCATCAATGCTTCAGTGACACACAGGAGCTCTTTCAAGCTGGGTACCGTTTCATTCACAACACCTGTCCCATCAACCAGGAACCAGAATCAGAATTACTTTAATAATCCCAGGGAGAAATTACTTTTGTTACATCTGTAATAGAGTGACTATAGGACCAGTTTGATAGAACACAATTTCATACAATATATATGATTAGGGGGGCCCCGCTCTCGCCATCAGTTTCAGGGTCCTTGGCCTGGAAAACATTGAATATAATAATAGCATTTCAATCTGTTTCTGCTGT
The DNA here is from genome assembly GCA_018398635.1 of Cyprinodon brontotheroides. Taxonomy (NCBI): domain Eukaryota; kingdom Metazoa; phylum Chordata; class Actinopteri; order Cyprinodontiformes; family Cyprinodontidae; genus Cyprinodon; species Cyprinodon brontotheroides. The sequence goes on along the minus strand of JAGKQL010000050.1, from coordinate 2,330,296 downwards.
TTTAATGTTTTCATGGTTATGTTTTTCTGTTATTGTTAATTATAGGTTTCATGTTTAAGCAATGTTTTAAGCATCTTTACATGATAATACGTTCATCTGAATGCATTTATTACATACCCCATGCACCTTTTCCTCCTTTTGGCACCTTCTTTTGACTATTAAGCCGATGTGACAAAAGAATTTCTCCACTGTGAGATCAATAAAGTCTTATCTTATCTTATCTTATCTTATCTATGCTTATGTACTTTATTGAATATTTTTATTCATATTTCCTGATTTTCAGTACTGTTTTATTTATTAAATTCTGCATTTTTTATTGTGGTTGTTGTTTGTATCCGTGTCCCTCTGTGAAACCTAGTACTTCTGGCAATTTATTGTATTAGAAATTTTCGACAGATAAAATTTGTTTTGTTGATGATTGATTGAATGATTGATAAATAGAATGATTTTTTTCTTGTTCTTCAGCTACTTCCGTAGTTTTTCTAAAATACCCGTAACTTTTTATATGTTATATTTTAAACTGATGTCCCAAATGTACTTGTTTTGGGAGTGGAGGCCTAAAGGTTAGGGCATAGAGCTTGGAATCCAGAGGTTCTGAGTTTAAGTCCCACTCCCAGCAAAGACCCTTAACCCCACACTGCTCCCTAAAGCGCCGCACAATGGCAGCCCACTGCTCCCTAAGGGGATGGGTTAAATGCAGAGAGTTCATTTTATTTCTCTGTACTTGTGACAGTGTAATGACAATAAAAAAGCTGGAAATGTACTGTTCTGAGATTATTAAGAGCTAACCAGTGTGCTTTGTTTTGTGTGTTACAGCACCATCTTGTGATAAGATTTTAAAACTACACCCCTTATCTATGTCAATATACATGCTGTTGATCTCAACTTTATTAAATTGCGATCAATTATTAGTGTTCTATCCAACATCGTTCATTTTCCAAAATATATCTGAGTTTAAATAAACAAGAGTCAATGAAAAGAGGTAAACAGGTGAAGAGCTTGATGTTGGTGACATCATCAGTGACATTAAAACAATGCAAAACTATATTTGATTTAAAGACAGTAAGACCTTGCAGTTTGTTTTCAGTTTCTCGTAACCAATCTCAGTGTTTCTCTTTTAGCTGCTTATTATGTTATTCTGCTCACACTGATTGTAATATGACTCCAAACAAACAGGCCACACAGTGGACGCCCATCTGTTCCTGCTTGCATATTTAATATCTATTGTTCTTGGCCAGGGTTTGTGGTTTCAGGTCATTTATTTCTCTGTAATCCTTTCACTGTGGTGTGTATTTTGTGCATTTTTATTATACCTTCTGGCTCTTTTTAAAGTTTTGTTTGTTTCTTTTTCTTTAATTTTTTTTGTCTTAGTGCTGTTAACATTAGAAGACCTTTTAACAACGATAAAATCTGAAGCAGAAAATGAACATGTCATACCTTATAAATACATTTAATTTGATAGAGTGCTTTAAACAGCTTTAACCCTCCCAGCAAAATTTCATAACAACAGAAAAAAATCTATATATACATATAATCAAATGAGACATCAGATGGAACATTATTTGCATAAAAACAAAGTTTGTTTTCCTTGCATTTATTGTGTGAATGCTGTAAAGCATTCACACTATTGAGATCCTGTTTCTCTTTATTCTTTATTATTCAAGTGGGAATGCTTATGCATTCCCACTTATTGTTTTTTCTGTTTCTTTCTTATCAAGTGGGAATGCTTATGCATTCCCACTTATTGTTGTTCACTTTAAATTTTTCTGACTCTAACTAGTCCCGCAGTTTTCCACCGATTTCAACAATTTTGGTATCAAAACGTTCAGCTTGTTTAGGAGAATTCTGCTATGTCTTTTGGTAAAGATATTTTTTGTAGTTTTCGCGATATTCAACTTTTTCTGCGATTTTTTGTCCCATTGAAATGCATGTAGAATTCTTAGATTTCAGCAAACTTCAGCTAAAGCTTCATCGATCTTTGACCTTTAACTACTTCAGCATACTTTCAGCTAGAAACACCATTCAACTTTTAAAATGTTTCCGTATCTTTCTGCTATTTCTGTTTAACTCGGCTTTTTGCTAACTTTTTACAGTTTTGCTTCAGTGAAGCTTCAAACTTTTTAAAAGAAAATTTTAAGATTTTCAGATTTATAATGGAAGTCTATGGACGGAATTCTTCAGCTGTCAGAGTGCGTGCTCAGCTTTTGAGCTTTCTTGTTTTTCCTCAACAAATTCTTCTCAGTCCCTCATTTTTTACTCTATCTAGATAAATTTTACATCAAAACGTAGGGATTTTTGGTTGTCAGGATTCAGGAAATGTAACCCTCATTTGTGTGGCATTTACGGTTTTCCGAAAGTTTGGCCCAGACCATGAAGAAGTCCACACTTCCCCAATAGAAATCCAATGAGAGATTTTCCAAAAAATCACAGACAAAATTCAAAACAATACATATTTTTCGTATCACTCCCATTTATTAACTATTTGATGTACTAACATGAAACTTGGTGAAGTTGTTCTTCAAAACCTTCCTAGCACTCACATTGAAGGAATTTCTTCAATATCATTTATGGTTTAGCTAGTTTAGCTGACTTGTTCGGGTATAGGAAAACGCTGATTCTGAGAAAAAATCAGGATTTTGACAATTATACATTTTTACATCGTCACCGTGGCCAAATAGTTTTTAGTAGAAACATGAAAGTTGGCACAGTCGTAGCCGAAGGATGGCTGACGGCAACAGTGAAAGAATTGTTTTAATACCTTTTACGGTTTTGGCTCACCGCTCGCTTGTTCAGAGGGAAAGTTTTGCTTTTGAGAGTTCTGCTCTACCATTGTGCTGCATGTTAATCAATGAGACCAGCAGGATTTCTCAAACCTTTATATTCCTCCTTCCCATTAAGGTTGTGAATGAGCTACAGCCATGAAAGTTACCCCAATCGGAGACAAAGGATAGCTCTCGCTAGACTGAAAGAATTTTTTAGATACCATTTACGGTTTGTCTTCAGCACTTGTTTGTTCGAGCTGATAATCCCATTCAAAAAGCCTGAGAACTAAGGAACGAAAGTGATGCGCATGTCTCTCTGTCACTGACAGGCTCGTTAACATCGTCAAGGTAACCGTGCTTCAAAGGATTTTACCTCCACCACTTTAAACAGCACATTTTAATCTAATGGAGGGAGACAACACTGATTTAACATTAGGAAGTGGATACAATATGACTACTGGCCATGACCCTTCCTTTCACACGCAACCCTGATAGACTTTCAAAATAAGACTCCGGGGACCCTTCAAAATAAAAGCCCCTACATTAAACTCATATTTTTTTCCCCAGCATATGGGTCAACATTATGATCCTAACTCAACCACTTTTTTAAATTAGACTCTAGGGGGTTTTTCAAAACACACCCCACAGCAAATTTCAAAATAAAAAGCCTCCCAGACTCTAGGGACCTTTTCAAAACATACCCCAGAGCGAATTTCACAATAAAAGTCTCCCATTTATGCTCTAACACAGCATCTATTCACCCAATAACATGGAAAACAAGTGATTGCATATTTAGAAATGGATTCTATATCACTGCCTGGCATGACCCTTCCCTTGACACACATCCATGATAGACTTTCAAAATAAGACTAAAGGGACTCTACAAAATAAAAGCCTCTTTCTTACATACACTCATTCATTGTGCCGTATGGCTTGTAGCTATGACCCAAACTCAACCAATTTCTTCAAATTACACTACCAAGGCCTGTTGACCACACACCTCAGTGCATATTTCTTAATCAGGTTCTAAGATTTACACTGTAATAAAGCATCTGCTAACCTCGTAACATGCAGCCTAAGCCTGCCAACGGTGCTGTCATCAACACAGTGGCTCATAACATGCAGGTTAGATTTTTTGATAAATTCAGCTCCTTAAGTTTTATTAGCTCTCTTTTTATAAGCTTCTCTCTCTGTCCTTCCTGTGCTTCTTATGGTCAGTCTTGTACTTTGGTTTGTGGATTTTCAAGCTTCTAAGGATGACACTGTTTTCTCTATGCTGATCAACTGACACATTTTAATTAATTTCAATTTTTTTTACAAGTCTTGACATTTCCACATATGATTTCAGACTTTAATACTTATTATACATATTCAACATTTATCTTCCTATCCTTAAGCTACTCATTTTTTTCTTCAACTAGTTAAGATTCAACTCCAATTTTGGCTTGATTCTGCTCTCTTTCTGGAAAGGCATTAAGCTTTTCTGCTTGCTGTTAATTCATAACATGTCTGCCATGTTTCTGCTGTTGGCTTCAGCTACTTTTAAGAAACTATATAGGATTTGAACCCTGAAATTGACGCTTAAGACTGTATAAATGAAGCACCTGCTCTATTGTTACACCACAGGGCAACCCGAGTTCCTGCACCGTCTGATCACCTAAAGTTTCAACTTGTCTCTTTTTGTCAATCAATTTTAAAACGGGTCTCACTGTTACCTGCTACACCTGTTTATTCTCTTTTGCATCCATCCATCTGCCAAAGATCTCTCAGGACCAAAACAAAATAGTCAGATTGGGCTCAATTTTAGAGTATTTTGAGAAAAACAGATCAGTTATCAGTATCAATTTTTGTCTTGTTCATCACATAGTAAAATATGCTGAATGTTTTTGACTTTTGTTGTTGTTGTTAAAGATGCTGTGTTGTATTCCATTTAACAAGTCTTCCTAAATAAACAAATGTGGTGTTTTAACAAAGCAGTTTAAATTCCTGCAGTGAAAACATACATTTGATTAAAAATACCAGTGTTTTTTAAATGTTTTTGTTGCATTTTTTTCTCTTTTTGAATACTGTAAACTGTAAAACTATTTTCAATTGTAAATAAAGAAAATATTAGAAAATGTTTTTAATTTTTTGAGTTTACAAGGGATTTTTTTTGCATCACTCTTACATTAAAATAAATTCTGTTAACCTGCGTTTGTTTTTTTACATTTAATGCTCAATGTTTGCAAGCAAATAAATGTTGTTTTTTTATCGATCAATAAAGTTTAAAATTATTTTAAACAATGCAGATTTTATATTTAAGAGTCCTACACAAGATTTAGCAGATGGACAAATTCACCAATAAAGTCACAAAAATAACCTTAGTTCTTAGTTTATTTATAACTGATCGTATTTATCTGGTGGGCTTCTTGTTTTGTCAATATAAAAGAAAAAATATTGTAGTTAATTTATAACAAACAAACAAATTTTAGTTAGGTATTTTAGTTATTTTATCTTTTTGTGCAGCACTTTGGAAACCTTGTGTTTATTTAAAACCGTGCTATATAAATAAAGTGGATTGGATTGGAAAATTGTAAAATAATTAGCTGTTGCAGGATAATGTTGAGAAAGCTGCTTGGTTTTATTCTAAAATGTTAAGTCCTCCCTAAAAAATGAAACCTTGTTTATGGCCGCCTTGAACTTTGCACCGCCCCTGATCAGATAAGCTAATCATCATTTCTCTCATCTCCATTTTCGTGACGTCACGGGGTCGGCGCTCGTGCGGCTCCGTATCAGGAGCTCGCGGGGAAACAGGGAAGCTTGGGGGAAAGTCTTCAGACGAAGCTCTGCTTCGGAGCGAGTTTCCACCGGAGACTGGATGCGGATAAAACGGAGAACAGCTCCCGGGTTCAGAGGCAGAGTCTCTATCCGCTCCTGGAAGCCGTTCGGAGCTGGAAAGTTCTCGGTGTTTAGGTGAACTTGTCCCCGCTGGACGCTGTGTTTAGGCTGCAGGTTATCGACCGAGGAACCGGAGAAGAAGAAGAAGAAGAAGAAGAAGAAGGGAGGGGAGATGGGAATGCGGTTTCTCTGCTAAACAGGGGCTCCCTTTTTTATTCAGACACTGAAACCTCCAAAAAAACAATTTAAGAGGCATAAAGCGTCATGGCAGAGGCTCGGGCAGAAGAAGAGGAGGAAAACCTGAGGAGGGACACGCGAGAGCAAGTGGTCCGCAGACAGCCGAGCAGCTCCGGAGGTAAAAAAGCTCCAGTTAGTGGCCTGTTTGCACCTGCTCACACCACAGTTTATCAGTAAGATGGAAAAAAAAAAAAACGAGATTTTAAACACATGAGAAATACCTTAACTATTGAGTCTCCATAACAATAAACCTTGAATAAAAACTCAATGAAAGCGCGCTGTCTCTTTAAAGGCGCCGCAGAGAGCTGGGATGTTTGGAGGATTTCTGAGGAATGTCACACTGCAGATAACTCTGATAGGGAAGAGGATTAGGGCCACTGGGAAAATATAAACAAAGTTAACTGGTTTTTAAATAATCTTTCAGTTTAATTTAGGAAAAAAGTCAGAATTCTGACTTTAATCTCTGAATTCTGACTTTTTTTCCTCACAATTCTGACACATTAATCTTATAATTCTGATACTTTAATCTTATAATTCTGACACATTAATCTTAGAATTCTGATACTTTAATCCTGGAATTCTGACACTTTAATCCTGGAATTCTGACACTTTAATCTTGGAATTCTGACACTTTAATCCTGGAATTCTGACACTTTAATCTCAGAATTTTGACACTTTAATCTTAGAATTCTGACACTTTAATCTCAGAATTTTGACACTTTAATCTTAGAATTCTGACACTTTAATCTCAGAATTCTGACATTTTAATCTTAGAATTCTGACACTTTATTCTCAGAATTTTGACACTTTAATCTCAGAATTTTGAAACTTTAATCTTAGAATTCTGACTTTTAATCTCAGAATTTTGACACTTTAATCTCAGAATTTTGACACTTTAATCTCAGAATTTTTGACACTTTAATCTCAGAATTCTGACACTTTAATCTCAGAATTTCGACACTTTAATCTCAGTGACCGGCTAATTTTAATCTCAGAATTTTAGACTTTAACTTCAGAATTTTGACACTTTAATCTCAGAATTCTGACATTCTTTAATCTCAGAATTCTGACTGAATTTGACAGCTAACAGACATGTTAGCATCAACCGTAGCTATGTCAATTTTAAAGACTAAACTAGCTCTCTTGTTTTAACCACCCCTTTCGCTCTTCCATTAATGAAATAGCATCACCGGGACCCCTGGGCACGTAAAAGGTCCTTATTCTGTAATGTTCCACTGTTGTTCCACAATGTGTTACTGGCACTGCAATGAAACAACTCACATCTTTGTCGAGGTGAAGCTGAGTGCTCCCACATCTCTTCCTTCTCATGGTTCCCCATCTACATTAGGATCCTTAAGTCTGAGATGAAAGTCAGAATTTCGGACTTTTTATCTCATATTAAACCTAAATAATATGTAAAAATCTCCAGTAAAAGTTTTTTTTCCAGTGGCCCTATCTGTGTTCCGTACACTGACCTTCCTCTATTTGAAAAAATAACAGCAGCTTATAACTTAAATAGAAACACTCAATAGAAGAGTATAAAGGTAGCTTTTAAAATATAACTATTTAGCCTTTACATTTCCTAATAAACATAAGGTTAAGTAACTGTTGGATGATATTACTTTAAACTTGGGATGTTATGATAATAAACTTTCGGACTCAGGAAAATATTAGATGCCCTAATCTATTTTCAATATCATGGAATTAAAACATGTTTAAAGACATAAAAATTGTTATTTTCATGAGAATCTCACATTTTCAATGTCAGCAGTTAAATAAGTTTACAAATAAATGTTATACAAACATAATATAATTGTACTTTATTGATCTCACATTGGAGAAATTTAACTCATCCCCCTGGGGAGCAGTGGGCTGCCATTGTGCGGCTCCCTGGATGCACATGTGGGGGTTAAGGGTCTTGCTCAGGGACCCAGAGATTTTTATTTTGATTTTTTTTTTTTTGTTGCAAGTTTTTCAATGTATATATTTTCTAGTTGCACATTTTTCAGAGAGTGGAGTCCAGCTTTGCAAATCTAACGGGTTATTTTCGAGTTTCCTGCTTCAGCTAACAGGATCACTCTGGTGTTGCTAAAGGAAAACATCTGACAGGATTATCAATAGTGACTCCATACAATTCTGTCTTGAAGTTCAAAGTTTGAACTGTGCTTCTTTCCTTCATGCGGACAATGACTCTCACCCGAGTGGGTAAACCATGTGGTTTCACAGTGGGTGTGGACCGCCTCAACTCCAAGCCATAAAACCTAAAGCCAACATATCACTGCTGGAGATGAAACTTGACCAAAACAAACTCATGGAAAGCTGACAGCCAATCGGTTGTGTAAATATCTTCTTTTTTTTAACAGAATATTTTTTTTGTTTTGTCAGAGGAAACAGAAAACAGTAATTGAACACCTTCTACCTGCCCCTGTGTGAGTCAGACGAGTCTGATCGTGTTTAAACACAGCAGGCGAGGCCTTTCCCTGAGGTTAAGGTGTGCAGTAATAACACGCTGCACATTTTAAACAGGGTTTTTAAACGTCTATACAGCCAATTTTCTGATGCAGTCATTGTTGTGTTTCCCCTTTCGGTTGTTTTGCAGTGTTTTCAAATGACTCTGGTTGAGAAGGTAACAGCAGTCGCAGGATTTAGAGTGTTGTGGCGGCGGTTTGAACCGTCACAAATCAGCTAGTTTCATCATGTGGCTGTTTTCTGGTTATTTTTAACTGTAAAATTATAACTTACTAAAATAGAGTGGCTTTAGATCACTTTAGTGACTTTTATTTTAGCCCCCAGTTCAAGGGGCTGAAAGATTATATCCACATTTTTAAAATAATCTGTTTTAGAGGTTTTATTCTAAGTTATTTGACTTATAAGATCAGAATATATGGATCCTTCGAGGTCTACAGTTAAAGGATTTTTAAAGGAAAAAGGTTAAAAAATGCAAACATAATTTAATTAAGTAAAGAAACCAAACATTTACTTCTTTTCAGCAGTTTACTTTCAAGAATCTATGAGATTCACCAAGAAGAAGAAGAAAATGTTTGTTCATTGAACCCAGACTGTCCTGTTGTTTGATTTAAACTCTCTTAGATGGTTGATTTTCCTAGTTTATAGTGAAAAGCAAGAGTTTCATTTCATAAGTGCTTAAAAAATCATGAGTGAATGTTTAAAATGTCCAAAGCTTCTGGAAAAGAAAGCATGAATTACAGGGCTCGATGTTAACCATCGCCCGATTCTCCCGGCAGAAGTAGTTTTTATTGTTGGGAGAGTACAAATTTCATTGCATTTGACCGCAGGGCAAGTGCAATGATCGCAAATAAAAAATTATCACTCAAAATTACTTTAAAATCACCGACTTTCGATGAAAACGTCCCAGAAGCGTTACCCGCGCCATGTTTGTTATTTTGTACCGCATTCTCGAGTGTGATTTGAAAAAGCTGGGTGATATTCCTACCAGATGGCATTGATTTGTTCGCCCACCTAGCTTATAATTTTGATGTGAAGTTACCAAAAACAACAAACGGCTTGCATTTATTTATGTATTTAGGGAAAACTAATCCTGAGTCAGTTAAGTCAGGGAATTCTGAAATGATGTAAGACTGTGGAAACCCTGTATAAAATAAACTATAATGGTTTTATCTAGAAAAGAGTCACATTATATATATAGTATTATCTTAAATAAACATACCGTGAGACTCTAAAATAAAAAGTTATTCATTTGTGACTTAACTTCTGTCTGTCTGTTGATTTATCTTAAGTTTTAACCTTGTAAAGTTTTTTTTTTCAGATTTTTAACATTACAATTTATATTTTTCAAAGCAAACAACAGTTTAAAGCAAAAGTTTAGTTGGAAATAATGTGCAGGAAGGATGGAAAAGCATGTTAAAGTGAAATAGTAATATTCCAGTGCCATGATTTCACATTCGACTTATTTCTCATACACCCCATGCTGAACAAAACTTCTGGAGTACTTTTGATACTCAAATACATTTGGAAATCTGGGACAGGCTTCATTGATGTCTTATACGACATTCAAATAATGGAGGAGGTCTACGCAATTCAAAACAGAAAAGGTCAAAGTCCTGCAAAAGCAAATCAATATTCCTCCATCCTGCTAAAAATCAATGTATTCCAAGTGCCCTGAGTAGGTAGATATCCAGATACTTTCGAAGCGAAGTCCAGCTTAGAATGACTAGTAGGAGCATAAACAGTAGTGTAAAAGCTTATCAGGACAAAATCACGCTAATACGCGCCTTCACGGCCTTCTGCCACGAAGCGGCAGACCAAACCAGCACATTCTCAGCCTAATGGCAAAGAACTCATGCACAAGTCTTCCTCAAACTGAAGTCTATCGAGACATTTTTCCCCACAGTTGTTTCTTTCTTTTGCACAGGTAAACAGCAAATTTCTTCTTCAAGCTGGCTAGGGATATCTGACGCAGAGCAGACGCTGATCCATAACACCTGGACTTTCATCTGGTTTGGTCTGCATTCGGCCTCCCAGAAGTGTGCGGATGGTGACACAAGTATAGAAAAGCGCAACACAGGAAATCCTATACAGAGTACTGTTTATGCCTCTAAAACATTCTAAATGACTTCAGTTTCGAGTTAAATTCTCTGTGATGCTACCCACTCCAGGACACTTGGAATACATTGACTCCGAGTAGCAGTATGGAGGAATATTGACATCGCTAGTTTTTGTTGACTTTTATGGACCTTTCTCTACCTCGAGGGCACCATAGACCCTCCATTTATTTGAATGTCAGCAGACAGCAAGAAGCCTCCATCCCAGATCTCCAGATGCATTTGAGATATTTTCCAAGCACTCCAGAGTGTTTGTTCAGCATGTAGGGTGAGTAGAAAATGAAGGTAATCATGTTTTGGGTGTACTATTCCTTTAACACGTAATGTAGGCTTGAGTTCATTATCTAACGCATGCATATACACACCAGGAACCTGTAAACTTAAAAATACTGAATTACAAAAAACATATAAAAAACAAACATGTTTCATTGATATATATACAAAAATGAATATTAGGAACTATATTTATCAATCATTATACTGGGCAAGTAAAATTTGTTTCTGGGCAAATGAAATGTGAAAGTCACTTGCCCTTTGGGCAAGTACTAAAAATCCTTAACGTCAACCCCTGGATTATTTACTTTTATTTCACCCTTTATCATTACTTCCATTGTCTGTGAATTGCAAGTGGAGAAGCTTTATTTCTTAAGCAATGTTACTAACAAATCAAATTAAACATGGTGCGGTCTTAAGGCATCTGGGTTTGTGATAACAAGGGTGAAACAGCACAGCTGCACTCAAAATCAACCTCTATCTGAAAGAATTCAGCAGCAAAGTCAGAAAAAAAACTGTTTAGATCAATTTAAAAAACCTGAAGAGTTTCATTGTTTCTGTCTTACTCCTCTGGTTTAGTCCTGCAATGTGTCAAAGTGATGGAAATGTGTGTTTAAAGGGCACCAGCAGGGTTTAACCAGCAGGGTTAAACAGCTCTCATGAATAAAGGAAGGTCTTTGGTTTACCTGCCTCACTCAGATAAAGACCAAATCAAGTTGCAGTTTGGCGAGGCGAAATCACCTCAAATCAGTGTCACAACAAATTGGGCAGTTTTACCTCGATAACGATAAATGCATGATAAAGTCTCCGGCTCATCTATAAGAAATAAAGGCATATGCAGGAAATGCAACACATCGCTTTATAATATATTTATTCAATAAACCATATTACATATTACTCTCAATTAAATATTAAGGTTTTGTACCCATTTGGGTTTAAACATTCAAAAATGTCTCATTGAACAGGAGAAAAATTTTTCCTGTCTGGCAAAAGTTTTTGCTCAAAGGTAATGGAGCCTTTTGCACATCTTTGAACTCAACGGCGTGGCCGTGCTGTAGGTGGTGGAGGTTGGTAGTGTTACTTTTACACCATTTACACTACCCTGGAAAAACCGTGCCGAAACCAGTCCGAGCTCAGTAACTGAGATAACTTATCGTGTGTAAATGGACCGAGCTAGACACAACTGAACCGCACTAACTGCAGACCAGTTCCAGAGGTGGGTTCGGTTCTCTGATAACAAGATGCGCATCAGCAGAACGCGTCATCTCCGTCTGGCTGCACATCCCATTCACACTCCATTCCAGTAGTTGGCGGTAATGCCCCTCCGGGAGTTGCTTACCAACCAACACACAAAACAGAAATCAAGCAGCTGAATTTGAAGAACATCTATAAACATCTATGAAAGGTTGCCGTCTTCGCCTGACCCTCCACAAACACCGAAGTACAGCAATAATAATCAAGCATAACTTAAATGAATGTGACGGGAGCCGCCATTTTGATTTGCCTGATTCCCTCCTTCTTTGTCGTCTTCTTCTTGTGTTTTATGGTGGTTGGCAAACAACTTTTGGTGCATTACTGCCACCAACTGCTTGATTTCCTCCTTTAATACTGGCAGTAATACCGCAGATCGCCACTAGAAGTCGAGGAGTCGAGGAACCGAGATAGCGTGATGATAAACGGTCGCAGAACCGAGCTCGGCCTGGTTAACTGATCCGAGCTCGGACCGGTCTCGACATGGATCGGTTTTTCAAGGCAAGTGTAAATGGGGTATTTGGGTAGTCCCAACAGTTTTCAGACAAACTTTGAGGTTCATGTTCTTTTGCTCAACATCTACTTTAGTGCCACCGAACTGAGTGAACAGTGAGAACAATGTGCATCGTTTTTGCACATCCTCGCTTAAAGCCTGCTGCCGCGCGCTAAACTCCGACTGTGATTTTGTTTACAGCTGTGTTAGACGCTTCTTCATTGGGCTCCATTCTCTTTGTTTACGCTTCTGACTGGATTGAGGGAGTCGATTAGACACCAGCTGTTTAAAAAGTTTTCCACTCATACAAGCTTACTGTACCCGAACGTCCACCCTAACCCTGAATCCCTAATTGCTATCTGGTTGAATTGTCTCTGTAAAGTGCCTCGAGATGACATGTTGTGAATTGCCGCTATATAAATAAGCTGAATTGAATTGAATCTTATTATAAATTGGAAAAAAAATTACAGGTTAATCGATTTAGCAAAATAATCCTTTAAACGCAGCATTTATAATAACCACACATTGATTTTAATCGTCATTACTTCTGTGTTTTTTTAAATACCTTTTAACATTTTAGTCATTTATGCTTTTGTTTGCATTGCTAAAGCTTTAAAAAAGTGTGTTTAGAACTAAATCATTGAAAAAAAGCAGCATTTGGGGTCTGCTTTGTTGGAATACAGAAAAGGATGGATATTAGACCGTCAGCACAGGAAGCAGACATTAGCAGTGGGGATAAAGACTATTACACACGGTTATTATAGAGCTATAAAACAAGATACAAATGTGATTAGTGTAGTGTCATCTATGCAGATTTAATTAGGATAATCAGTGTTTCCGCAGCTGGATGAGATGGACAGCTACAGCTGCTCTGATTTGCAAAACCCCGACTTAGATGTTTTCTTCATTGTCTTTATAAATGATGTTGTAATTGTATCAGTTTTAGTCTTTCAGTGTTCGCTCTCATTCAGAGAATAATATATTTAGATTTAATAAATGAAAACCAAGCGCTTAATATTCACTATGAACTGGAAAGTTAGAATTTTTTTTGAACACATGGTGTATTTAAGACACAGGTTTATTATCGCTAAAGATATCTGTGTAGGAGACAAACAGACATAACCTTTGGTGCTATAATAAGAACTTTATGTTCACCCATTTTTCTGATGTTCTTTCCGACCTTTTAAATGAAGGAAATGGAGCAAGGGCTTTCGTGTTTACAGTTTATTAAATAATAATTACACTTGATCAATAAAAAGGCGACATATTAACAGAAATATCCTTCCCAGATTATTTGATCATTCGATTAATGTTGCATCTCATTTTTTTCCTGGTTCATTTTGACGGAAGTCACCCTGTAACAAAGTTAGGTTGAAGATTAACTTTCACTGTTCTTAGAAACGCAGTAAAGGTGATGATCAGACAGAAGAGAAAGCAAGTTAAAATATGTTACATTTATACATTTATATTTATAGTTTTTGCATGAGGAGAGCTTTGACAGAAATACTTAAAGAAATTACAATGCTCTGTATCAGTCTGGGTCTAATGAGCAAAAAAAGACTTGTATAGACACGTCACATGATCTTACAGTAAGACATGATGGCTGAATACACCAGTAAAGGGGCCAATGCATGCTTTCATTGGCTGATACCCCTGAAAAACACTAATAGTGACCAAAAATATGATTAGATCGACGCATCGATCCATCTCTACTTCGCACTGATTGTGTTTCTCATGAGCTCAATTATACCATCTTCAGCTTCCATCATCGCATTCTCAAATCAGCACTTTCCTTTGCTTTAACTGAAAATATTTAACAAGACAATTAGGGCTGGGTAAAAAAATCGATTTCGGATCAATTCGTTTACATTTTTGCAAAATCGATGTGTAGGGAATGAGATTGATTAGTTTAATAGTGAAGCTCACATTTAAATGAGCAGGCATGTGCAAATGCCGACCCCAGTAACACACCGCTCAGCAAGCTGTCCCAACTGAAGTCTGATGTCTAGAAACATTTTGAATTTAAAATAACTAAAGATAATGTGCTGGATATGTGACATTAAGGTCACATCCCACTACATTGATAATGAGTGGCGCCTCGCATCTCGTGCTACAGACCACCAAGATGAATTCAAGCCAGACAGCTGCAAATATAGCCAATAGTTTGACTGAAGACATTAACAAATGAGGGCTGACCAGCAAACACCCTGTAGTTGTTACAGAAAACGCTGCAAATATGGTTTGTGCAGCGAAGATAATGCAGCTCATGCATGTCTGCTGTGTCACACCTGCTTGCTCGTGTGAGGCTTCACTTTTTCACTTTTCACAAACAAGTTTGCACTTTTGAGGCAGTTTTGTTCACATCTTAAGTTTAAAATATCTGATTTACAAGTTTGCACTTTGTGTTTAATATGACAGGAAAAAATAAAATACATGAGCATTTTAAAACACTATTAAACCACTTTCATTATTGTAAAAACAGATTGAATCGATTTAGAACTGTATGAATCCAAATCGAATCGATTCAGGACTTTGGCCAAAATACCCAGCTGTAAAGACAATTAAACAATAAAAAAGGAAACATAATTTGGGAACAAGATGAACTGATTCCCTGCTAAGCTAATGCTAACCAATGTTACTATTTGTGTGCAGAGCTCCAGCTTTGTCGCTCTGCTCTCAGAGGACCTGCCTCAATCTGTTATTAATTTTTCTGGCATCTGGAGACTTTTCAATTCTTCTCTTTAAGGGGGGGTGGTTGTTGTTGTTTCTTTTTGCTCTGGCAGATGAAGCTTAGTGAAAACCGTATAAATGATCATTGCAAATTGAGGCCAGATCTTCGTTTTCCCTCCGTGTTATCAGAAAAATGTCGTCAGTTTTTGACCCATTCCCTGCTTTTTAAAAGTTAAACATTCATGCCTGTTTTTCCCACAAACCTTCTTAGTGTCTGTGAGGTGATAAATGTCACATGTGGGTGTTTTATTTTGCAAGGTCCAAGGAAAAAACAGTGGAGGCTTTAAGTTTACTCCTTTGTGGATTGAATTTGTCTGATATTTTTCATTAAAATCAACATCTCCAATACTCTACTTTTTTATACAGAATTTTCTGTAGTTAAATAATTTTTTAAGCTTTAAAATAAGCTTTCATTGACTTGCAGAGATGCATCATCTTGGATATTCGATTAGAAATTCTTAATTTTGTTTCAGGATACATCTGTTGGATAACCTTTTAAAAAGATTGGTTTTCCTTTTTTCTTTTTCTGAGAAAAAAAATAATCACATCATTCCACTTTAACCCTTGACCTCTGACCTCCTTGAGGGAAAACAGAAACTGTCCCGATGACGAGCGTGGACTAGAAATGTGCAGCGTTGCTGGTCTGCATGTTAGAGCGTGGCTCCAGCTCAAAGCTAACATCTGGAAATGTTAAAGCACTGATGACTCCTGCAGAATCCTGCTGCAGCCAATCAGAGCCTCACTTCCTGGAAGCTCTCCGCCAATCAGGGAGCCTGCTTGAGCTGAGGGACGGTCCGGTTAGAGTTTCAGAGACCAAAAGAAGTCGGGGAGAAGCAGAGAGGGGAGTGAGGAGATTAATTTCTGACTTTATAGATTGGAGAAGAAGAAAAGTAAGGATAAAGTTACATTTTGAAGAAGCAAATGTTTAGCTGTGATCTAAAGCAAATCAAGCTTAGCTGGTTTACGGTTTGGACTGGGAAGAAAACAAAGGAAAGGAGGTGAGGAAAGTGGAAAAACTAACCAAATCCACACAGGAAAGTCTCCTAGGTGTTTTTATGTTTCTCTTTAACATAAATGATGAAACTGCAGGAGCCTCAGCTGAAACGAGTAAATAGTTCTTTGTTTTTCTGGATCCTTTGTCAACTTGGAGCTGACAGTTTTATCTAAAGGATGTGACAGACTCTTCCTTTGGTTGTTAGGTTGGACTTTTATCTGACCTCCTCGCTCCATGTCAGCTGCTCACAGAAAAAGTTTCCATAACAAATGAAAAGACTGCTTTATTCTGATACTTTAACCTAAATATACCACATAGTTTAATTGTGTAGCTTAGACAATGATCCAGGTAAAGTTTTAGTGCCATTTTCACATTAAAGCCCTTCTATTAAACCTCTTCTCTCAGAAAATTATTAAACTTTTTATTCTTTTGGGCTTGTTTAAAGAAATAAAATGTAAAAAGTGTTAGTTTATGAAGTTAAGGAGGAGAAAAAAAGATGGTGTCTGTTGAAGCTTCAGCGCAGAGTGGGCAGATCAAAAGCTGTGATTCAATCTGTGGGAAATAAGAGTTTAGATGACCTCATCACTTTTCTACGGAGCATCAAGGACGCATAAGAATATCTGGAGACTAGAGTAACAGGCTTGTTTTACTTAAAGTAATCCAGATTTCTGCATCTCGTTCATATTTGCAATATTGTGGATCATCATGCTTGTAGATGGAACCAGTATAAACCAGCTGTTCAGGATAGAGGTCTGATCTTTATCCTGTCGAAGCTGCCTAACAGTTCACACACTAGAGCAGGGGTAACCAGTTAAAAACCAGCAGGGTCCGAATAAAGAAAATCATCAACCAGTAAAGGTTCAGAGACATTTTTAATTATAATCCGTTACTTTAAAGAGAATTTAACTATGAAATAAAAAGAGGGTTTAATGCATCCGTGTTATACATTGAATTTAAAAAAAAAAAAATATATAAAAAAAAATTAGAACATCTTTCCATTTTAAAATTTAAAGTGTTTATTTTCAAGTAGAGAACAACAATCGTTCAGTTTGGTATATAGACAATTACCTAATTCACATATTTAACACCTGAACTGACCGTTAAACCTGGTTTGAATGGAGACAAAGCCATTCTAAAGCACATATCCAGGTGGTGCTCATTATAAGCCTGGATCCATATTGAACCACGATTCTGTTCATGGTAAGAACATAGCGCTTCACAGCAGCAGGTTGGGCCAAACATCCTCAAAATGTTCAGGGTCAATCTTTGAGCACCATTTCACTATTCACAAGTCCAGTTCACTGCAGTTCTTCCAGCATTCCTAACTTTCTTTCTTTTTCTCATCATCTTCTCCTTCTTTTCCCATCACCCGGCTAAGCCACAGGTTTGCCTGCTGCTGTGTCTAAAAGTAGCGGCAACAGCAACCCAGACTTGACAACAGCCTTTCATTGGCTTCAACTTGTATCACACGTAGCCGGGTCCTGGGCGCTCTGGAGGGGGCTTTACCCGTGGTATTAACAGGAGAAGCGGCTAAGAATGAAGTTAAAGACTTGCTGCTTTCATTGGACAGCTTATCTTACGGTGTGTTTAGGTGTTTTTAAATCAGGTGGGGAGACCTATAAAAGTGCTGCTGGCTGCTGCTCTTCCAACTCCAGTTCTTTCCCCAATGCGCCAGTCCGACACAATTCTCACAACAACTGATTTTTTCCTGCTACACCTCGGCTAAGCGGTCATTTTTCTTGTTTATTACTGGCGGTTGGCTTTTGGTCGCAGCACCGCCACCTTCTGCTCTGGAGTGTAATCGCTTCCTCTATGAGAAAAGGAGCAGCGCATGAACCGAAAGAAACACCACAGCGAACGAACCGAGACAATGGTCGAACCCAGCGATTCTGACGCGGTTTTCGCCATCGTCCCATCCCTAATAAATAAATAAATATATATATATTAGAGGGGTGGGTATTATTGCCAAATAAGTCACGATTCGGGATTCGAATCACGATTCATTGGCCACGATGCGATTCTATCAATGCATGCATCAACTTATTACTTGAATTATTGGCGATGCATTGCCATATTTTCTCCTCCATGTTTTGTTTTTGAATGACTCGGCGCAGTATCCCGTGAACGAAATGCTTGTGACACAAGGCAGCGTGCGCCAACACATTTGCAGCAACATCTACTGGACTGGAAGTTGTATTACACTTGTTTTTGGCTGATGTTCGCCAACCATTCATGCAATTTTA
>JAGKQL010000050.1:2241564-2306853 GCA_018398635.1 Cyprinodon brontotheroides | reverse complement strand
GCTGGACGACAGGCCCTGACTGCTGCCCGTCTGCGCGAGGAAGAGAACAGACACGCAGCAGAACATGAGGAGCGCGAGTGATGAGGAGATTAAAGGGAGAGATGAAGAGGAGGAGAAAAACTGAGGAGGAGAATTAAACAGAATTGGAGGATTTTTTTTTTTTTTTTACTTCAAACCAAGCGAGACATGGTAACTGTACTTTTTCAATAAATGAACCTAGTGTTTTATAGGTTCAAATAGACACAAAATCTCATTTTTATTCATTCCACTGGTAGTCTGTTTTGCTCAAATAGCAATAGAGGCCTGTCTCTAATTCTGGCCTCTATCCAATAAAGGCCTGGACCGCGATGCACTTGAGTGAAATAAAGGCCCGGGCCTATATTAGAGAATTTACGGTATTCGCGGATGATGTGGTTCTGTTGGCTTCATCAGGGCGTGATCTACAGCTCTCACTGGAGCTGTTCGCTGCAGAGTGTGAAGCAGCCCGGATGAGGATCAAATCCAAATCCGAGACCATGGTCTTGATTCGGAGTAGAGTGCCTTCTACCGGTTGGGGAGGATTTACTGCCCCTAGTGGAGGAGTTTAAGTATCTTGGGGTCTTGTTCACAAATGAGGGGAAGATGGGGCGGGAGATGGATAGGCGGATTAGTGTGGCGTCTGCTGTGTACCGATCTGTTGTGGTGAAGAGAGAGCTGAGCCAAAAAGCAAAGCTCTCGATTTACCGGTCGATCTACGTTCCTACCCTCATCTATGGTCATGAGCTTTGGGTCATGACCGAAAGAATGAGATCCCGGATACAAGTGGCTGAAATTAGTTTTCTCCGTGTGTGTGTGGGCTCGCCCTTAGAGTAAGGATGGGGAGCTCAGTGCCGCTGCTCCTCCACATCAAGAGGAGCCAGTTGAGGTGGCTCGGGCATCTGGTTAGTATGCCTCCTGGACTTCTCCCTGGTGAGGTGTTCCAGGCATGTCCAACCAGGAGGAGGCCCAGGGGAAGAGCCAGGATATGGAGGGACTATGTTTCTCGGCTGGCCTGGGAGCACCTCAGGATTCCTCAAGAGGAGCTGGCCCAAGTGACTGGGGAGAGGGAGGACTGGGCCTCCCTACTGAAGCTGTTACACCCACGACCCGACCCCGGATAAGCGGAAGAACATGGATGGATAGATTTGATAAGCAGACATCCGTCCATCTTCTCCCGTTTATTCCGTCAGGGTAGCGAAGGGGCCAGTGCCTGTCTCTGTGACAGTCTATGGGTGAGAGGCGGCGTACACCCTGGATAGGTCGCCAGTCCATCGCAGGAAAATAAAGCTTTTCCACTTGAGTTCAGGATAGAGAATATTGACAGATGACAAAGATTTATATCTTAGATGCCAAATGTTTGCACATTTTCTTTTATTATTTTGCTATATTTGCTGCTTGAGTTGAGTTACTCTTTCAGCTAAAGGCATATTTTAGAGTCTCTATACTCTAAAATGCTAACAATGAATTGATTACAAAATGAGTTCATGATTATTTCAATAACTGATTAATAACTATGAATCTGATTAATTGTTTCAGCCTTAGTTTGAGAAACTAACCTGAGAAAGTAAACAGGCTGTGATTGAATACTTTTCAGTAGATTAGGCCAATCGTTTTAATTAAAATAATTCCTATTCCTTGTTTCAATTCCAGTTCCTATTGGTTCCAATTCCTTTAAGAAGAAGAGTCCTAAAACTTTTTCATGCTATAAATTAGCTCGCTACCCAGAGTTCTACCCAGATGAAATACTTCCCAATGAAAAGTAGTTCCTTGAACATCTAACTTTGTGTAAACACTAGAAATGATCACATAGTTGTTTTCAACATGTATCAAACCTATGAACTCGGTGAACATGGTGTTTTAGCAGAATTTACTTTTTGTAGAACATTTTGTCTTTGGTGCAAACACATTAGACCCTTGATTTTATTTCTAGAAGGTTCTTTAAAAAAAAAGGCATTTCCTACTTTTGCTACTTAGGATGCATCTCTATTTCTGACTTTTAAGTCCTTATGTTTTAATTGTTGACAGGTTTTCTTGGTTTCTCTCATGTATTTCCTTGCTTTAACTTTTTTTGCATTTATCTCGTCTAAACTTCTTGCTCTGATATTGATATGTAAAGCACTCTGAGCAACATCTGGATCGTTATATGTGCTGTATAAATAAACTTGGATTTGATCTGCTGTAAGCTGTATTTTAATCAAGAGAACAAAGGTCTGGGCTAAATGTAATCCCTATTTATATTTTTAACAATCAAAGCTGTAAAAGTGCTAATTTGGATCAGATTCACAGAACTGACAGTTGATTTGTCCTCCTGCCTCTGTGGTTCTGGTTAACGTCAGCCTCTGCCCGAGCTGCTCGGCTGTCAGTCATCAACACTCACACCCAGGAATGATGTAATGGAGAAAGGGCTTTAAACCAATCTGCCAAATTCAACACAGAGAAACACAGTTTGCAACAGAATTTGACTCGGAAAACAAGGAGCTAATCCAAGATGTCTGAGCTGATGAGCTAAAGCTTCCTTCTGAGGAATTAACCATATTCTATTTTTTATGTCACCTATTTAATTCATATGCTGTATAGATCAATTTATTTATTGGAAGATTCTTCAGGCATTGAAAGGATAAATGGATAATGTTAAAGTGACTGCACCCTGATTGTAGTCGGGCTCCTTTTCTTTAACCCCAGAAATGTTCACAGATAAAACTTCCTGTAAGGATAACTCCAAAGAAAAAAAAAGCAAACTAGACTTTAACACTTAACTCTTAATCAGAGCAATCATCACGCTAGACTTTTACCAGATAACGAGGGCAAAGAATAAAGAAGAGCCTTAAATGATGGTTGAATTAGTTTTTATAACCTACGTGCGGCCGTCTAATCAGCCGCAGCAGCTGTGGAGCAATTACTGTTATTGTTTCTGTGTTTTTCCACTCTAGTTTTCTATTTCTATGGCTCTAACAAACTGTATCTTCATCTAACACTGAGTGGTTAAATGTTTACTCCTCCACACACACTGCTTAGAATATGGTAAAAAAAAAAAAAAAAAAACATATGCGTGCTTAATTGGAATTATTTGAGGAATATAATTGAGGAAACTATTTCTATAAATCTGAACACAATGAGGCTTGTTTTGGTTCTTTGTTTTTGTTATTTTAATCACAAAGTAAACCTCTTTACTAGGAAGAAGTTAAATTAAAAGGTTTAACCCTTTAAAGCTAATTGTATCATATTTGATACATGGGTTTTTGACACCTCTACATCATCAGTGTGATATTTTTATTCTTGAAAATCCTCACTTGAACAATAAGTCGCATGTAGGGGACAGAAAACGTTTAAAAGATTATAGAGAGATGTATGTATCAAATTTGATGCAAATAAATTATCTTATTTAAGTTATACAAACCTTTTTTGATGTAATTGGTCAAAAAGTTCAATGACAACTCTAATAAAGTGTCATATATGTAATGGTCCAGGCTTTATAGGCTTAAATTAAACGCTGTCAGATGGAACAGATTTAGAGATGATTTCCTTTAAAGCCCGGCAGCTTTGGTTCTGTTTCTGAGTGTCATCGGAACCTGGGACTCCTTAGTTACCTTCGAACCAAAAACATCAGATTAAAGTTTTAGCGACACGTCGAAGAACGGATGTTTTCTCTCAATGATCAGAGGAAGTTTAAAACATCACTGTTTAACTTTTGAACATAGTATTGTGGAAGCTCATTGGTAGAATTAGAAATAAGAACACTTGAAAACGATTCACATTATTTTATCCTCAGGAGGGGGGAAACATTTATTGACAGTTCAAATTCCTACAGCTGTCTTACACACTTCATAAATCCAGCGCTACATCCTCAGACATCTCAGTTTTTAGTAACTGCCTCATTTAGTTAAAAAATTTTCTTGTCAATATTTAGCACTTGTTCTAAAACTGTCCTCATTAAGCGAGTTTTGGATTCTTCTCTTAATTGCCCCATTTACACTTCCCTTGAAAAACCGTGCCGAGACCGGTCCGAGCTCAGTAACTGAGATAACTTATCGTGTGTAAATGGAAAGCAAACTGAACTGAACCGAGCTAGACACAACCGATCCGCGCTAACTGCAGACCAGTTCCAGAGGTGGGCTTGGCTCGGTTTTTTTTCCTGGCACCGATTCTCTGATAACTAAGAACAGATGAGCAAGAATCGCACGTCATCTCCGTCACCAGCTGCACATCCGATTCACACTCCATTCAGTAGTTAGGCGGTAATGCCCACTCGGAAGTTGCTTGCCAACCAACACAAGAAGAAGAGGAACGACTATAAACAACAATCAAATCTTCTCTACGCAACATTTTAAATAATAACACCGAAGTACAGCAATAATAATAATCAAGCATAACTTTCATGAATGTGATGGTAGCCGCCCGCATTTTTGGGTACTTGATTCCCTCCTTTTCGCCTTCTTCTTCTTGTGTTTGTTTTATGGACGTTGGCAAACAACTTTTGGTGCATTACGCCACCAGCTGCTTGATTTCCTCCTTTAATACTGGCAGTAATACGCAGATGCGTCACTAGGAGGAGTCGAGAACGAGATAGCGTGGTAACGATCATCAGAACCCGAGCTTCGGCCTGGCTAACTGATCCAAGCTCGGACCGGTCTCGGTTTTTCAAGGGTAGCGTGAATGGGGTTCTGAATGAGTCATGTGACCCAGAGCTTTGCTTTATGGCAGCCTGAGCTCCCCTTTAACATTAGAGCTGACACTAAAAAGTTGTTGTTAGGCAACAAACCAGATGAAGGGTGACACTAACCCGACCAAACTTTTGATTTTGGGGAAAAAAAACATTTTTATTTTTTTTATTCATTTTATAGTAAACGTTCAGTATTTGTTGTTATATTGCATTACTAGTTCATTATTAATTGTTTAATATCAACTTGTTGAAATTGTATTGGAGAATTAAGGTAGACCCAGACGTGATTTTGTAAAAAAATACAAGATTATTACAATTATTTTTTTGTGATCAAAACTGTTAATTCATAAAATAACAACACTGTTCAATTTGATACCAGTATAATTTGCCTCTGAAAAGCATGGAAAGTACTTTAAAAGCTGAAAGAGAGAAAATGGTAATTGCAGAGGTGAAATAATGATATTCTTCTCTCTGTGCAGCCAGGGTCCTCTCTCCTCCATCAGAGCTGTCATCAAGAGAAGTAAGTAAAACGTTTTTTTAATGATCTGTAAAGAGTAGAGATTATAATGAATCGTCACGAAAAGCATTATTACAGACAAATTAATTCAAGTTTGACTCTGATTAAAAGCACTGATTTGCTCTGTTTTTGGGATGATACTAGGGCTGCAACTAGCGATTATTTTGAAAATCGATGAATCGGCCGATTATTTTTTTTGATTAATCGATGAATCCCGGACACAAAATATTTTTATATTAACCTCTTTATTCCAAAATAAACATTTTAGACAGAACAAACAAGCGTACACAAGTACAGGTTTCTCATTAACTGTACTGGTGCAATATGAAAAAATAAATGTTTGTTTTAAAACTACACAAACTAACATGAAATGTGGCTGTACATCCACAAAATATAGGCTACTTTTTTTCACAAAAGCATAAAGAGAGACAGGCATTTTTGTTTTTTAGAGCCCCTAAGGGGTTCAAACAATAGGCCCCCCCATTTCAACAAATGAGTTTTTTTTAGACTAGAAGAGTTCTGCCTTTTTAAGACAGGAAAGTATAGCAGTTAAAGTTGCTACTTGAGAAAATACTGAACCATAGAGATAAAATAGCCCTGTGATTCAAATTATAAATTGTATTTGGAATTAAAATGAGAGAACTAAGGGTGCTAAAAACACATCCTCCAAAGACACATATTTACATGGGAATGTGGCAGATAATTAATTGACATATTACTGATCTTGCTGGATTTTTATTCTGCTTTACTTCCATAAATTGCAGGATCTTCTTTACTTTATCTTTGCCAGAAGATTTAAACTTTAAAAGCCTTGCCCTCATAATTTGCCAAATTAATTTATTTATAAAGAAAATATAAACGCTGCTTAAGCTAATTCAAATGAAATTAAAAAGTAAAATAAGTAGCCAACCTTCTCACTGTCTGTAACCTACTAACACGGTAAAAGGAAAGCATCAGAAGATGAGCTACCTGAGAAACTAACGTTACGTTTCCCCACTTTAAAATGAAACAAACGCGGCTGCAGCTCATCCTGCTGATCAGCTCTCTTTACTGCCATCCCGAAAGGCTCCAAGCATGTTCCTTTTCAGGTGCTGCACATCATAACCACAGTGCTTCCGATACCATGTTTGTTTGTTTTACAAAAATTAAGCATCAGTCTGACTTTTTTCACTTTACAAAACGCAGGCTATTTTAAATATTGTGATCAATTTTGCGTAATCCCGGCGCATGCGGCGCTTCATTTGCAGTCTGGGCTGACTCCTCACTAAAATCTCTTTGAAATGGGATGTATCAGCTATCACGAAGTTCTTGTGGGAGAGGAGGAGAATAGATAGGAAGCCCCCACGATAGCAGCAGCTGCAGCTGGAGGACAAGAGTAGGAAGCGATACATGCTTTTCAGCGTAAAGTCTCCAAAACGCCAGTGACACACCGTAAAAGTCATGCAGATTTGTGGTAAACTGTAGTAAACTTTAAAAAATAATGCGCTGGAGGATACGAAAAGTCGCTGAGTGCAGCAGCACTGCAGCTTCTTGGTATTTCAGCTCGCCATATTTTTTTCTTCCGGGACTTGTGGCGGATGGCGCGTGTCGTAGCGACACAACTAATGCGATGATTAAATTAGATTTACTTAGCGCTTTTAAAAGTCGATTTTATCGGTCCTGCTCGATTAGATTGTTGCAGCCCTAGATGATACAGATTTCTTGTTCAGTCCATAATTATTTAGAGACTGAATAAATTGCAGAATTCTCCTTTTTAGGCATCAAATCTGAGCTTTTTAAAACTCATAAATTTATCAAAGCCCTCATATATTGTTCTGTTAAACCTAGGGATGGGAAAAACCGGTTCAGTGTGTTGCAACTCTTTGGCACCATTTGGCAGCTCACTTAACGATTCTCTTAAAGGTTGCAGGCAGCACCAGAGCCTAGAGCTCCGGGCAGCGCGATTTACGTCTCGTTTTTTATGCAAGTTACGCACATGGCATTTAGTAAGCAAATACGACGTGACCAGGCGTAAGTCTAGAACAGCAAAACAGAAGCGGTCAAAGTGATCGACAGTCTGGCTTCATTTTAAGGAAGAGAAATGTGGTAACAAGGCGCTTTGCAATCATTGCAAATATGATGTTTAAACTGGAGGCAACAATTAAAACACCTGCATAAATTCTTTGATCAAATAGCATAAAATCTCATAAGGGAAAAAACCTCGACTTCACAGTGTGCTAGGGTTAAAGCCAACCACTAGATATATAACATTAGTTTCAAAATACATAATCAACTCTTGTGCAAGTAGTTCGTTTTATATCACTGGCTGTGCTTAATGAGGTTCATAGTAAGTCATATGCCATTTCTGGAAATAAACCAATTTCCTACGTCTCTTTAGGGTTGTTAAACATGCTACGAAGTTGCTCTGCAGTTCAAAGAGCGAGAGAAAGGTGAGGCTCGTTCATTTAAATCAAGGGGAGATTAGTTTGGTTTCCCGGAAATTGTGCCAGTAATGCTTTTTCGATAAACCGATGCTCTCCGAGCTGAAGAGAGATGGACGGGACAGATGGGGTATCCTGGCTGGCCTCGAGGCCGGCGGAAGCGTCGTCACCGCCTCTCTGTTTTCACTGAGGCGGAAATGGGAATGGTTCTGTATATGTATATTTCACGCAGCTTCACACGACACTTAATAAGATTGTTGTTCCTAGCCACTCGATAAGGAATTCAATATTTTCACAGAATCCATATGGGAAATTGAAACGTGAAAATTCCTTTACAATTCCAACCCTAGCTATTTTGGTATTTCCTAAAGAGAGTTTTGACTGAGCTTGGATGTAGTCAGCTTTACTTCTAAATGGCCTCTTTACCTTGGCTGCTGTTAATTAACACCTTAGAAACGAAGTTAAGCTGCTGTTAAAACTCCACAGCAAAGAGTTCAAACTAAAACTAACATTCAGTTTAAACTGAGCTCAGGTCTTTACCTAATTTTGGCCCTTTTTTTGTAATAAAAGCTGGTTTTACCTAATTTTGATTTGTCCCACTCTAAAATATAAACCTTTTCTACATTTGATTTACCTTTAGATTCCCATTGTGCGGCTCTGAAAGATGTTTTTTTTATATCTTAGATGCTCCACATGTTTCCCTCTGCAAAGTCAAAGTTTAAAAGCTTTATTTTTTCCACAATGCCAGACATCTGCCTTTATGTTCTGTTACTGTAGCAGAGTCTAAAAAGCAGCTGTTTGAATCTGATTTATTAGCAGAGAGCTAATAGAAGAAGATAAGACTCCATTATGTTAAATTATCTCAAACTTCAAGTAAACGATTTAAACGCATAAAGTTTGTCTCCAAAGGTTTCTGGCAAAGCTTCACCTCCTCCTATCTGGATGGAGACAAACAAAGATCTTTAGTAGCATTGGAAAATAAAGAAGAAAAAATGTATTAGCAGACCTACTTAGAGTATGAGCCACTTTAAAACATCTAAACCAACCCTGGTTCTGTTTATTTAGATGTGATTTAGATTTTAAAGCATTTCTTTGCTATTTTAAAGTTTTGCTACTGGTTTTTACCATCATATTATCCAGATTAATCTACTGATAACCCAAAAATGATTTCATCATTCAGAAATCCAGAAGGCAATTATGTCTGTGTTTAATCTGTTGATCTAATCTAATTGGTACGTTTTGTTTTTTTACCATCTTTCCCATCAGCATCAAGGTCCACCTCTGTCTTAGAGACGCCGAGAGACAGAGAAAGAGACAGGAGGTAAAACCCTCAATGATTAATTATAGCTCAGCTAAAGGAAATGCATTGAAGCTGATGTGCAGCAGCATTTCTGGCTCAAACGTTTACTTCCAACTGATAATTATTCCGTGTTTTAGAGTTGATTCCTGTAACTGCCCCATTTCACCATTCAACGATGGCAAGCAGTTTTTGGACCTCTATTGCTCATCTAGAACCTCCCTTTAGATTTGACTCCAGCCTGGAAAGTGCTAAACATATTTTGAGGTGCAGTTTTTCAGTTTTAGGGAAGTTTATAGGGACTTAATTCTGATTATAGCATTTTAGAATTATCAAACAAGAACAGAACAGGTTTTTTTATTAATTTTGTTTTAAGCAGAACCTGAAATTATGAATTGTTTAATTTCTTTATGCATACATTTGTAAAAAAAAAAAAAAAAAAAAATGTAAATTTTTGTTTTTATATTTTAAATCTTAAAACAACAAAGAGAAAATGTTACGTCTGAAGCATTTATTCTTAATTGATCTGATTCAGACTACAGATACAGACTAATCGCTTTGATTTGAACATCTTTGATTTGACTTCCTGTTGCTTGCCGGTTGCTAGGCGACCAGAGATCACCATCTTGGCTGCGGAGCCGCTTCCCTCTACATCCTGGTTCCCAGGAGCTGTTGGAGGAATCCCTCCTCCTCCTCCTCCACCGGCGCAGATCTGGGGACCCACGATCGCTCCGGCTCTTCAGGTCAGACTCCTTTGATTGGACACGAAAACCTTCACCTCCATTCAAGATGAAACCATCTAACTGTGACCTGCTAGTGAATTTAGACTCGATCAGTTCTGTGTTCCACCTGCTTGGAAAACCTCATCTTAAAGTTTCCTTTTGCTCGTTTCTTACCGTCGTTTCCTTCCTTCCTTCCTCAGCCTCCTCCTTCCTACGAGGAGGTGATAAGAGAGAAAACACAGGAGCAGGTTCTCCTTCCTCCTGCCCCCTCCTCACCGCCTGTTTCTAGAACGACCATCGCCACGCAGACCGACCCAGGACCTGCTCCCAATCCTCGCGGTAAACTAGAAAGCTGATTGGTCGCTCTTATAGGTTTGTTATTGTGTAATAAAGCGAAATCTGTTCCTGCTCGTAGAAAGAAGATCAGGAAGACCGCCCCGCCCCCCTCCCCCCTGCACCATCAGATCATCGGATACAGATGACCTCAACATCACCTCCAGCCAATCAGCTGTTAGCTCCTCTGAGACAAACAGCGTCACCTCAAACACACATCCTCTGCCTGTAACACACTCCTCCACACACACACAATGCTCCGCCTCCCTCAGTGAGCAGCATTTATCTTCACTACTGACCTGTGGGAGTCAAACCCACCAGTGGGACCAGAGTTTACCTGCTGAGGAACTGGCTCCTCCTCCTGACGCATCCACACATGTCCCATTGGAGCGCCCCAGGCCACGCCCTCGTACTAGGCTAGGTCGCCAGCCGGCCAACGAGGTTAAAGTCCAGACTTTGGTTAAACTGCGTGAGGACGGCCTGGCCACCTTAGCGGCCCGGGCAGCCGGCGGACGCACAAACCCAGAGGGGAACCAGGGGCCGTATCTGCAGGAGCTGCTGGAGGCGTTCAGCTCAGACGACTGGGGATTCCCTGACCCCCACAGCGAGGACAGCCAATCAGAGAGCGGGGAGGAGGACGGCGAGGACATGGCGACTCTGAGAGCGAGGATTCAGGCGTTCGAGCAGCAGGTGGCCGATGGGGGCTGTGGAGACACTGCAGGTGTCCATACGGTGACTACTGAGGGTTCAGTCGCTACAAGACCTGAGCCTCGCCCACGGCCTCGTCTCCTGGGGCAACCGGCCAAATCAATCCCCCCTGCCATCGCTCCAAAACCCAAAAACCTCCCAGCTGCTCCCAAACCCTCCAGCAGGGCATTCTGGGAAGATGGAGGAGCTGCAGGGGAATCGAGAAAGCCAGGAACACCTGAAGTCTGCCCTGTGGAATCTCACCCTGAAACCCAAACTACTGCAGAACCGTCATCAACCAGAACCACACAGTCTGATCTGGGATCAGAACTGAAGCCCTCCATCACAGCCAAACCACAGAATGTTACAGACCCTCTCCCATCAGGTACGCCTGTCCCCGCCCCACGGCCACCTCCGCCCAAACTAACGCACTCCATCAGCGCCGGTTCCTCCCCACCAAATCCCAGGGCGCCACGCAGGCCCCCGGTGGCCCCCAGAGCCAGCCTGGGAGCCTCACAGCAGGAAAAGAGCTCTGAAGAGGTCGGAGGTGAAGCTGTGACCCAAACAGGTAACATTTTACACTTACCGACTGTTTTTAGGCATCTGCTTAATCTTTATCTGCAGTTTTTCATCATAGATTAATCTTTACCTTCCAAGAACATTTTGTTTTGCGTTCTGAAGACGATTTGAAGTTGTTTAGACTTCTAACAAAAATCAGATTAAAATTAAAACAATCAAATTATTTTTTGATAAAAATAAAAATAAACTCCAAAAACCTTCCGGTTATAACTTTAAAGCAACAGGTCTGCTTCTCCTGTCGGTATCTTGAGTCTTTTGATGCTGCTTGAGTTCGCTCACTCTCCATATTTACGTTGTCGTCACGGTTCATTCAAATTGAACACGAATGCGGCCTCAGAATCAGGTGATTTCCATGTCCTACATGTCCAAAACTGTTTTTAAAAAGTCTTTATAAACCTGTATAGAATGATAGTGTCTTTGTCAGTATCTATGCTTAAAAATTTAGGCTAAAATATGCTGCTTTAAAATGGTTCACTTACTTTCCTTTTTTCATTTTCTTTTATGAGTCTGGCAGTAGTTATACAAGAGGCTGTGGATAGTGAATAATGCTTTGCAAAAATTTTGTTTATCAAAATTTATTTGATTTATTTTGTAACTAGTTACATTTATGTGATCAACGCAAAGCTAAAGAGAAATTCCCCACAGACCGCCGCTTCCATCAATCCTGCCCTCCAACATCAGCTCGCTGGAAAACAAAATGGATCATCTTCGACTCGAACTCTCTTCAAAAAAGGAGATATGTAACTGCTGCGCCATCATTCTGACGGGGTCTTGGCTGCGTACAGCAGTACTGGACGGTGTTGTTGGCGTGGGGGAGCTGATGCCGTACCGCACAGATAGAAACAAAGAGGTCTGCAGGAATGGAGGCTCCTCTGAGACTGTTCCCAGGCAGTCTTCGGCATCCAGAGGGGAAGCACTGCCCTCTGCAGGTGAAAATGAGGAAAGCACTCTAGATGCTTCCCTGCCAAATGCTGAAACATCCCCAGCCGGCTCCTCTCGACCCCCTCCGGCTTCCACACCTTCTCCAGCGTCGTCTGTCGTTGCTAATCCTGCCGAATGGCACCACTGCTGCTCCAACCATGGCAGCCTCTTCAACCCAGGGGGCGACCACCCTCACAGCTTCATCATCATCGTCCTCTTCCTCCCCTGAGCCAGGAGAAGCGAGTGCTTCAGGAGCTGGAGGAGGTAGTAGCAGCTCAACAACAACTGATGCTTACCTTATCAAAGCTGCACTTAAAAAATTTAATTGTCTAGAGAGCTGTTCTAAACGAAATTTTGTTTTGTAATAGAAAATAGCAATATAAATCTAATTCTTTTGACTAAGGGATCAAAGATGCAAAGGACACATTTTGTGCGATCCAAATTCTGCGTATCATGCGAATGGTTATGCTGATTTAACTCTCAAATTTGGAGCTTTGATGCACACACACTGCTTGTTAAGATCCCTGTTTCTGTTAGCAGATATTTGCAAAGGACTCTGGTTATTTCCCAAATATTTGCAAGAGGGAAATGCCCCGCTTCCTGTTTACGCTGCCTAACAACCAGATAGGCTAGAAGAGCAGCAGCTGCTGATAAAGAAGTTAGGTTTTGACTGGGCTGCACCTTCAGAAGCAGTCGTTATGATGATCTCTGTTTAACTCTGTTTAACTTTCCTCAACTGTGGAAGCTAAAAATATAAAAGGATCAAATTATAATGAAGGAAAGACTTGAATGATAAATCTGGAATCAACAGCTTAGGTCTAGTTTTCATCCTAAACTAGATATTTAATCAGATTTGAGCACAACAGAAGCCTTTTGTGAAAATGTTTGTTTTTTTATTCCTTTTTTAACTCCCATCTCCTCTTCTGTGTCGTGCTGTGATTTTGTTTATGTAGCTTTAATATTTTTTAGTGTCTGTCTTCAATCACTTCAGAAAAAATCTACCTACAGGTATAAATAAACAATCCTTGGAAACTGAACAAGTATCACAAATAATTTCAATAATCACCAAACAAGAATCAAAACAAATGACTTAAAAGTGTCAGCTACTGGTTCCATGGTAGCAACAGTGTACTCTATAGCTCATAGACACAAACAGATTAACAGGTGAGCAGTCAGCACTTTACTCTGATCAGGTGTAAATATGGCCACAAACAGGTGGAGTCATCATGGCATCTGTCACTGTCATGGTTACATAATAGAGCAACTAAACAGCCAGAGCATCTTTGTTTGAATGAAATATCCTAATGAATAGAAACACATCAGCTTCTCAGTGAGAAATCCAAAAACTGAATGTTTAGATTTCTTTTTTTTTTTGTAGATTTTCTGTTATTTTTGACTCATTTTAATTTATAATTTCCAGTGTTTTATTTTATTTTTTACACTGTCACAAGTACAGAGCAACGAAATGACTTTTATGCATTTAACCCATCCCCTTGGGGATGCAGTGGGCTGCCATTGTGCCAGGGAGCAGTGTGGGGTTAAGAATTGTAGTGGGAAAAAAAAAGTATTCAGCTGCTCACACCAGTTAAATAAACAGAGATCGACGGATTTCACTCAGTCAGCACATTTATTCATATCTTATATTTGCAAAGAGAGAACAGTTTATCATACGGCCCTTATGGCACAGTATTCAGCCCTGTTCTACCTGAGCAGCGTTCGTTCCCCTTTACTTACAACAATAGAAAGCAGTCAGAGTCAAAACAAATTACAGACACTTTGGTTAAACAGTAAAATGTTATGAATAAACCTTAAGAAAGAATCTGGCTTGTTTTGAGAAGAAGCTTTGCTTGTCTACAAACATCCTCGCACAAGGAGAACTGTGTGGCCTTGCAGGTGAAACGGACTTAGTTAAAACTTTTATAGTGAGTAAATGGGATGAATTAATATATGAAATAAGAGAAATCTAAATTTTCCGACAACAGGGTCTTTGCTCATGTACCCAGCGGAGCTTGAACTCAGAACCTTTGGATTCCAAGCTCAATGCCCTAAACACTAGTCCACCACTCCCCTACCTCTGCATTTAACCCATCTGCTTGGGGAGCAGTCGGCTGCCATTGTGGGGCACCGGGGGTTACGGGGTCTTGCTCAGAGACCCAGAGTGGCAGTCTGTGGGAGTAGGTTTCAAACTCCCAACCTCAGGATTCCAAGCTCTAACCACTAAGCCACCACTCCCCCTGATAAAGCTTATTAAAAAAACCACAGCAGCCATAAAGTTCTCAACACACACCAAGCTAATAAGATGGTTTAAAAACAAAACAATTAAAACAAGTTGGGGAAAAAATGACTGATTATTTAATTATTTTGAACTGACCTTCATAAATTGTTAAATGTATTCATGTTGTATGGAGGAATGACTTGATGTGCCCACCCTTAACCTGCAGGAAACAGTTTATTTCTGACTCGGTTTTTTCACAATGTTGTTTTTCCTGTTTTTGGTCCAAACAAGGAAAAACTTCCCTGAAAAACGGATAATAGAAGGTTCATTCAGGAGGAGTGTTTGCATGGCTGAATGCAGCCAACTGAACCTGTGTGGATAAACAGAGGTTGATGTATCAAATAGATGTTATACAGGAAGCAGCTTTACTCATTTTTGTTTAAAAAAAAAAAACATGCAGATGGAAAACTTTTCTTAGGTCCTCCTTTCTTTCATCATCACTGCAAATCCTTTAGCAATCGTGAGTGCTCTTTCTTTTTCTGTTGCACAACAGAAGTTGGCTGCATGACATAACCAGTCTGCATATGCTCAGTTTAGAATATTAGTTCAGATATCCTCGTTTACAACGTGTCATAATTCAGCTTGCTGTTGTAGCAGCACATGTAGATCAGGTTCTTCTCTGCAGACAGCAAAGCGTTTTATCTCATGCATGTCTGTAACATGATGCTATGGTGCACATATAACAGAGCAGGGATGAAAGGAAAGTAAACTGCTGCTGCTGCCCATGGGCCGGTAGAGAACTGGTTTGTCTGCAGCCTGAGCGCAGGTGGAGGACGACGCTAAACTGGGGAGCTGCTGATTTCATAGACTGTCTTCCTGCTGCAGGCTTTAAGAGATGTGAATTTATATATCGTCTTATTTTCAACAAATGTTTTTCTTTTTTCAAATTTCTAATTTTCCAGATTTTATTTTTAGATTTTTATTTTGTTATTGGTTTTTGACATTTTATTTATTCACATAAAAGTTTTTCTATTTTTTTTATTAAGTTTTACGAGTTACATTCTTTTCAAATTACCTTTTGCAGATCACATTCTCTTCACTTTAAAGCAAATAAACAATCCCACACGATTGACCAATAGAAATATTGTTGCTAGCGTCCAGCTGACCAATAGAAAAGCGTGTTTGCTCCCTCCACAGGAAAGCCCCCCCCTTCACAGAAGTTAATTCAATTTATGAAACTGAAATGAAAACAAACACCTTTAAAAAAACTTAAAATTCAAGTGAATAAATAAAATGTGATAAAATCTATTAAAAAAAAGTTTAGAAATAAAAACTGAATCGTCATTTTCACATTTTCTTTGCAAATAATGGAGCTAAATTCACTCCATAAATGTTCTGAATTCTGACTTTCATTTGCTCTTAAACATTTAAATGTCACACAGTTAAAATATCACCAAAAATAAGAAAAAAGTTGGTAAAAAGAGCTTTAATTATATATATTAAATTATTTTTAATGTTTTTTTCCCTCATTCTAGCTAAAGGAGGAAGTAGCCGTTCCACGGTCAAACCGGCAGCGCCCGCTTCCCCTCGCAGAGCCAGCGGTGAGACTACAGTCCCTGCAGTGTCTGTGTGTGTCTTTGCGTGATCTTTAACACTGATCTGGATGTGGCTGCAGCACAATGGTGTGTTTGAGAGCTTAGAGACACAAATGCAGCTCATTCATTATGCTGCAGAAACATGCAAACGAGTGGACAGATTTTATGTGCTGCGTGTTTGTATGCCACTGCGTGTTTGGGTTCAAGACAAAGAGGGAGGATTGTGTTATGCAATCTAAACTTGGTGGGAGAAAAATGGGATGATTGTGTGTGAAGAAACAAGCCCCCACTGTTGTTGTGGGTTTAAAGTGTGTATTGGCCCTCAGTGTGCATTGCTGGCTGGGCTTTCAGCTGGTTTATTGCCTCTTTAAATTAGGCTTGTCCTGAACTTGTAGAAATCTCACCCTGCCAGTATTTAGACTGGTCCATGTTCGCTCTAAGATAAGTGTTTATTCTGCAGAATATGACACTGAAGTTCTGCCAAAACATTGTTTCCTAGAGTCACTTAAAAAGGGAAGGTTAAAGCTAACTTGAACAACAGTGGAGAAGAACAGCTGTTGAATTTCACACTGAGCATCTAAATGTGCAAGAAATGGGATTTAAAGAGACTTGGAACAGAGCTTGGATGTTTGTGCTTAATGTGGCTGTCTGAGTATTTCAGAAACTGCTGACCTGCTGGGTTATAAACAACCACAGCTCTGTTTAAAGATAATACCCAGTGAACAGCTGTGTAAAGGAAGAATCATGCTTTGTTGATGTGGTTTGGATCGAAGAGAATCTAGAAAGGGTAAACTGGACAAAGGGGCTAGAAAAGCAACATTAGGTCAAATAAGCTAATGCTAAGCTATGCTGAATATAAGCAAAGCTGGAGGCAGATGTGCTACGGCAGCAGGAGACCTCGCCAGCTGCTGTTTCTGTTTGAAAACAACAGCGAAATATTCAACATTTGATCATAAGACTGTAGAAATGATTGCGATGGAAGAGACGTAGAGACCGATAGGTCAATAAAACCCATTTTTTACTTTACACAAATAGTTATTTAAGTGATAGCTTCAGTCAAGTTGAAAGAGGATCAGTTTTGCTTTACGAAATCTCATTTTAAACCAAACTAAAGAAAAAAAATACTCTGAAAATCAGTTTGAATCAAATAACAAAATAGAGCTGAACTAGAACTGATTTAAAAATTGTTTAAAATAAAACAAAAATGTGATTTTCCTGAATTATAAATCTGTATTGACCTAATATTCCATTTATTTCATCTTTTCGATATAAAACATTACGATGTTGGATTTTCGGTTTTATTTTATTTATTTGGGTTTCTCTGTTTTGGATGCCGTTTATCTCACTTTTAAAGTTCCTAAGTTGATGTAAAGTCAGTTGTAGCTCAATGCTAAAGCACACAAACCTGCTCCCACAACAGTAGCTGTGAACACAGAGTAATCACCTCACATATACAGGTTTGGATGTGATCAAAATGTAGTTTAAATGGTGCATGGAAACTATTTTAGACCAGTAGAGGGAGCTAATGTATAACTGATCATCTAGCTGCACAGGGGAGAAGTTATAGAAATAACAGCAGAATAGGCTGGAAATGGATTTTCTTCCTTTATCTATCACAGTGGGTTGATATTTTATGTTTTATAAAAATAATTTCTCATCTTCCTTTCACTTCCAGCTCCAAATCTGGCTCCCAAACCGACTTTAGTACCACCAGCACGTCCAGATCCAAACCCAGTCCCTCCTAAACCCACAGCTGTCAATCCTGTTGCTCCAACCAAACCGCCAGGACCGCCTAAACCACCAACACCAGCTCCAGCCATGAGGAAGAGCTCTATACCCCAGTCCAAACCTGAAACAGAAAACCCTCCAAACACAGCGTCCTCAGACACTTCTCTCCCTCTACGGTGAGAAAACGAAAATAAACTGAATCAGCGGCATCAGGAATACACCTTATGTTATGAATGCTTTATTAAAGAGGCATGGAAGTGATTCATTTAGATCAGAGTTTAAGCTAGGGCTGGCTGTTATGGCCTAAAAAAAATCTCATTTTAAATTATTTTTAATTTGATTTCTGATTGTTTTTGTAATTTTTTTTTTTCGCTAATCATTAAGGAAAGCAATAAGTACAAATGGGTCACCATGTCTTTGGCTATGCGAGGGGGAACATCACTACTGCGCTGCACTATTGGCAGCCGTGCTTCTGTTAACAGCTAGCTTGTTAGCTATCTGGACCCGGAACCTTTTCTGCCCGTTTTAAAATATGCATTTTAACACACAACCCCATTACTTCTAATACAACAGCATCTAAATAAACGTACCCCCTCCCCCTCGCCAGGAACCTTGTAAAAGTAATTTAATTATTATTTTTTAAAATAAGGCCTTAATTTGCTTTAAAATTCATAAAATGTGATTATCGTGGCATTTAAAAAAAATGTGTAAAGTTTCTGAAAACAATTTCGTCAGATATATTATATCGCGATATAGTTGCACCGAACTGCTTCCGGTTGATCGTAAAGCCGTATGTTCTGAAAAAGGAGCTTGAGGCGGAGAAAAAGCCAGAGAATTGGAAAATGCAAATTTCAACAAAAGTGCCTGGAAAACGAGGAATTTGCGACGTGGCTGCAGCCTGTCATTGGTAAAGATCACAAAGGATTTTGCCCTGTTTTATTTATTTATATATATATATATATATTTATATAATGTCATGGGTACTTATTTCTCAGAGCTAAATTATTTCTAAGTGCACTAAAAGAGCATTAAAAAGTATTAGTTACTCATTCCTGTATAAACACCGGTGTGTTGTTAATGTTCACAAGCTGCTATTTGCTGCTGTTTCTTTTGTCTTGGCTGCAGCTCGTTCCACTAACTGTACCCCCCGCTCCCACCCTCCTACTAAACTTGTGTTTGGGTAGTAATGCGTTCTGATAAGCTCCAAAAGACACGTCATCATAGCAGCTAGAGTTATCGCTGGTGTTGCTATGAAACTAATGTTGAGAAGTTTATTTTCCCCTCCCAAAAAATCAACAAACAACCCAGCCACAGTTGCTGCATGCCGGAAATCCACCACTAAAAGAACTTTAGG
Source organism: Cyprinodon brontotheroides (assembly GCA_018398635.1). Lineage (NCBI taxonomy): Eukaryota > Metazoa > Chordata > Actinopteri > Cyprinodontiformes > Cyprinodontidae > Cyprinodon > Cyprinodon brontotheroides. Next base: position 2,287,807 of record JAGKQL010000050.1, on the reverse strand, counting down.
CCCTGCTGTTCCGACAACAGATGATTTTATTCCTTTTTTCAGTACGAACTTCTCTCTCACCTGTAGTTATTTCATTTGCCATTTGATGCGACGCTGCCGATTGTCAAACTTTTTTAAATCGCCCTCAAGAAAAATTCAAATTAATTTAATCGATTTTTTTGCCCAGGCCTAGTTTAAGGTTTGATAGTCGTTATTCTAGTTTAGTTTTTTTAGTCTTTAAAACCACAAAGATTATGATTTCTGATTCTGTCTTGGAGGAAATGCTGTTTGTTAGCATGTGTTGAATCTTTAAGCATAAACTGGTTTGATGGCCTCTCAGATCAGCTGGGAATAAGCCCCACAGCCTACAGAGCTTTTATTGTGAAATAATAATTTATTTTCTAAATTGAACATTTGTTCCCAGCATAATTAAAGCCTGACAGAGGTTTTGACTACTTGGTTTTCTTTCTTTCATCCTTTTTTTTTTTTTCCCCAAAGTCCACCAAGTGTTAAACTCCTCCCCCTTCGCCCTCCACCAATCAAAGCCGCCCCAGGGAGACCCCCACCCCCAGCCATCAACTCGTCCCCCTCAACCAATCAGATCGCTGCCTCCACTACACCTGCCGGACGATCTTCGCCATCACACTCCTCCTCATCTACTCCCATGGCTAATCAGATGCAGACACAGAGGGTGGCAAAAAAAGGCCCCCCTCTGCCGCCTCGCCCTAAACCTGGACACCCGCTGTACAGCAGCTACATGGTACCCACACAGACACACCCAGAGATTAGTCTGTGACAAACAGATCTACGTTATTTTTGGATCTGATTTTGATCTGGTTGTTTCCCAGAAACAGGAAGTCCTGATTGTCCTCGATGATCCGATCCCGACTCCTACAGAGCCCCAGGAGTCAGATGAAGGGAAGAATCAGAGCAGCGTCATCAGCCCGCCTCAGTGTCTCCTGGACTCGGACCCGCAGCCAGAGCCCGTCCAGGATAAGGAGAGCGAGTCAAAAACGGTCATAGAGGATCTCAACCAGCCAGACATCCAGGTACAATGCAGGAAATCATTGTGGTTTTAATGCATTTGTTTAAAAATATACTTCTTTCTATTCATCTTGAACCAGTGTGTTTTTTATTTTATTTTTATTTCAGCAATGTACCAATGAGTTTCCGTAGCCCAAACTGATTCCTGTTCATCACATTTTGTTCCTGGATGTTTACTATTAACCGATTAACTAACTCACTGTGGGACGCCACCAGCTGCAAAGTTTTACTTATATTCTCATTTCTATGGTTGTTTCACCGCCTGAATTTTATTGCCCTTTAAATTAAGGTTACCTCATAGAGGCAACTAGATTTTGAAGCCATATCGCTGATCCATAATTGAAAATGAGAAAAAAAAATCGCAACCTAAAATGGCAAATTGTGCTGCTAAACAATTTAAATGTGTCTTCATCACTCAGATGAAAACGGTAGCTGAATTGTAAAACATGAGATGCTGGCCTGAGGTGAAAAAGGAGAAATGTATGGCATCCGCATTAATGCATTCATTTTCATTTTACATTATTCAAGAAAAAGCCACTAAATAATAGGGTTTGCAAAATAATCGCCATCGCGATTCTAATTCTTGTGATCTACTGTATACCCACGCATCGCATTCTGACGCCAAGTAATGATTCTTAATTTTAAAAAATGAACAAATAAAATACATGAATGTTTGCACATCAGCCAAACCAAGTGGAATACAATTTCCAGTCCAGTAGATGTCGCCATGATGTGTTGATGCCCTCATGTTTTGTGTCACAAAGTCCGTCCGCGGGATACTGAGACGAGTCATTCGTAAACAAAACATGGAGGACACTAAGAAAATTCGCCAGTCAGCCACTGGTAAGGGCTGTATCCTTTTCCTACAGTGTTCAGTGAAAATAGCGCGATGCATTGCAATATTTCAAGTATTGTGATGCATCGTGATAGAATCGCATCGTGGAATGTGAATCGCGATTCGAATCGAATCATTACTTCTTTGCCAATACCCACCCCTGCTAAATAATCTCCGTACATAATCCGAAAATCTCCCAGAAATAATACAAGTGGTCATTTAAAGATAGAATTTAAATGTAATATACCCACAAGTGGTCTGCACAGTAGAGAAGTGCTTAGCTCTGTTGCATTGCAGCAAGAAGGTTCTGGGTTTGATTCCTGTTCTCCCTTTGGGTTCTCCAGGTACAGCAGCTTCCTCCAAGAGTTCAAAAACAATACTGTTAGGTTATTGGCTTTTGTTAAAGATATAGTGGAGATTGTTCTTTTTCCTTATGGATCATCTAAATAAGTGGTCCTCTAATTGTCAATCATTCTGGTGATATGTTTACGTGGGGCCATCCTATGTGCTTTCGTCCCCATTTTCACTGAGTGAGTCTGACATAGTGGAAAAATTACCAAATCTTCTTTTGGAAAAAGCTTGTATGAATAAATTAAATGGCAGAAATGGCGTCGTTTAATAGGCGTTCCCTCTTGGGAGGCGGGTACAGGGTTCTACATGTGCATCTGTTTTTAACCCTTTAAAGCCCGATCCAAGAGAATAAAACAAAACAGAAAATTACTTTTTTTTTTTTTGGTTTTGAAGTCCTTATTTGGCCTTTTTAACAAAAATATGTAAAAAGAAAACAGAAGAACATTTTTTATATTAATAATTTATTACTATGCGATAAGTTTAAGATTATTTTTTGTGTAGTCTTCTACTCGGCTGTTATCAGGTATATCTGATTGTGTACAATAGGATTTTTGAGCAAAGTTTTTTACCCATTAAATTATGCAATTAATTGCACAGACAAAAAACATTTCAGAAAACCGTATGTATCAAATATGATTACATTTGGTATTACAGGGTTAAAGTAGAGAGGGTGGGACTTTTTGAAAATTCCCTAAACTCTCTCTGGCTATCTCCTTAATTGTCCTAGGGTGTGTGTGTGTGTCTCTATTTTGCCCTGCTGGGCGTAAACTGGCAACCTATTCTAGGGTGGTACCCCGCCCCTCACCCATACTAAGCAAGAGAAGATGGATGGATGGATGGATCTCAAAAGTGTTGCACTGGTTCCAAAACAGCCAAATTTTATGCTGCCTTTAAAATCTTGGATGCTTCTGTCATCTTTTGCTGGTCTCTTGTATAAAACTGCAGACACCATAAAGAGAGTGGCTGCATTATCTACTGTGACGAGTGGAGAAAAAGGTAGCTTTAAGATGTTTCAGCAAGAGAGGTCACCTCAAAACATGCAGTTAGTTCACCAGATTATGATCCTAGTATTAAGCATTGTTTGGCAGCTCCCAATAATAGACTCCTTCATAGCCACGGTTCAGCATTCACTGGGATTCCACCTATGGGCTCCTCTAGCTGGCCGGGCTTTCTGGGATTCCCTGCTGCTGTTCCTGTTTTTCAGGAGGTAAAAACTCCATCACCAGCATATGAAAACAAACACATTTAAATTTTTATACTTTCTATAGTATTTATAGATGGTTTCTCTACAGTTCAATAACAAAAACAAATGAATTGGATTATTTACTGAACTCTCACTTTTGTACCTGGAAAAAAAAAATACATACGACTGTTTTTTAACTTTAAATGTAAATATTCTTGTTTATTTTGGATGGGGATCACGGATGCAGAGACCGTCTCCCTGCCAACTCCCAGATCAGCTTCTCTGATTGGACGAGCTTGATGCACATTCATGCTAGGAAGCTCAAAACACTGCGGCAGACGGTGGAAACACGCCGCAGGAGAGACGCCCCTTGATGCGCGACCAACATAGACTTTGAATGAAAACCAGATGCCCCAGATGTTTGCTGTGTAAACAGCATTGATTTTATTTATCTATTTGAAAGGAACAATATGATCAAACTTTCTAACAAAGGCCTACTCATGATGAGATGCACAGTCTATATCAAATCTTTGTTTTCGTCTCAAATTGAAATAAAAAGACGTAGATTTAAGCTTAAGCGCACATCCAAACACATGACAATATGCCCTTAATTATTAAAATACATGATATAATATTTACAGAGGCTCACAAATATCGAAGATGTTTATAATCCATAGTTTTATGTTTGTTTAAGACCACTAGAGGGCACCATAGCCTGTTTATACAACTGAGGTGAAGAAATATGATGAGAATCATGAGTTGTGCTTTGATGCTCATTAATCCCATAAATCCAGGAAGAACAATTTATAACAAACCAGACGCCTTCAGCTTTATTATGAATAAAGGCAGATCCTAAGAAATGTATGATTTAAGCACATATTGAAAATATCTTGATAGAAGACTTCATAAAAGGTTTTACTTTCTGTTTTTATTGATTTTAAGAAAACCAGAACTAGTATAAATATTTCTGAACCTTTAAACCCGGAGCATGACAATAATTCAGTATCAACATATCGTGATTTTAATTTTGTTCATTAACAGTGATATATGGCATTTCTAGATCTGAAACAATAAGAGTGATTAATCAATTATTGAAATAATCAACAACTAAGTTTGAAATCGATTAATTGTTAACGGGAGTATAATGATTCTGAAATATGTAAAGCAGAGAGACCAACCCACTTAGAGCAGTAATTATACCAAAATTGTAAAAAGAAATATGTAAACATTTTTCATTTAATAGGATAATTTTTTGTCAATATACTGTATTCAGAACTCCTCAAGTGGAAAAGTTTTAGTTTTACCTGGTTTAATTTTTGAAAAAGTCTTCATTAAAGAACGTTTAGATTATTAACCAAAAATATGATCAATAGATGAATCGCTTTGCTAAATAATGGTTAGTTGCAGCCCTAGGCATTTACAATATTTCACTTTACTTCACAGTCTATCATTATTTGTCACTGACACTCTGGGTTTAAGTGTTTATAAACAACATCTATAAGTTTGTTCAATATCTGTTTGTCATTCCTGGCAGTTATTCTATTTTGTTTGTGTCGATAGTGGAATTATATCGGATTAACCAAACGTAATAAATATACTATGGTGTAATATTTGGTCATGTCATCCAGTCCTGTTTCAGACCTTTATTATTTCACCCTAACAGTATTTTCTTTCTTTCTGCAGTCCATCCTGCCTGCTGAGCTCAAAGAGCAGCCGGACCCCCCCGCAGTCAGGTCAGAGAGCTTCACTCCATGATCAATCCAAGATGAATCAGAACCACCCAGATGCTAATCCTGGGACCTCTGTGTGTCGTCCGTCTCTGCAGCGGGCCACGATGCGTCGCTCTGTTTGACTACGAGGGAGAGGAGGAAGGTGAGCTCACCTTCTCTCAGGGGGACGTCATCGCCCTCCTGGAGCTGGTTGGTGAGGAGTGGGGGCGGGGCCAGATCCACGGGCGAGCTGGGATATTTCCACTCAACTTCACAGAGGTGTTGGAGCCCCTTCCAGAGATCACATCGTCATCATCAGTAGAAACCACCAAACTGGAATCAACAGAACCAGGAGAGACGGAAAACTCTGGTGAGTCACAGAGATTATAATCTGCTGGAATAAATGTCCACTTTAACCAGAGACAGTGTCTCCAGAAAGAAGCTGGTAAAAGGAAAGATGTCTGTGTGTTGAATATCAAACATGTTTGATTTTCTCCCGACCTCACGATTCCTGATCTGGAGGTGGTCGTAAGAGGCTTATCACCGCTCGTAACCCCCCCGACTCACGACGCACAATTAGGCTGAAAGTCGCCCCGATCTGAAAATTCTCGCACGACTGGAAAATCGCCCCGAAAATCACACTTTGTACTAGGGTTGTAAATCACAACCATTATGGCGACTTTATTCAGTATCGATTTCCTGACCCAACGATTGGATTATTTTCGTTACTCAAGAATACAACCACAAAGATTAATTGGTTCATTTTTTTTTTTTTTTTTTTTTTTACCTTAATGGCTGTTTCAAATTTAAAATAAATTTAATGAAACCTTAATATCGTTATGCATTTTATTTGAGAAACAACAGCAAATAACAGAAGTACAAAATTGTACTCCACCTAGGCCTATGAAAACCTCTTTCCCTGAAAAATAATAATACCCCTGCGTTATAGATTCTGAAAGGCTTTGTATAAAAAAAATACTGCACAAAATCAGTGCAATGAGTGTAATGCAATACCTCGGCTCCAGACAGTCGACATCCTCGCCCCCTCCGCAGACGCTCCGCCGCACCTCTCCCAAATTGTAGCTGACCGCAGACAGGAGGCCGGCTTGTTTTGTTTTGATGACCAAAATTGCGGATCGTCGGCTGTTGGATCGATGCACTGATACAAAACTATTATTTACACCGTTGTTGTGTTGTGTAACCGTTGCCCCACCTGCACGCCCTCTGTAGTATTCTAGATCTAGTCTTCATTGAAGCTGAACTTGGCAGAGATCTGTAAATCATCTCCAGCTAGAAGCTCCATGTTTCACACATGTGCCTGCCGCTTTCCCAGGTTCAGTTATTCTGCATTTGCCACTTATCAAATACACTAAAACACTTAATCCAGTTATGTAGATAAGACATCAGACTGAAAATAGACACAGGGGGTCACTATGGTTTTATAACAGTCAGGTACTTTGTACTGATTGACTGCTATGATATCATACTGATATTCTTATATTCCAGATTTAACTAGATAAAGCAAAATCCCTTTAAATATGTTTTTATAAAGCTAAATGTGTTGGATTAGAAGATCCTAAAATAGTTTTTAAAGATGTTTTTTGTCAAATTTAATTTTATATAAACTTCTGTCATTTTTTTTTCTCTCTTAATTGCTTTTAAACCTATTTACACACTTTAATTTCCTTTTTTTCTTCATTGCATGTTTATCCACAGTGACCATTAAGCCGTCTGAGTTAGAGGTGAGTGTTTCTCTGCTTGTTTTCCATTATTATAAAGCTGTTTTCTGTTAGTTCAGTCTGTCACAGCGGCTAAAACAAGTATTAAACACGCCACCATTTTTCTCAGTTAATATATTTCTAGAGGTGCTATTGACATGACCTTTTAACCAGATGTCGGTAACAGTTCATGCAATCCACACATAAAAAGAAATCAAACGGCTGTATATCCTTGTAGATATGTATTAATGAATGCATTATCACGTTCATTAGGATTCTGTCAGTTTTCTCTACTTACATACGCACTAAATCTGATTTTATTTGTGGGAACAGACAGAGGAGTGGGTGGTTGCTCTGTTCGACTTCTCTGGTCAGACGGCAGAGGACTTGTCGTTCCACAAGGGGGCGCTGATTCAAGTGACGGAGCACATCGACGCTGATTGGAGGAGAGGTCGACTGGACGGGAGGGAGGGTCTCTATCCCGCTGCTTTCACACAGCCCTGTCAGGGTACAAAAATAAATCTAGACGACACTTTTCTAGAGTCATACACACATTAAGAAATTAAAAATATTAGAAAGAAAATTATAAAAGAAAAAAAATTGATTGGTGTCATAATTTAAAACACATTTTTGCCTCTTTGGTTGTTAATTTATTATTATTATGTAAAAAGATTGTTGGATGGCTAAAAAGGCTACCTCTGTTTTTTTTTTTTTTGTTTTTTTTTATGTGTGTTGTGTGTGTTTTTTTTTTGTTTTTTAAATCAGCTCAACCAATCACAGGCCAGCAGTCTGCGGCTAAAGGAACGGCTAAAGCTGTGTTTGATTTCACAGCAGAGAACGAGGACGAGCTCACCTTGAAGGTTCTGGATTTAAACAATTTATTTTTTGTTACATTGAATCCAGAGCTGCGCTCTTGTTTTAAACAATGGCTTTCATCCCGTTTCGTCTGTTGTAGGTCGGTGACATCATAACACAAGTTGAGTCCATCGATGAGCAGTGGATTATGGGAGTTGTGAGCGGAAAGCGTGGGATCGTTCCTAAAAACTACATTTCATTCCTTCGATGAGGAAGTTAAAGCCACAGCGTTAAGCAGACTTTTGGACCATTAACGACCCCTCAGGGGCGTTTCCTGGCTCTTTTTTATTCTAGTGTTTTTGGATAAAAAATTCATCCATTTCAGTGTTTTGTTTTGTTTGTTTTTTTAGACTAAGCTTTTTTATTGCCAGGAGCATTATTAAAGGACCTAAATCAAGCCAGATTGTTTTTAATGGTGGATTACTAAACTGGAAAAGGAGGAACTTTGAATGTTTTCTTTTAATTTAGATGAACTGAACAGAAGTTTTCTAGTTTGCTGACAGATTTCCCCCTTGTTTTATCAGGACCTTCATATTTTACTTTTTTACTCATCGTTTTACCTGATTGTTCAAGAATTTAAGCTCATAAACCACAATCCACAATTGTATCAAAGGAATTGAGGTTATCTGCTTCAATTATCATTTTCTCTTCTTTTTCTGCTTATTTTCTGTCTTCATTCTTTGTTTGCAACCATTAAACAGCAACTCATAATCTGTCAGAAAATACAAAATATGCAATAAATTTACTGAACATTAATTGTGCAAATTTCCTTTTTTTCATCTTAAACATCTGGTTCCTTAAAATCAACATACCATTAAACTTTAAATCTTACAGCTATGATAAAGTACTGTAGTAGCTGGTAGAAGCTGCTGATGGGATGCAGTTTACAGACTAAATTAATCTAAACTTTATATTATGTGCTCTAATGCTACGTTCAAGCTGCAAGCAGCAGGAGCAGCAAAAATGCGCATGCTGCTTCATTTTTGGTGCTTGTAGAAGTTTAGCCTCTTTGCTGCTCTAGCTGCGCGGTGATAAAGTGGGTCTGATGCGCGTTGTGCAGAGCTACCCTATCCTTTCTTTACCACTGTGGTCAGTGGGTAAAAAAGCTGTTTTAATGTTTTTAAATGGAAAGTCAGCCTGAAAGCTTCCTCAGTGCAGTCAGTTGATCAAGATTACGATCCTGTATTCAAATATTATTTGGCTGCTCTGTCACTATGAATCCCTTTCAGCAGCAGCCTCTGGCTCGGTCGACTCTTCGCAGTTTGCCGCTACTGTTCGCGGCGGCTGTAAGTCGTTTTTCATGTATGTAATTCGATACATTATTACAAGAAACATAGAGAAATCATATCTGTATTAAATATATTTTAAAACAAAATAAGGAAAATTTATACATACTAAAATTAAACTAAAATCCTGTTAATATTGTTTTCAAAGTAAGACATGCAGTAAAATGGTATTAAATTAACAAAAGTTTCATTTTTACACCTTTCCAAACTTAAAGTTTTCACCCTTTCCAGCTCTACAATAATACATTGTTACTCTGTAGAAATGACAGGAGCCACGTTGTTAAAAGTAGTGGTTATAATGGTTATAATGTGGTTAGAAAACAAAGAGTAAATGCCAAAACACATATTTAACCAACACTGTCATCCATGTAGAATAGAAATACACTTTATTATTGCTGTGTGTCAATGCCAAAGAAAAAAGACAATTTAGCCCTTGGGTACAGGATGAAAGAACAATGAAAATAGAAAATTGGGAGGGAAAGGGCAAATAGGTCACTCAGTAATGTGGGAAAAAAAAAAAAAACAAGATTCAAGATAAAAAATTAAAAAAAACACAAAAGATACATACAGCTTATTAACACAACAAAAACTATTGCATGGATATGGAAAACATTTATGAAGTATGTAGAAATTTGCAAATAAAGTTATAGGATTTACCTTTTCAGATTTAACTAAGTTCAATTCAGCATCACTTTTGACTATAAAACAGCTTAAAAGAAGTAATTAACTGCCAAGTCTCGACATCAATGGGATGGTAGTGCGAGCGTGTAATACCCCCTTTCCACTGTCCGAAAAACCAGTTTAAACTCTGAAACGATCAGCTTTTAGGGGCTTAATAACGCGTGTGTTAAGATTGCCTCAGCTCTGAGCGGCATGCTGATCGAAACAGCTCCGTTTACGTTCAATAAACATGGCACAGCTCTGGTGAGAGCGATTCAGAAACTATAAAGCCCTGGGTTCCCTACATATTGCTCTCCATTGTTTACTTTCCTGATTTCTGTCACTCATATTAACATCATGGCTATCCCAGTGTGATGATGTCACCAGACACGCACTTGTGAGCAGACAGAAGCCATGCTGCTTGCTAGCTATTAAACCCATCTTTTCTGCCAATGGGAAGGGAACTAAATGCTGATTGTTAAGGGGTTGACCCATGTTTGAAAAACGCGCATTAACCTACTATTTTCAGTGGGAAAAAGGCTTAAATTCTCCGGGAAATAGACAAGATTATCATGAGTAGAAAATACAAGATGGGTTGATCCTAAAATTGCATCATGCAATGTTTTGAGAAACTACAACAAAAAACTGAAGTGATTAGTTCTTTGTCATTAAAAAAAGAAACAAACAAGAAGCTGTTAAGAATGATGCTTGCATCTACCAGGATACTTTTGCTCCAAAGAACTGATATCTTGTGATGAAATCCTAATTGTGTGTGACTTTATCCAATAAATGCTCCATTGAAGTAGAGTGGCCACATTGCTACAAAGGATACCCGGTTTTTTTTTTTTGACAACTTTAGGCAAGGCCAAGGCAAGGCAAATTTATTTGTATTGCACAATTCAGTACAAAGACAATGCAAAGTGCTTTTATATGATTAAAATACAGGAAGATAAAACAGAATCAAAGCAAGTAGGAAAAAATAAAATAAAAATGCAGAAACAAAAAGAATATTAAAAACAGTTGGACTAAAGAAAATATGTTTTAGCTGAACTTGTTTAACGAGAACAGTGGAAGGCAATCCCACTAAACTAATGTGTTTTAGTCTTGATTTAAAGGAACTCGCCAGGCTTTCTGCACTTTTACAGTTTTCTGGAAGTTTGTTCCAGATAAGTGGAACATAGGAACTAAATGCTGCTTCTCCATGTTTAGTTCTGGTTCTAGGTATGCAGAGCAGGCTGGAGACAGAAGACCTGAGTGGTCTGGAGGGTTGATACTTTAAACAGTTTCGGATTATACTCATGGGTTTATCTGTAGAGTTAAGTCTCTTTATGTTTAATGTGTTATTGGTTAGTCACCATATGGTGCACAGTTGGTAGTGGCAAGAGGTAGAACCCTTTCAACACTCACACAGGTGGACTTGGCTCTGAAATAATGCAGCAGTTCTAGGCAGACGGGCATACAGGATGGTACCAGTGCAACTATACAACTTGGAAGAGGGAGGTAATCAGTAAAGCAAAGGAGCAGCTGCCCACAAACCAAACATACACAAGGGGCTTGTTCAGACACAGGCCAGGCAGCAAGTAGCAAAAACTTTAAAGGGCATAAAACTTAGCGATTAGGCCTCTGGGAGCTAAAAAGAGGGGTACCTATCAGAGCCCATAGTCATTATGATCCAACGTCAGCCCAAAATAGAGCCCACCAATCTTAAATTGTTGCTGACATCATACTTAAATGACCTCCTGTCACTGGACCGGTCCTATTTAGCCTTAATGAACTCTGCCGTGGTCCCATAATTAAACAGCCAAACTCCAGCATGTAGAGGCTGAGTGAATGTGTTCTGGACTCTATGGAGGAGAGTCATGGTTTCAGAGACGCTGTAGAAAGACAGAATACCTGCTCTGTGATCTAGAAACACTCCTATTCTGGAGGAAACTGGACCTGATACTTTATCCAAAGTATTTTTGTGCCAAAACTGATACCCAGTCCTGTCACAGCGTAAAGCCCAAGATTTGTCATTTCGTCCGAATGCAGATTGGTCTGAGACCCCTGCTCGTCTGATACTCCTGTAAGTGACAGCTAGACGAACTCCTTCCCCTTTCCACTCCACCTCCCAATAACAGCGTCCTTCCAGACTGTCTTTACTGAGGACCTGATCGTAATACGTGAATCGGTCTCGATGATCAGGATATGGCTGTTGTTGCTTTGTTAATGTTGCTTTCCTATTCCCCTCAGACAATGAAACATCTGTGTGAGCCGTGTTTGGGTCAAAAGTGATCGCTTGTGAATATTTCAGGAAGTCGTCTCTGTTTTTAGGTTCTGGCTCTGTTTGTGAGACATTCACTTTAATGACTGGCATTGTTCTTGTCCTTTTTATTCTTTCTTTCAAAATGTCCAACAGTTTCTCTCTGAGCTCTGACACAGCTGCTGTCACTTCCTTAAAGTCTCTCAGAGGTAGAACAATCCTGGATGAGTCTATAGACCCACTGAGTGCTGACAGTGAGGGGTAGTTCTGGAGAAACTGGTTATGATCCTCTGTTTTTAGGAGCTTCTCCAGTTCAGCATCTTTCCTCTTCAGCTCAGTGATCTCCTGCTCCAGCTTCTTCTGAAGCTCTTTGACTCGACTCACTTCAGTTTCCTGCTGGGATCTGATCTGCTGCTTCACATCAGAGCCTCTTTTCTGGATGAGACGGATAAGATCAGTGAAGATCTTCTCACTGTTCTCCACTGCTTTATCAGCAGCTACGTTGATGGCCTCCACTCCCTGTTGAAGCAGCTTCACATCTTTCTCCTGGTCCTCGATTCTCTGCTGGATTTGTTGTCGTCTCTCCTGGAGCTCCTTCTGCCTGTCAGCCCTTTCGGTCGCGGCTGGGACTGTTTCATGGCCTTTATGTTCATCCATAGTGCAGAGATAACAGATACACTGCTGATCAGTACGACAGTAGATCTTCATCTCCTCATCATGAAGAGTGCAGATCCTTTGCTGAAGTTTGGTAGAAACTTGAACTAGTTTATGTTTTCTAAAATTTAATGATTCATAGTGAGGCTGGAGATGATCCTCACAGTAAGAAGCCCTGCAGATCAGACAGGATTTAACAGCTTTCATCTTCCTCCCAGTGCAGACATCACAGGCCACATCTTCAGGTCCAGCATAGCAGTGATCAGCTGCAGCAGCTTGGATTCCAGTCTTCTCTAGATCCTCCACTAACTCAGCTAACACGATGTTCTTCACCAGCACAGGCCTCGGTATGAACTCTTTCCTGCACTGAGGGCAGCTGTGGATTCTCCTCTGATCTTCTCCATCCCAGTGAATTTTGATACAGTTCATACAGTAGCTGTGTCCACAGGGAATAGTGACCGGATCCTTCATTATTTCCTGACAGATCGAACAAAGAAATTTACCTGAATTAACAAGACTTCCTGGTTGTGCCATTTTGCCCTCAGAACAACAGCCACAAGTCTGAAAAAAAGTTCCTCTGTTTTAAGTTTCACAAAGTCCGTGCATTTCCTCTTTAACCCGCTGCAGTCAGACTTTGCAAATCTTCACGGCACTTTGATTCAAAGCAACTGAGCCCCAGATGTCAGAGTAGCGAAAGAGAACGAACCAGGAAATGTTAGTGCAGATCAGCAGAAAAAAGAAGGGAGGGACTTGCTATGCTCTGTTTTTTTTTTCTTTTTATAGCTTTGTTGATATTCATGTCTGTACACTACAGGTCTGTTTTTTTTGTCATTGCTTTAATTATTCTAAGAAGTAACTGTTGCTTTTATTCATATCCAACAAAAATGTATCTATGCCTAAACATTAACAAATCTGAAAACATTTATTGTTGTGGACACAGCTTTAAGATTTCTGGACTTTTTTTTTGGTTAAATTTAATTACAATTAAGTACAATAATCCCTACAGAACGTTTCCTAGACCAGGTGTCGGCAACCCAAAATGTTCAAAGAACCATATTGGACCAACAAAACAAAAAACAGATCTATCTGGAGCCGCAACACTGTCTAAGTCTTCTATAAGCCTCATAAGGGCTGTACGTGTATATTAGCCCACTATCAAAATGAATAAAGCCGGGCTTACACTGTACAGTTTTTTGCCCTTTTCGGGCCGATTCTCCACTCGTGCAAGAATTTTTGTATTTTTGTGTACAGCGGAAACGAGGGCTGATCAGCCTCTCACAACCACCTCCCGATCAGGAATTGTAAGGTAGGGAAAATATCAAACATGTTTGAAATTCAGTTGGCTGTCGTAAGGTGGTCGTGGGCAAATCGTTTAGTGGGCATGCTCAAACAAGTATTCTTGTTCTTCCTCTCAGACGAAAACACAGAAGCATGGCGGGGTGCGAGTGAAATGGAGCTCTGTCTGTAAAATTGACAAACTGTAGTAGCCACGTTTTCTCAGCCATGTCTTTGTCCAAATATGTCGTCGCCCTTTTCTTTTTAGGGCTTTCAGCACACAAAATTGCGTATTTATCTCTAGTAGCCTCTCTTGTACTCGTTTGTGTCATGATTTTATCTAAAGATCTGGCCCACATGCAGAAGACCAAACAGAAAGACCAGGGAACAGTTTAACAGGTTTAATTGAGAGTTGGTTGAAAGGAGTCCAGTGCTGCTCTGAACACTGTCAAACGGGGACTGAAAAGTGAAGGGGAAGATCCTGCGGTTAGTTCAGGCTCAGAGGGAAATTTGTGTCTTCGATTTGAAGAAGGGAATTAAGGCAGCAGGACTCACGTTTCCAGAAAAAGGTGTCTCTTGTTGAATCCAGTCGGTGTGGGTTGTTCCAGTGAATGACTTGCTCGTTGGAGGGCGGACAGGGTTTACCCAGGTTGTGGTGTTTCCTTGAGGAACGGAGGAGCTGACTGCCACTTAGTTTTCCTGCGGTACTTAAACGGTTTCTTGTGGAGATGAAACCCTTGCTCAGAGAGACGCCCAAACAATCCTTGGGGGAAAGTAGATCCAAACCTCTAGCTTGAATCCTCAGCTCAGTTTGTTGCTCAGAGAATCCTTCCAGGGAGGAGAAGGTCCAAAACATCCAGTTTGCAGGATGACCAAAACTGGCAAAGACTCTGGTGTCGAGGTAGTGGCAGTCAGCAGCTTAAGAGTCCTCTGGTAATGAGGTAACCATGCGCAGGTGTGTGCCTGGTGGTGGGGGGAAGACAAACAAAAGCACAACCCACACAAACTGGATGCCTAACAGTTTGGCTTCTGGTTAGACAAGTCCGATTGGTGCCATCTCACTGTGGACCTGAGTCCAACGTGGTAGACGTACAGTGTGAGCAGGTAGATCGCATCAGAGCGTCGAGTCGCACAGTGTGAGAGCATACATAATGAGCTGTGAACTCACACTGTACGAGGAAACCCTGTGCGTGCAACGATTGAAAATATCGTACAGTGTATGCCCGGCTTAAGTAGGCTTAAATACATAAGTATTCCCTGCAGCCATCCTGAAGAAAATGACACCATGTGACTAATCTGCTGTATTTTGTGATGGAAGTTTAACTCCCATTACAGTATTATTATTTCTTGAATCAGTTGAATTATAAAAATACAATAAAGAAATACATTTTTGGTGTTATTTTTACTTTGAGGGTCTGAAAAAAGGGGAATATATGGAATATGCATAATATACCTCCTGTAAATTCAATGTTTAAATTTCAGTTTTCTCATGTTGGCTTTCACATTTTGATTGGTCTATCAGAGATCTTCAGGTTTTAAACTAATGACCTACCCAGGGTGTATTCCATCTCTTGGCTCGCTTGTATTACATGCCTGATAACGTATCAAAGTATAAAGTATTAAACATTAACAGCAGTCCAACCCTGACACATAGAGGCCAAGTGAATGTAGTATGAATTCTAGATGGAAAAAATTGTTCAGTGCTTTTAATACACCCCTACTGGACCTGATATTGGATTTTAATAGTTGACATTTGAAAACGCATCAACTGCTTTAATCAGCATGTAACACCTAAGATTTATTTTCTTTTCTTTTGCAAATTCTGCACATTTCTAGCATTTGCAGCACTGGTCTGGTTCAGGGATTTGTTTAAGTGATCTTTAATTGGCCCAGCTTGTTCTCACAGTCTTGGACAGACAATGCCCTACATTGGCAATGAATTGTTTCCATGGTAGTTTTGCTCCAGTATTGTATTTACAAAAAAAAAAAAAGTCTGCTCTGCCTCATGAGATTTGAGTTGCCGTCTTAAAGTACTCAGCTGTACTCAATCTGTACTCGGCTCACGTTTTGAAATGTGAATTGAACTTTTGCCATCAGTGAGGTGATTTACAGTAGGGTCCCTTTTGGTAAAAGACACCGGTATAAGAACTCCTTTGTGCCTTATTTCATTCCGTTCATAAACCAGAGAAAGGACAAATAGACTGTTTAGGGCAGATCTAGATTTTGATTGAATTATGGTGATAAATTTGTCCATTTTCATGGAGAATAAAGTGTTATCTACTAATGTAACTGTTCACCTGCATATGTTCTCTAATATATAAACCATTTTATATTTCAGTTTTTTATCATATTAATGATCTCTCCTTAAATAACCTCCTCTGCTCAGGTGCATTTGTTGTTGCTGGCCCAGGATGTGCTCACACTACATGGTCTTGATAAATCTATTAAGAACTTTAGTCATAACATTGCCAGGGTATGGTTCTCTGGTCTACTTTTTGGGTCTAGGTTGGGTTCCCTTCCCACAATTATCATTCTCTCTCAAAAGGGAACACTGGCACAGTTAAAAACATTCAAAAGGTTTGGTGAAAATTTGATTTACTTCAACAGTTAATCTGTCTGCTTTTATTTCATTAATGGGAATTTCCTAGTTCCCTCATATAATAACAGACGTCTGTTTCCTGTGTTAAATCCAGAATTTAATCTATTTCTAGTATTTGGCTTTGGTTCTCATGGGGAAAAAAAACATTTCTTGACTGTTGGGATTTTATGTTCAGTGCTCCTCCAGGGACGCCAATTAATTTTGTGGATTTATATTATATGCCAATTCAGGTTGGATGCCATATTTATGTTGTTTTTAACTGTTATATTCAATTTCCAGCCAGCTGGGAATTTAGATTTCTGATACTTTAAGATATTCATTGTCCTCCCGGTAGGGGTGGTAAATATCTTATTTAATGAGATATTATTTCGGCTGTTATATATTGTTTATGAATACACGCCCTACTAGCTATGTGGTAGAACAATAAATGAAAGTGATTAAAGCTCAAATCATGGTCAAACAGTTAATTCTGCACATAACATGAAAAATTATTCACCTCTAAGTCAAAAATGTTTCAGTTTAAAACTCTTAACTAAAACTAGTGAAACTAAAATACTCTGTAAAAAGAGGAAGGGCAAACATGGTTGAAAAACATATTACAGTTTAAGATGGATTTTGTGTTTGAAACCAAAGTTTATCGGGAAGAATTTGGGATATGATAAAATTAGCTTTTCGCTAATTTGGAGAAATTGCAAAGTTTTCAGACCAATTCACAATGCAAATCCATGAGGTGAATAACAATTATTTGGCCAAATAAGGTTTTATCAAACGATTTGCTTAATCAGTTAGCAAAGTTAATAATTCTTTACCCTCTTTGAAATAGCTAGCACCGAATAGACTGCAGGATTCCATTAAATGACTTTTGGTCATACTTGGTAATGGAAATGTAACGCAGAGGTCCCACAGCTGTTTCTTCACCAAAGCTGTCTTCTCTTCTCTGGTCATCATGTCAAAATGAAATATAGACACTGGTTCCCAATGTCCAACAACCATGATCATGGCATATGGCACAACAGCACTGTCCTGTAGTTTACCTCGAGTTCTGACACAAATATCTTCATATACTCAAAGTATCTCAGAGTAGAAATACTGTAAATCATTTTATTATATATTATAAAAACACAAATACAAACTGATTAATCCATAAAAAATCAACCTTTATTTCAGAGCTATTGTACATAATTTCAAAAGAAGAGCTTTTTTCATTTTGTTAATGCAGTATTTATTTCTGTCGGTAGCAATTTCACCCATTTAAATTATTTCTGTGTACAATCAAAGAAATTCAACGTAATATTGTGTATACAATGTTCTGTTTGTCCTTTGAATGTTTACAAAAACAGATGTTAAGGTTTTGCAACATGTTCAAATTCTTTCTGGGAATTAACTTATTAATTAAACATTTATTATTTGATAAAACAATAATTTTTTTAGCATTAGGTTCAAATAAAAATCAAGTTGTAATTTTCAGATTTCTAAATTTGGAAACATATTTTAAAAAGAATGAAAAAAAAATATATAAATTTGAAATGCATATTACAATCCTTTAAACATTAATAGTACATTACTTCAGGTTCCAACACATCCTGATAGAATAATTTTATGGTTTCCACAGTTAATGTATACTATTAGTGTAAATTAAAATAGTAACAGCAGAAATGCGAAATCTTGTTTATTTAGCAATTTAAAAATCTCCAGCTAACAGTGGGAAGCGAACACAACCAGAAACAGATCAAACAAAAGCCTATATGATAAACATGAACACTTCTATTGAGTTTATTTAGACATAATTTACATATTTATTTAGAGATGTCACATAATATGGAGCTCACAGATTTACTCATTGACATATTACAACTTTTGTCACCTTTCTTTATGGTATTTGGAAAATATGTCCGTAGCTTATAGCTTTCCTAATTATTGTAGTTTACTACTTGAAGAACTTGTCAGTTTTTAAGATTTCCCTAGACATGTATCTATGTATCTATGCATGTTTAATATAGAAAACAAACAGAGCTATAAACAGAGCAACCCTGGAAATTAACATCCTTTATTTTAATTTGATAAACTCAGCAGTTGTTTCTGTTGAACGTGAAAGCCAAATCCCAACATGTAGAGGCTCAGTGAATGAGGTCGTAGCTTTAAGTATGTTACGCATGGTCTCAGAGACATTGTAGAAAGACAGAATACCTGCTTTGTGATCCAAGTACACCCCTACTCTGGAGGATATTGGACTTTTGAAAGGGATATCGAACTTCTGTTTTTTACAATAAAACATATACTTTGTTGGTGTGCAACACAGTGCCCAAGAGTTATTATTTAAACCGAATGCGCTTTCATCTATGTCCCCTGTTCGTTCTATATCCCTGTAAGCAACTGCTACTTCAATTTTTTTCCCACTCCACTCCACCTCCCAGTAACAACGTCCAGTAAGACGTTGTTTACTCAGGACCTGCCATCTTCTAGTGAATCTGTCTGCATGATCTGGATAACACTGGTTTTCGTTGGTCATTGATACTTTTCTTTTACCCTCAGATAACTCCAGATATCGGTTTGCAGTGTTTGGATCAAGAGTGATTTTACACATATATTTTAAGAATCCACCTCTGGTCTTTGGTTCTGGTCCTGACAATAGAACCTCAACTTCTTTTATTGCCACTGAGATGTTTGTCTCTGTGTCTCTCAGGATGTCCTGCAGTTTCTCTCTGAACTCTGACACAGCTGCTGTCACATCCTCAAAGTATCTCAGAGGACGAATATTGATGCTGGATGAGTGTTTAGATTCACTGAGTGCTGACAGTGAGGGGTAGTTCTGGAGAAACTGGTACAGATCCTCTGTGATTGAGAGCTTCTCCAGCTCAGCTTCTTTCCTCTTCAGCTCAGTGATCTCCTGCTTCAGCTTCTTCTGAAGCTCTTTGACTCGACTCACTTCAGTTTCCTGCTGGGATCTGATCTGCTGCTTCACATCTGAGCTTCTTTTCTGGATCTGATGGATCAGATCAGTGAAGATCTTCTCATTGTCCTCCACTGCTTTATCAGCAGAGCCATTGATGGCCTCCACCTCCTGTTGAAGCAGCTTCACATCTTTCTCCTGGTCCTGGATTCTCTGCTGGATTTGTTGTCGTCTCTCCTGGAGCTCCTTCTGCTTCTCAGTCCTTTCTGCTTCAGCAGCTGGGACTGTTTCATGGCCTTTATTTTCATCCATGGTGCAGAGATAACAGATACACTGCTGATCAGTACGACAGAAGATCTTCATCACCTCATCATGACGAGAACAGATGATCTCCTCAAGCTTCTTAGAGGGGTCCACCAGCTTATGCTTCTTCAATCCAGAGACATCATAGTGAGGTTGAATGTGATTCTCACAATAAGAAACTAAACAGACCAGACAGGACTTAACAGCTTTCATCTTCCTCCCAGTGCAGACATCACAGGCCACATCTTCAGGTCCAGCATAGCAGTGATCAGTTGCAGCAGCTTGGAGTCCAGTCTTCTTCAGATCCTCCATTAATTCTGCTAACATGGTGTTTTCCACTAAAACAGGCCTCAGTGTGAATGTCTGTCTGCACTGAGGACAGCTGTAGATCCCTTTCTCTTTCTCTTCACCATCCCAAAAGCCTCCAATACAGTTTGTGCAGTAGTTGTGTCCACAGGGGATAGTTACCGGGTATTTCAGGAGATCCAAGCAGATCGAACAGGAGAATTTCACAGAATCCATCTGATATCCTTGCTTTTCGTCCAGTGAATAGTTACTGTCAGATAGGTTTCGTTTCTTCCAAAGCAATTGGTCTGTTGCATAATAAGCCTGAACTTTCAGCTCTCTGAAAGGGGAGTAACCTGGAATTGTAAATATTTTCTGGTTATACTGCAGGTAGGGTAATCAAAGGTTGCATCTACCTGGAAAGAATGCTCCTCCCTTCCCTCCAAGAGAAAAGGGAAGAGCTCTTCTGTCATTTCACATGTCACACGGGGGAGGAGCATCAAGAAGAGCATCAGACTCATAAAAACAATCAATTAAAATAAAAATAGAAATGTAGAGATGATGAACAATAACCCACAAACCCACAACCTAATTCACTGATTGGACGGTGGTAAGCTGGATCTGTCTATGGGATCATTTAAAAAATTCAAAGACATATTTTAGTTCCTCCCTTCCAGACGTTTTGATACAGACACCAAAAGAATATGAGAGGTTTCAACCATGCGGATGTTACAACCCCCACCCTTAAGACCACTAAAGGGTAAATTCTGGCACTTGGTTTAACAGAAAAGCTAGTAAACTAAAATATGTCAGCAGAAAAATTTTATTTATTCACAATTTCCTGGACTCCCTGGCTAACCATAAAACAAGGAGAAAACAGTTCAACAAAAATTGAAGAGAACCCCTTCCAGCTTCTACTGTGAACAGAAAAACAAAACTTTAGTCAGTCAATTGTTCAACATGAACACACAGGAACACTCAGCTCATAAACAAGATCAAGGCCCAGTGAGTGAGAGAAAGGGGCCTGACATCTCAGGGTTGAAGCTCTTTATGAGGTGGCTGACGGGCTTCAATACATTGCACCTGTAACAGCCAGGAAGACCTGAAACACAAACAGAGAGCTCGCTCATGAAGACCCTCCCCCATAAAATCCTTCATTAAATAATATTTCAGCATCATACGTACTCTAGGGAGGTAAGCAGCATTATATCCCGGACAAGCCCCCATTTATGTTACAACCCCCACCATTAAGACAACTAAAGGGTAAATTATACATCATTTTAATCTAATAACAGCAAATAATATATTTGTTTGTATTTCCTTCCTCTTCATCTGCATCATCTATCAAACTCTGAATACATCTCAAAGTGAGTCTCTGTTTAAATCATTCCATTTATTTCTCTTCCTCTTGAATGTTCAGACATTGGAGGGAGTCCCGGTAGTCTTAGGTGATTTAATAGTATAGCAGGTATCAAGTTTCAAGGAAGTGTTTTATTATTCAGGATCATCAACTTCTCAGCATTGAGTGTGAGGAATTCAGGGACTGCTTGACCCATCATATGTTGGTCATACAGAGAGGTGCTTATAAGTTGCCACACAAAAAGAAACTGCAGGTGCATCGGCCCCCACCCTTACAGTACAGTGTCCCCACCAGCTTTATACCCAAAGTCATTCCCTTGAGGGCAATAAAGATTATTTTAATACCATGTTTATTTGTTCTCTTATGCTTCATTACATTTAACCTTTGTAATTTATTTGCTATAATTTTGTGGGAAGAGTTGAAAACAAGGGTCCCTACATTGAAGTAAATAGTAATTGTATTCTTCTCCATTTAAAAATGCCATATTGAGCCTTTAGTTAAAATGTCAGATACATGCATCAAAGTGTAACTTTGTACAACGAAGCAACAAAGAACATATGAGCCAACATCAACCTAACACAAAACCAGAGGGCTTGGAGAAGAAACAGAATCCAGATGTCTGTTTTAAGGATTTACAATATCTGCCACTAGGTGACGATTCATCCTTCATTGTCTTGACGGTGTTAAAGTGAGAAGGATTTGTCCCCTTGTAAGGAAGGCTGTAGCGCCCCAGGGGCCTTCTCACACGGTTCTTTTCCTGGGAACAAGTTAGTTACTACTCTTAACTCAAACTCGTTAAAACCATATAAAAGGACTATAAAAAACAGGAGTAAAAAAGTAACAGAGTTTATTCCAGATCAGGTCGTTACAGGACAGAGAAAAAATGCTTAGAGCTATGCACAGCTGGGTCTCAAAAATCACGTCCTGTGTTTCGCCGTCCGGCAAAGTTTGAGCCCCGAACAACGTCATCTCCTGCTTCTTATACCTTCTGAAGTCTGTGTTGCATCATGTGGATGTCTTAGCTGTCCGTATCAGAAACTGACATCAGGCCATCCATGTCTTGAACTCCATGCAGGTTGCCTCTGTCTCAGGGTTACAGATACAGTAGCTCTCTATCAGTCCGGCTCCAAGATGTGCCCATATCCTGTGTACTCTTAGAGCCACGAAGGCTGTCTTGATTAGATGACCTCCGTACACACAGTGACATCCACAATGTGAAGGAAGGCCTTCTGCTCTGTCTAATCTGACTAACAAAATAACAATGCACATGATGTATAAATAATAAAACCTAACAATGGCTCTGTATTTGTAGCATAAAATGGTGCTCATCAAAGGAGGATTTTATTTTTCTAATGGCCTTTATGACTACCAGCATTCTGCTGCTACAGCACGCTGTTATGACTGAATTAATTCTTTCAATGACAGTTTGGTAAATGAAAAGAAACAGGCTGCTGCTGTCCTGTTCTTGCGTTCTGTTGTTTTCTTTTGTTGTCTGTTAGGTTAAAAAATGTAGGTTCGTAAAAGAGGAACTGAGTCTACACAGAAGAGGGATTTTTTAACGGCTTCTGCAGAAGGACAGAGCTACATTCAGCTACATCTACTTTCTGACAGGCTTCCTCAGCAGAAGCTTTTTTATTAGCAGATCATAACACATGGGGTGGGTTACAAAATAGTGTTCTTCTGACAAGGCAATTGATCAGGTCATAGGACAAAATGCTCCTCTGATTGAATCACAGAATAGAGTGGTCTCCTGATAACTGATTAGCCTTGCACAAACATCAGCAATTTTCTACCACTGTTGCATGACAGTTTGCAGTAAACAGAGTGAACCACCTCATTTCTCCAATGTTCCATGTGTACACACATCAATTATCATTGAATAAACCTAACATTGTCAATGGCAAGTTTATTATATATACTGTAGCACATTTAATACAAATGCATACGTGCATTTGCCTATGTGCATGCATCAATACAAGTAAACTCAATTAAATAAGTGATAAGAAATTACAGAACACAAAGGGAGGTTACAAAAAAGAAATAAAAAAATAATTTGCTCAACTAGAGTTAAAGGCAAGTGCAAACAGTAGGTTTTCAATAAAGACTTAAACATACAAAGTGACTGGACTGCTCTAATATTTAAGACGGTTCCAGAGACTTGGTGCAACCACAGCAAACGCTTCCCTCTAGTTTTCAGTCAAGATCTTGCCACAACAAAGTCAGTTGATTTGCTGATCTTGCTGATCAAGCGGGAACATAGAACAGGAGCTCAGAAAGATGCTTAACTGTGTTAAATGTGCCAGACCTGCAAACCTCTTTTCATGTGCGTTTTGGAAGGTTTGAGTTTTCATCCAGCAGCAGCTTAGCGAGGCAGGCTAACAGCAAAGGGGGGGTTGTCCTTTGTCCCATGCAGCTCACACCAAGGGATCTTCAACAGACTTTCACCTCCAGTCCGGCTCTGTAAGTTCTGAAACTCAAAGAAATGTGTTGCAAACTGTCTGTTTTGAAGCAGTTTGGTTATGGAATGTGAATCATCACGACTTAGCCTTGTTCATTCTGGAGATCTGAGCCTTGAGCCTGGGTCTTCATGGTGGTTGCCTCTTCCGATGTGAACCCCCAGGAAGATTCACGGAAAGAGAGAGAAATCCTTTATGTGTGTGTGTTTTTTTTTTTTTACTGTACTCAGCTCCATGTGGGGGCCAAGGCACACCCCTGTGGGACGTGTCTTGAGGAGCAAGTTGGCCTGAAAAGTGGGTTTAAGAGCAGAGAAGACAGGTCTCGCAGCTATTTTATGATCATCCTATTCTCCAGGTGTTTCTTAAGGTGAAACATGGGCATTGCTTCTCAGCGTCCAAAATGATTATCATGGTTCATGCCTCAACAATGTGTCTATCAGGATGTCTTGTAATTGAACTTTGACACATATACTGTGAGATACTCAACGGTTCTCAAAGGACAAACATGGATGTTACATAAGCACATTAATGAATTAAAACTACAAAACATTTATAGGCCAAGGCGGAGACTTAAACCAGTAGACCTGTCTTAGTGTATTCAGTATTTGTAAATTTCCAAAATGAAAGCTCAGTTCCGACACCTTTGTTGTTTATTTTATATCAAGTTATAAACCAAATATTTCCATTTAGAACTGCTTATCAAATGTCGACACCATTCATTGTCAGAAAAGTAGCTTTATTCATTTTCTAAAAAGACAAAGCAACAGTTGATTTAACCCTAACAGCTATGAGAGTTTAGTAACAGGTATATAATTAATCCATGCTGAATCTAAATACTCAAATATACACTACAATGTATAGTTTTGGTCAAACTGCAAAGAAAAACAAAGATAAAATGGTTCATTTAATCCATTGTTAAAACAACAAACGATTTTATCTCAAGGTACCTCCTGGTAAAGGTTAAATAAAAATAAATAAATAAAATATATTTTCTTTTAATTTAAAACAAAAACATTGTACAAAAAAAACTCTATTAATCATATTTCCAAAATTTCTATTAATTTTAAAAAGAAGAAAAAAGTTTTATAGTATTTCTAACAGAAAAAGAGTGTAAATATACATTTGTTTACATTAATAAAGGCCATGAGCTGGTATCAAACAGTGGCTCTTAGAATATAGACAAAAAGTGTGGAGCCTTCTGCTGATTCAATAACGTGGAAGTAATTTCCCACTAGTAGTAAAGATTCAAACCATCGAACATTAACATAAAACCTACATATTTAATATGAAATAATAGCTGCATAATGTTCATTTACTTTTTGATCCATACTTTAATATTAGAACATACATCGTAGCATGCTAGATGAGTAGCTTTAATTATACACTACTCAAAAAAATTAAAGGAACACTGTAATCAGAGTATAGCATCAAATTAATTAAACTTCTTGGATATTGATCTGGTCAGGTAAGCAGCAGAGGGGGTTGTTAATCAGTTTCAGCTGCTTTGGTGTTAATGAAATTAACAACGGGTGTGATTGCACTAGAGGGGCAACAACAAGATGACCATCAAAACAGGAATGGTTTTTACAGGTGAAGGCCACTGACATTTCTTCCCCTCCTCATCTCTTCTGACTCTTTTTTCACCAGTTTTGCATTTGACTAGGGTCACTGTCACTGCTGTTAGCATGAGGCGCTACCTGGACCCTACAGGCAGTCCAACTCCTCACTGGGATGGCACATCAATATGTGCCATTGCAAGAAGGTTTGCTGTGTTCTCCTAGAACAAGTCCCCCAAGAGCATGGAGGAGATTCCAGGAGACAGGCAGTTACTCCAGGAGAGCTGAACAGGGCCATTGAAGGTCTATAACTCATCAGCAGGACGCATTCCTTTGTGCAAGGAGTGCAGAGCAGGAGTGAGCACTGCCAGAGCTCCGCCAAAATGACCTGCAGCAGGCCACTGGTGTGAATGTTCTGATCAAACAATCAGAAACAGACTTCGAGGGTGGCCTGGAGTGCCCGACGCCTTAAAAGGCCCTTCGTGTCACTGCCGCATCGCGGGAGCTCATTGGCATTTTGCCACAGAACACCTGAATAGGCAAGTCCGCCGGCACACTGTGCTTTTCACAGATGGATGCAGGTTCACTCCTGAGCACATGTGACAGACGGAAAGGGTCTGGAGAAGCTATGGAGAACGCTATGCTGCCTGTAACATCGTTCAGCATGACCGTTTGTTGGTGGGTCAGTGATGGTCTGGGAGGCATAGCCATGGAGGGACGCCATTGCATCTATACAGTAAGGCTAGACAATGGCACCCTGACTGCCATTAGGTATCGGATGAAATCCTTGCACCCATTGTCAGGACCCACTGCAGTGCAGTGGGTCCTGGGTTCCCCTGGTGCATGACAATGCCCGCCTCATGTGGCGAGAGTATGCAGGCAGTTCCTGGAGGATGAAGAAAGATACCATTGATTGGCCCCACGCTCGCCTGACCTAAATCCAATAATAGAACACCTCTGGGACATTATGTTTCGATGCATCCGACGCCGCTAGGATGCACCTCAGACTTTCCAGGAGCTCAGTGATGTAGGTTGATCATTTTCATTTCCATCAAATGATGTGGCATCCTTTTGTTCCTAACACTTCACCCAGTCCATATCAGTATAAATAGACAGCAGGATTTTTTTTCCCCATTGAGTTCTGATGTTTTTTTAAAGGGTTCCTTTAATTTTTTTTTTTGAGCAGTGTAGATGTCCTGATGTAGCTTTGATTCATAACCCCAGTAGTTTGAGATTGAAATAAATAATTATTGAAATAATTCACATTATTTATTGCTTTAAAAGTTATCAAGAAGCTTGTTATGCAAAAATGCTTCCTGTTTTCAATGTAATTAACTCTCCATTGGAACTATGTTACTCTGAGGATAACTAGGCGTTATCACTGAGGTGTAAATGAACCAGAGCTTTAAACTGGGCTACTCTGTTTCATTTATTGCTCTATTGTAACTGAATGAACTCTGCAGTGGTTCCTATTGAGCGTGAAAGCCAAACCCCAGCGTACAGAGGCGCATTGAATGTGGTCTGAACTCCGTGGATGAGAATCATTAAAGAACCAAAGACGCTGTAGAAAGACAGAATCCCTGCTTTGGTATCAAGGTACACTCCCACTGTGGAGGAAACGGGAATTGAATCATCGATATCCTCCTTCCAACCATCAGTATGAAATGTATATCTATGTGGCGAGCAACACAATGCCCAAGAGTTCTCATTCAGACCAAAAGTACTCTCCTGTGTGTCCCCTTCTCTTTTTATTGCATCATATGCAACTGCTATTTCAACACCTCTCCCACTCCACTCCACCTCCCAGTAAATACGTCCAGTCAGACGTTGTTTACTGAGGACCTGCCACCTCCTAGTGAATCTGTCGTCATGTTCTGGATAATGCTGGTTTTCAGTCGTCATTGTTACTTTTCTGTTGCCTTCAGATAATTCCAGATATTTGTGTGCGGTGTTTGGATTGAGAGTGATTTTCCGTGCATGCCTTAAGAACCCAGCTCTGGTCTGTTGTTCTGACGACGAAAGCGTACAATCTGCTATAGCGACTGTTGTTTGCATGTTTTTTGACTGATCTATGACCTTTAGTTCATCTAAGTCATCGTTGACATTTTCCTTTGTACTTTGGTCTGATTCTGGTGGCAAAACATCCACTTCAGTGATTGCTAGTGAGATGTCTGTCCTTATGTCTCTCAGGACAGTCCTGTAGTATATCCCAGATCTCTGACACAGCTGCTGTCACATCCTCAAAGTATCTCAGAGGACGAATATTGATGCTGGATGAGTGTATAGACTCACTGAGTGCTGACAGTGAGGGGTAGTTCTGGAGAAACTGGGTGTGATCCTCTGTGATTGAGAGCTTCTCCAACTTAGCATCTTTCCTCTTCAGCTCAGTGATCTCCTGCTCCAGCTTCTTCTGAAGCTCTTTGACTCGACTCACTTCAGTTTCCTGCTGGGATCTGATCTGCTGCTTCACAGCAGAGCTTCTTTTCTGCAGGAGACGGAGCAGATCAGTGAAGATCTTCTCATTGTCCTCCAATGCTTTATCGGCAGAGCCATTGATGGCCTCCACCTCCTGTTGAAGCAGCTTCACTTCTTCCTCTTGGTCCTGGATTCTCTGCTGGATTTGTTGTCGTCTCTCCTGGAGCTCCTTCTGCTTCTCAGTCCTTTCTGCTGCAGCTGGGACTGTTTCATGGCCTTTATGTTCATCCATTAAGCAGAGATAACAGATACACTGCTGATCAGTACGACAGAAGATCTTCATCACTTCATCATGATTGGAGCAGATGTTCTCCTTGAGCTTCTTATAGGGGTCCACCAGCTTGTGCTTCTGTAATGGTTCAGCATCATAGTGAGGCTGTAGGTGATTCTCACAATAAGAAGCCATACAGACCAGACAGGACCTGACAGCTTTCATCTTCCTCCCAGTGCAGACATCACAGGCCACATCTTCAGGTCCAGCATAGCAGTGATCAGCTGCAGCAGCTTGGAGTCCAGTCTTCTTCAGATCCTCCACCAACTCTGCCAAACTTCTTTAAAACAGGCCTCGGTGTGAACTTCTGTCTACACTGAGGGCAGCTGTAGATCCCTTTCTCTTTCTCTTCACCATCCCAAAAGTTTCCAATACAGTTCATGCAGTAGTTGTGTCCACAGGGGATAGTTACCGGGTCTCTCATCAGATCCAAACAGATCGGACAGGATAATTTCACAGAATCCATCTGATATCCTTGGCGAGCCCTTTTTCACACTGTGAACTGACACTGCATGATAGGTTTTGTTTCTTCTAAAGCAAACAAACATGAACTTCCAGCTATCTGAAAGGGGAGTAACTTAGTAAGGAAGTTACTTTTCTGGATATACTGGAAGGGTGAGATTCCATCTTCCTGGAAGAAATGCCCCTCCTTCTCTCTAAGAAAAGGAAGGAACGTTTTTTTCATGATATCTCTTAATTGGGTGTTACCTCGGTAGCTCTCTACAACACTGCCAGTGCTGACATGGGAAGGAGCATCAGAGAGGCCAAAGATTCATACAAAAAAAAGGAGATATGATGAACCATAACCCCCAAGGCATGTGAAGGGGCATTCAGGCCCTAAACAACAACAAAACCATATCCTACTTAACATCCTGCAGTCAGCAATATGCTGGCAGAGAAGCTGCACAGCTTTCTTGCACATGTTGAGGCTGGGATTCTTACAAAGTCTTCTATCTGTGAAAAAATCCTTCCAGATTCCTAAAAATGAGCCATATAGAGCCTCAGTGAACACTGATGCCTGTGATTATCAAATGCTTTGAGCATTCAGCTCTCTGTCTCCCTTCAACAACAAACCAGGCCACAATACAAGCATCCATCCATCTTCTAACACGCTTAATCCCAAGTGGGGTCATGAGGGGTGCTGGAGCCATCTCCAGCCAGGTAAACCCTTGACAGGTCGCCAGTCCATCGCAGGGCAACACAGAGACAAATGAACCACTTACACACAGACCTAAGGAGAATTTAGAGAAGCCAATTAACCTAACAGCCATGTGTTTGGACTGTGGGAGGAAGTCGGAGTACCAAGAGAGAACCCACACATGCTCGCAGGAGAACATGCAAACTCCATGCAAGAAAGACCCTGGGCCAGAAATGAAACTGCAGAACCTTCTTGCTAAAAGGCAGCACTGCTACTTACTGCTGCGCCACTGAGGAGCAAATTACAAACATCTTATCTCTTAAAGCTGCAGTCTGTAACATTGAGAAGAGACCAGACTTCGACTGAAAATTTGAAGAAAAACAGGTTTCACGCCACTCCCCACCCTCTCTGCTTCACTCATGCCCCACCTCAAGCTCCACCCCTCTCACACAGCATCTAGCATGACTGCAGCATCGACAGAAGCGTCCAAACTTGGCGTGCAGCGGCATGGAGTGTAATGAACGGTAAGGCGATAACACTCACCTCAAGCAGCTAGATATAAGATGCTGGATTATGCGAAAGTTTGATTAATCGCGTAGATGCTGTGAGAGGGGCAGTAAGGGCAGTTTGCTCTTTAAGCTGGTGGCCCCACGTGCGGCTTGCTGGGACTGTTGGACCTCCTGACTCCGCGTCCTCACACCAGCTGCTGCAGCAGCCGGGCAGAGGCGGGATTCAAGCGTGTGTGAGCTGTGATTGACACTCCATCAGACGCTGCTCTCCTCTGGCTGTGTGTGATTGGTTGTTTTGACTCGTCCGAATTATTCTTTCCAGATTGAAATACAGGCAGTAAGGCGGGACCAATTGAAGCAGTTTTTTCACAGGTTACATATCACATGTACTGCTGTCTGGGCATAGGGACAGTTTTAGCCAATATGACAAAAAAGTGATTTTTAAAAACTTACAGACTTCAGCTTTAACATGAATTGTTGGTAGTGTGTGGCTCCCATCTAGTGTTCATTTGGTGGTACTGCAGTTGACATGGCCCATCAGGAATATCAAAGCAGATTACAAGTATAAAAGTAGAAGACTTTTGGGATCTTTTGAGGATCAAGAATCAAACAAGGCCTGCTCCATTGCAGACTTTAGGTTTTGGTGATGTTTTTTTTTCTCTTTTTTTTTCTGGTATCTCATATTAACAGTTTTACCTGATAGCCTTTGTAAAGCATATTAATTTTGTGTTCTAAAATCAACATATACAAATTTTTAAGACAAAGAAAAAATAAGGGACTATTCACCTCATTCTGTAATTGTCAGTAAATGTTGCTCACAGACATAATTGAATACATTATAAGACAGTAGAATTATATTTTATACCTTTGTGGAGATAACGTTAAAAATATTCTGTTGTGTAGGCCTATCCTTTGCTTTGATTCTTTTACTTCAATATGAATTTAATGATTGTGAATCAGACATTTGTTCAGGATGTCCTGTATTTTATCGTTGAACATTGACACATCTGCCATCACACACTCAAAGTGTCTCAAAGGAAAAATGTAGACTTTACATAAAAAACATTAACGTATACATCACTATTGGAAAAATAAAGTAATTAGCAAAACATTTATAGGCCAAGGCAGAGACTTAAACCAGTAGAGCTGTCTTAGTGTATTCAGTATTTGTAATTTTCCAAAATAAAAGCAGTTCCCACACCATTGTTGTTTATTTTATATCAAATTACAAACCAAATATTTCTATTTAGAACTGCTTATCAAATGTCAACACCATTCAATGTCAGAATATTACCTTTATTCATTTTCCCGAAAGCATAGCAACAGGTGATTGTACCTTAACAGCTACTACAGTTCAGTAACAGGTATATAATCAAGCAACCCTTAATCTAACTACACAAATATACACCACAATGTATAATTTTGGTCAAACTGCAAAGAAAAACAAACATAAAATGGTTCATTTAATCCATTATTAAAACAACAATGACATATATTTACATTTTACTTCAAACAAAAACATTGTACTGCAGAAACTCTAGTAATCATATTTCTAAAGTTTGAATCAATTTTAAAAAGATGAAAAAAGTTTTATAGTATTTCTAACAGATAAACAGTGTAAATATACATTAGTTTACATTAATAAAAGCCGTGAGCTGGTATGAAACAGTAGCTCTTAGATTTTAGACAAATAGTTCAAAGTGTTGCACCTTCTGCTGATTCAATAACATGGAAGTAATTTCCCACTAGTAGTAAAGATTCAAACCATCTAGAAAATCATTAACGCAAAACATTATTAGATATTTAATATGAAATAATAGCTGCATATTGTTCACTTATTTTTGATCCATACTTCAATATTCGAACAGGCATTGTAGCATGCTAGATGAGTAGTTTGAGATTATAGAATCAATAGTTCAACCTTTTTCTTTATGCCACATTATTGAAATAGGTCACATCAATTCTTGCTTTAAAAGTTATAAAGAAGCTTGTTATGCAAAAATGCTTCCTGTTTTCAATGTAATTAACTCTCCATTGGAACCATGTTACTTTGAGGATAACTAGGCGTTATCACTGAGGTGTAAAGGAACCAGAGCTTTAAACTGGGCTACTCTGTTTCATTTATTACTCTATTTTAACTGAATGAACTCTGCAGTGGTTCCTATTGAACGTAAAAGCCAAACCCCAGCATATAGAGGCTCATCGAAGTTGGCCTGAATTTCGTGGATGAGAATCATTTTAGACCCAAAGACGCTGTAGAAAGACAGAATTCCTGCCTTGGTATCAAGGTACACTCCCACTGTGGAGGAAACAGGAATTGATTCATTAATATACTCCAAACCATCAGTATGAAATGTATATCTATATGGCGAGCAACACAATGCCCAAGAGTTTTCATTCAGACCAAAAGTACTCTCATATGTGTCCCCTTCTCTTTCTATTGCATCATATGCTACTGCTATTTCAACGCCTCTCCCACTCCACTCCACCTCCCAGTAAATACGTCCAGTCAGACGTTGTTTACTGAGGACCTGCCACCTCCTAGTGAACCTATCTTCATGATCTAGATAATATTGGTTTTCATTGGTCATTGTTACTTTTCTGTTACCTTCAGATAATTCCAGATATTGGTGTGCGGTGTTTGGATTAAGAGTGATTTTCCGTGCATGCCTTAAGAACCAATCTCTGGTCTGTTGTTCTGATGATGATGGTGTACAATCTGCTATAGTAGCTGCTGGTTGGATGTTTTTTGATTGATCTATGACCTTTTGCTTTAGTTTATCTAAGTCATCTTTGACTTTTTCCCAGATCTCTGACACAGCTGCTGTCACATCCTCAAAGTATCTCAGAGAATGAATATTGATCCTGGATGGGAACGTTGAGTGTGCTGACAGTGAGGAGTAGTTCTGGAGAAACTGGATGTGATCCTCTGTTTTTAGGAGCTTCTCCAGAGCTCAGCATCTTTCCTCTTCCGCTCAGTGATCTCCTGCTCCAGCTTCTGCTCCTTTGACTCGACTCACTTCAGTTTCCTGCTGGGATCTGATCTGCTGCTTCACATCAGAGCTTCTTTTCTGCAGGAGACGGAGCAGATCAGTGAAGATCTTCTCACTGTCCTCCACCGCTGTATCAGCAGAGCCATTGATGGCCTCCACCTCCCGTTGAAGCAGCTTCACATCTTTCTCCTGGTCCTGGATTCTCTGCTGGATTTGTTGTCGTCTCTCCTGGAGCTCCTTCTGCTTCTCGTGTCCTGCTGCGTACCGGGACTGTTTGTATGCCTTTGCATGTCGCACCCTGGTGCAGAGAGACAGCCCACTGAGCGATCAGTACGACAGAAGATCTTCATCACCATCATGATGTGAGCAGATGTTCTCCTGAGGTTCAGCAGAGGCTCCGACAAGTTTATGTTTTTTAAAAGTAGGAGCACTGTAGTGAGGCTGCAGGTGATTCTCACAATAAGAAGCCAAACAGACCAGACAGGATTTAACAGCTTTTATCTTCCTCCCAGTGCAGACGTCACAGGCCACATCTTCAGGTCCAGCATAGCAGTGATCAGCTGCAGCAGCCTGGGGTCCAGTCTTCTTCAGATCCTCCACCAACTCTGCCAACATGGTGTTTTTCTTTAAAACAGGCCTCGGTGTGAACTTCTGTCTACACTGAGGGCAGCTGTAGATCCCTTTCTCTTTCTCTTCACCATCCCAAAAGTTTCCAATACAGTTCATGCAGTAGTTGTGTCCACAGGGGATAGTTACCGGGTCTCTCATCAGATCCAAACAGATCGGACAGGATAATTTCACAGAATCCATCTGATATCCTTGCTGAGCCCTTTTTCACACTGTGAACTGACACTGCATGATAGGTTTTGTTTCTTCTAAAGCAAACAAACATGAACTTCCAGCTATCTGAAAGGGGAGTAACTTAGTAAGGAAGTTACTTTTCTGGATATACTGGAAGGGTGAGATTCCATCTTCCTGGAAGAAATGCCCCTTCTTTATAAATAAGATTGATCTTATTAAAATAAGATCATAAGCACTCCTCTATCCGCGATTGTACCTGAGGTAGTCATGGAATCTGAACCGGTTTAGACTGCTTTTGATCCAGTTGAGAGTTAGTAAAATTATTGTCTTCATCTAAGCCTTCAACTGTATATGCGTTAGATCCAGTTCCAGGTAATTTAAGGAGGTATTCCCTTTGATCTCCTCCTCCATTTTAGATGTGATTAATCTATCTCTGTTACAGGGATATGTACCTAAAGCTTTTAAGGTTGCTGTAATTAAACCTCTGCTTAAGAAACCGCCCTGACCCAGATGACTAAGAGCTAATTATAGACCTATATCCAATCTTCCTTTCTCATCCAAAATTTTGAGAGAAAGTAGCTGCTGCCAAACAAGTTTGCGATCACTTACACCACCATAATGAACTTTTTGAAGAGTTTCAGTCTGGCTTTTAGAGCTCATCAGGCAAGCACTGAAAGCTCTTGTGAAAGTCACTAATGATATTCTCATGGCTCCCAGATAATGGACTTGTATCTGTGCTCGTCCTGTTGGATCTTAGTGCTGCATTTGATACAGTTGACCATAATGTTCTTTAGAAAGACTTGAATATTTTGTTGAAATTAAAGGAACAGCACTAGACTGGTTTAAATCTTATCTATCTGATCGAATTCAGTTTGTTCATGTTAATAATAGACCTCTCCACATGTCATTAAGTTACCTGTGGAGTACCACAGGGACAGTGTGCTAGGACCAATTTCTTTACTCTTATACATGCTCCCAATTGGTAGAGTTAGGACAGCATGGGATTAATTTCCACTGTTATGCTGATGATACCCAGCTATATCTGTCTGTAAATCCAGATGAAGCTAACCCATTACATAGATTACAGGCATGTCTTGAAGACATAAAAACCTGGATGACTCTTAACTTTCTGCTTCTGAATGCAGACAAAACAGAAGTTATCGTCTTTGGACCAGAGTCTCTGAAAAAGAAGCTGATTAGTCAGTCACTTCATTTGGATGGGATTAAACTGATTTCAGATAATAAAGTAAAAAATCTTGGTGTTATTTTTGATCAGGACCTGTCATTTAAATCCCATATCAAAGAGGTTTCTAGAATATCCTTCTTTCATCTGAGGAAAAATTGAGCAAAAATTAGAATTCTCCTGTCCAGGGGTGATGCTGAGAAACTAGTCCATGCATTTGTTACTTCAAGGCTGGACTATTGTAATTCTTTACTATCAGGAAGTCCACAAGCTGTAGTTAAAAGCCTTCAGCTGATCCAAAATGCTGCAGCCAGAGTTCTAATGAAAATTAAAAAGAGAGATCATATCTCGCCTATCCTGGCTTCTCTTCATTGGCTTCCTGTTAAATCAAGAATAGAATTTAAAATCCTCCTTCTTACATATAAAGCCTTAAATGGCCAAGCTCCATCTTATATCAGAGATCTGATTGTTCCTTATGTTCCTAACAGAGCACTTCGCTCTCAATCTGCAGGTTTACTAGTGGTTCCTAGAATTTCTAAAAGTAGAATGGGAGGCAGATCTTTTAGTTATCAGGCTCCTCTCCTGTGGAACCAACTACCAGTTTTAGTCCGTGAGGCAGACACCCTGTCTACTTTGAAGGCTAGGCTTAAAACTTTCCTTTTTGATAAAGCTTCTAGTTAGAGTGGCTCAGGTTATCCTGAGCTATCTCTATA
The DNA here is from genome assembly GCA_018398635.1 of Cyprinodon brontotheroides. Taxonomy (NCBI): domain Eukaryota; kingdom Metazoa; phylum Chordata; class Actinopteri; order Cyprinodontiformes; family Cyprinodontidae; genus Cyprinodon; species Cyprinodon brontotheroides. The sequence goes on along the minus strand of JAGKQL010000050.1, from coordinate 2,252,484 downwards.
GTTATGCTGCTATAGGCTTAGACTTCTGGAGGACATAGGGACCCCCATTTCATCATTCTGCTTCATTCTCTCTCTGTTCTCCTATTCTGCAGAATCTGTTAGTTCAATCTCTAACCTTCTGCTCTCTCTGCTTTTCCTCAGAGTAGCTTTGCCTCGTCTGTTCCTGTTTGGCTGTGACGTCATCCTGGAAAGAAACATCAGCTGTGCTGCTTCCATCAACACCCTTGTTTATAGATGTTGGAGATCGGCCTGTTTTCCAGTGTGGTCCTGTTTCTCTGACCGTGACTGAGTGGATGTGCTCTCTTCATCCTCTGACATGGGAGCTGGCTCGGGGCTCGTCTGCCTGGCTGTGTGTTTCCTGGACCGCCTTTTACAGCTGCTTTTTGTGTCTCTGCTTCTGTCTCCTTGAACCCCAGTCGGCCTCAGCAGATGGCCGCTCACACTGAGCCTGGTTCTGCTGGAGGTTTCTTCCTGTTAAAAGGGAGTTTTTCCTCTCCACCGTCGCTACAAGCATGCTTAGTGTGAGGGATTGTATTTGAGTCAATAGAGTCAATGCAATCAACTGGTTTTCCATAGACAGAAAACTTTGTATCAATTTGACTGTATGATCTGGTTGAACTGTATAAGTGCCTTGAGATGACATGTGTTGTGAATTTGGCGCTATATAAATAAACTGAATTGAATTGAATTGCTTCTTTTCTGATATATTTTAATTGGGTGCTACCTCGGTAGCTCTCTACAACACTGCCAGTGCTGACATGGGAAGGAGCATCAGACGGGCCAAAGATGCATACAAAAAAAAAACAATGGAGATATGATGAACCATAACCCTCAAGAGATGTGAAGGGGCATAAACAACCATCAGGCCATAAACAACAACAAAACCATATCCTACTTAACATCCCACAGTCAGCAATATGCTGGCAGAGAAGCTGCACAGCTTTCTTGCACAGTTTGGGGCTGGGATTCTTAGAGTCATATCTGTGACAAATTCATTCACATTCCTAAAAAACAAGCCACATAGAGCCTTGATGAACACTGATGCATAGCTCTGATGTCTGTGATTATGAAATGCTTTGAGCATTCAGTTCTGTCTTCCTTCGACAACAAACCAGGCCACATTACAAGCATCCTATCTCTTAACATGACTTGTCGGTAGTGTAACACATTGTTCTGTGTCTATATAGAAAAGGAGGTGTCCATCCCTGTTGCCGGAGAGTGAAAGTTCGCTGGGTGTACTGCAGGGGGAGCACGTGAGTTTTTGGTTGTATGTTGTAAGAGAAGAAGAAAATAAACCAGAAGCGGGGTTACTGCCAAACATTCCGGCCCATCTCCTGTCCTGTTTATTGCTTACAAGCTTCATACAGTAGTTACTGACCCAAAACGCTCAGTTACATTGGTGGCAGCGGTGGGATACTCTCTGCTTAACCCCCGTTGTTTTTTTGTTTTTGTTTTTTTCGTAGTGTATTTAGCCCGTGAGGGCTACGTGTCAGTCGGTTAGCATAGCATCTCCGATATAGTTGGCTAGCTAACCTCGTACGGTGTGGGAGAAAACAGCATTAAATGGACATGTGGTTTGCAGATGAGAACCCTTTTAAACCCGGCTCGAGCAGGCTTTGCAGATACTCACTGGGCGGGGATGTTAAGATTGACCTTCCCCCTCCTTTCACCGGGGACGGGAGCAAGAGTTTCCTCAGCTGAGTGAGACAGCTAGAGGTGGCCGTTGGTGCCACAGCCAGGGGCGGCGGCAACTGTGAGGATGAGCTGGTGAGGATTCTGCCTACTCGTCTTGGCAAGTCTGCGTTTCTGCTGTGGGACAGCCTCTTCGAGGCGATCAAGTCGGATTATACTATGATGAAGGAGAGACTTGGGGCAGCTTTTGGACAAAGCCAGGTGATGGACCGCTTCAGAGCCAGCTTCCCGGCCCGGGCGCATGCTGCTGGTGAAAGTCTGCAGGTGAACGCTGCTGACATGAGCCGGCTGGTCGAGGAGGCCTTTCCGGATTATGGTGAGGTTGCACAGAGGGAGAAGAAGTTTCGACGCTATCTGGCTGGTCTGGATCCGGCGTTAAAGGCCAAGTGTCCTGAGATAGGTGCCACGGACCTGGAGGAGGCATTGCATGTGGCTGAGCGCTGTGAGAACGCCACAGCTGCCCTACAGAGAGATTATGTGAGTGCTGCTGCCTACGGTGGTGAGAGTCCATCTGTCCAGTCCATGTCGGTTCTGGAGGGTCTCCAGAAAGCTGTTGAGAAGCTAACAGAGGACATTTACTTCATGAGAGTGGAAATTAGAGAACTTTATGAGGACAGTCAGAGGCTGAGGGCTTGGAATAGTGACTTGAGGGGAATAAGCATTTGCTTGCCCTCGGGGAAACGCTGCCACTGCATCTGTGGGGAGTGGGGCTGCCGGTCCAGGAGCTCTAGGGAGGAACAACGTGGTCGCTCCCCTGAGTCTTGGTAGTTCCCACGCCAGAGGGGTTTTCAGCCTCACAGCCCAGGGATGTCCTCCAACCCTAGGCCGACGGGAGGCAGGAGTCCTAGCCCGAGCTGGCGTGCCCGACAGGAGGATGAGCCCAGACGACGTGGCGTGCACTTCCTGCCTCGACAGCGGGACAAGGTTAACGACCGTCAGGGAAACGACAGTTAGCTGGTATTGAGGCCCAAATGGCAGCCTCTCCTATAGGGCGCCCCTTAAACCATGACTTCTCCAATATAATAGCTCTTATGAACTGTACTGACCACCCAACCTCCTTCGTTAGGGGTGTGTTCAAAGGCACCGAGGTCCCTATGTTAGTGGACTAAGGGGTGTCGGTTTCCCTGATCAGTGAGGACTTCCGTATGTCAGTCTCTTCCTTGCGACACAGGCCCATGAAAAGGAAATATATTAATTCTCGGGCAATTAACGGACAAATGTTAGATACACTCGGTACCTGTGAGATCACCTTCCGCCTAGGTCCAACCAGCTGGCACTTCCTGGCTCCGAACTGTGCATTGTTGGACATGGGGCGAGGTGTGTTACAACTATGGGAAGTTTCTGTGCCCCTGCTTCAGGGTGGTGAGTAAGTCTCTAGCTGTTGTAACGTGTCCGTTGCTGATGTCCGGACCATTCCCCCATTGAGTGAGGCTCTGGTCCCGGTGAATATTGTCACGCCTGCTGGGACTGGTCGGCCTGCTGCTGACTTTGTAAGATACCTCAAGCATAACATTCCGGATACAACAGGACTGGTGGTCACTCGTACAGTGAACAGTGGGAGAAACAGTGTGACCTGTTGAACACAAACATGGGCTACACTTGGGGAGTTTTACCCCGTCAAAGAGGAAGATATCTGCTTGCCACCTCATTATGCGGATGACCATCCAACTGTGCCGCCGGCCGCAGTGAGCCCTGTCTCCCTGGAGGAGTCTCCTGTTACGGCCGAGCAAAGGGCCAGGCTGGCTGACCTGCTTCAGAGGTTCACTGAGGTGTTCAATTTGGATGGCCGGAACACAGGCAAGTGCAAGCTGATCAAAGACCGAATCAGAATGGGGGACTCAACCCCTGTGAAGCAGCATGCTTATCGGGCATCACCCGAGAAACAAACGGAGATCGAACGTAAAGTGGCTGAACTGCTAGCCGACGCCGTTGTGGAGGAGAGTTGTAGCCCCTGGGCTTCTCCAGTGGTGCTGGTGAGAAAGAAAGGGGGGGGCAGTGGAGGTTCTGCATTGATTATCATTGTCTGAATGCAGTGACGATCAAAGACGCACACCCCCTCCCACGAGTGGATGACAGCCTGGACGTTTTAGCTGGTTCGGTCTGGTTCAACATTTGACTTTTCAAATGGCTACTGGTAGGTGGAAGTGGCTGAGGAGGATCGTGAGAAGACAGCTTTCATGACCGGCAAGGCCTGTATCAGTGGCGGGCCATGCCTATGGAACTGTCTAATTCACCAGCCACATTCCAACGCATGATGAAGGTCATCCTCAGGGGCCTGCCATGGCACATTTGTATGGTGTATTTGGCTGATATACTGATTTATAGCCGTACATTCACTGACCATCTCCTTCATTTGGATGAAGTCCTATCCAGGATCCAGAGAGCGGGTCTGAGGCTGAATCCGCAAAAATGCTGCTTTGCAAGGGACCATGTCGTTTTCCTGGGCCACATAGTCTCCAGAGATGGTCTCCGGCCCGACCCACAGAACACTGACAAGGTGAGGACGTGGCCAACTCCCCGCACCCCGTCGGAAGTCAGGGCCTTCGTGGGATATGCTCCTATTATCGGAGATTTGTGCATACTTTCTCCCAACATGCGGCAACATTGAATTGGTTGGCTGGGAAGAACATGCCCTTTGAGTGTCGGCTGAGTGTGAGGATGCATTCAGCTACCTCAAGCAAGTGCATACATCCTCTCCGTGGTGATGCTGCCCAACTTTGCACTCCCTTTCAAGGTGTACACCGACGTATCTAAAGACTCTGTTGGGTCAGTCCTGGCGCAGGATGAAGATGGCTGTGAGAAGGTGGTTGCTTATGTCAGCCAGGCTCTCACCCACACACAGAAGAGATGGTCCACCTTCAATAGAGAGTTATAGGCCGTGGTGTGGGCTGTGCGTGAGTTCAAACACTACGTGGGGCTGTCTGCATTCTCCATCATCACGGACCATCGCCCTCTGCTGGGCCTTAGGCGCATGGCTATTAATAATGATCCAACTGGACGTAGGAATAGGTGGTTGCTGGAGCTGGATCCATTTGATTGGGTCATGGTGCACAGGGACGGCGCACGCCACAAGAATGATGACGCTATGTCCTGCTGGCCCGTGTCCCCTGACCCTGTCCAGGAAAATGCTCCTGCAACTGGACTTGTTACTGTGGTCTCAGTGGAGATGTCTGACCACTCTTCAGCTGTGGATGTGGAAGCAGAGTCAGTTTTGGTCTATACCCTCTCTGATGGGGGAGCTGAATTGCAGGCGCTTGCAGCATGAGGACCCTGACATCAGTACAGTTCTGACATGGCTGGCGCAAGGCAGGGTGCGACGGCCTCATAAACTTCCCCAGGATTCATCTGCCAGCTCGAGGAAACTGTGGATTGAGTTTCACCATCTGTCTGAGGTTGAGGGGCTGCTCTGCCGCACAGTGTTCACTGACAACACGGGACAGAAGCAGATTCAGACTGCTGTCCCTGCATCCCTGCTGCCGGAACTCCTTCAACAGTTGCATGGGGGGCCAGCTGCTGCACACTTCTCCACAGAACGTGTGTGGGAAAAAGCCAGACAGTCCTGCTACTGGCCCTTCATGTTGAGGAACATAAGGCATTGGTGTGAACAATGTTAGGATGTCAGACTCGCAGGAGCCTGATCCCAGGGTTTAAGGCCCCTATGGGAGGGGCCCAAGTATGTCGTCCTTTGCAGCGCGTAGCCGCAGATATCCTGGAGCTGCCCAAAACATCCCAGGGGAACAGGTATATTTTAGTGGTAGAGTGACTTTGATCGATCAACTGGCCAAGCAGTTACTTTCTCATGCAGTGAGTGGGACACGTATGTGAAGCATGTCGCTTTTGCCTATAATACCTCTAAGCATGCCAGCACTCAGTTTACCCCATTTTTCCTCATGCATGGACTTGAGGCACGAGTTCCTGCGGATGTGCTAGTGCCTGCTAATGCTCCTGCATCCTGGGGTACTCAATCTCTGATGGGCAATGCCTCCGTCATTGCGGAGCGACTGGAGTCAGCATTCAGCACAGCCAGGCTTAACTCGCCTGAAGCTCAGGAAAGACAGAAACTGTACTATGACCAGGGTAGCTGCCACCGCGGTCTCGCAGGGGGCGATTGGTGCGACCTCTGTCCCATTTGCAGGACTTTGTTAGGTTTTGAAGTTTTAGTGGGGTTTTTTTGTGTGAGGACTTACTTGAGGAAAAATAAGCTGTCTGTTTCAGGCTGTTTCTTCCATGTTTGTAATTAGAAGGTGTACCCGACTGTTTGGAAAAGGTTTAATTTTTTATTTTTTATTTTTTTGTTATTTTGTTACCACTCTCTAGAAGGGTTACATTGCAGGTGCTTTTCAGGTGAAACGGGGACGTTTGTTGTTGGGGGGACGTGTGTAACAGACTATTCTGTGTCTGTATAGAAAAGGAGGTGTGTCCATCCCTGTTGCCAGAGAGCGAAAGTTCACTTGGTGTACGGCAGGGGGAGCACGTGAGTTTTTGGTTGTGTGTTGTAAGAGAAGAAGAAAATAAACCTGAAACGAGGTTACCGCTGAACACTCCGGCCTGTCTCCTGTCCCGTTTATTGCTTACAAGTGTTAAATGTGGAAGTTAGGTCCCCCTATATTTATTTAATGTAACCCACTCTCTTTTGAACCAGTGAATGATTAAAAATCCATGTAATCCACATTAGAGTATCATCAGTGATCAGTGTTTCATTTATATTCACTTTGCTACAGTTTGACAAACTTAGCTTGTGTGGTTTAACATTTTCAAATATAAGCCCTAGAATCAGTCACTCTAAATGCAGTATACAATACCATTCTAGTGTAGTAATTGGTACATGTCTTTAAGTTAAAACGGCTTCTAGACTCCTGGTCCCTAATTCTGCTATGATGGGCCCTGCTTGCTCTCTGTGTCTTTCTTTTCTTCTCCTGTCTCTAAGTGAACGGCTGTTCTTTTGGACCGTAATGTTGGGCGGTGGTGGGGGTTTACAGCACACACATGTACTAATCGATCTTCTTACCTTTAAAATTTTATTTTCAAGACATCGTAAATTGTAAATATATCAATCAATATATTTCATATATTTTAAGCTTTCCTTTCCAAGCTTTACCTCCAAAAATTACAGAAACATTGACAGCATTTGCATAACAACAGGAACGAAAGATAACCAGAACCAAACACTTTCTAATAGAAATTATCTAGACCAGATCATATTTCTTGATAATCTGTTTATACTGACAAACATTTTATACCCCAGACAGACATTGAATAAACAGCATACAACAGACAGACAGACACAGAATATAAAGACAGACACATGTCGGCTTCTAACATAGTGTTGTTTATGATAATACAGTTCAGAATTTTTACACGAGCTTGTGACAACCTATTTTTTAGTGTATCCAATTAAAAACCAAATAAAATAGCATTTGGAGGGGGCCCCTCTAAGTCTCAAAATACTCAATTTTCTCTCATTTTTTCAATCCATTCATCAAATTTTCTAATTTGGTGTTTGGCATCTTTCAATGGGAAACTCGTCATGATCATATTCCTTCCCTTCTCCAGACTCGCTTTTACCGATGTATTTCTGAATTCATCTTCTAGTCCACCTGCATCCATCATTCACACCTTTTGTTCCAACTGTGTATAAAATTAGACCTTGTCGTCTAACATGAGATCCCTTGGTGCTTTAGACTATCTTCCTATAAGCTACAGTGAGCCGCCTTCCGTTAAGGAAGTGTGTCCGTCAAAGAAATGTGTCCATCAAGGAAATGCGTCCATCAAGGAAAATGTGTCTGTCAAGGAAAATGGAACCTCTCATTCACTCAAAGAGGTATATGTAAACATATACACTGGCCAGTCGCTCACCCACAATTTTTAGATTAGACAAACACGTTGCCTAACCGGGATAGGTCTCTCCTCTTTTAAACAGATTATTTTATCGTCTCTCTTTTTTCCTTTTACAAGAAAAGAAAAAGAAAAACAACCCCTAGAATCCATTTCAACACGTATCCCCTCCGCAGCCTCGCTCTCAAACCAATGTCGCTGCCACTGTAGACGATACCGCTTCTTTTGTAATGTCCTTAAGGGACGGTACGGGAAAAGCGCAACCCAATATCGATTGCCTCTTCAGTCTTGGTTTTTCGTAGAATCCTTAAGGGAAGTATACCGGAAAAACTCTAACCGTATGTTGACTGGTACGTCTGTTTTCAGAAATGCATCTTTCATGTCTGCAGGCAGACCAGGGATAAAATCACTGTCCCTTTTGTATGCAGAAGGGTTGGGCTTTAAACCAACTTATCCTAGTGGACAGTATAATTTTTGAAGGCGCAGGGCCTTCAATCGGATTTGCAACCGCTACCCACAGCAGAATGCACGACTTACTTTTTTAATTCTTTTAATTCTTTTTCTTATTTTCTGGTGTACACGTAAACGAAAAAAAAACACAAAAATAAAATCACTATGAGCAATTTCTCTATCCTCAGATGTATAAAAAGCTTCACGTCACTTCAGAAATCACAACACAGCCAAAATGTTTTAACATTAAAAACACTGGAGATATTTTGTAATAAGGAATATCCTCACCTTCTAGTTCTTGTGGCCACAGGCTTGTGGAGTTTTTTCCGTCGGTGGCTCTGTTGTTTTGCTTCCAGGTCACGGGTGGAAACACCAATTTGTTAAATGAGGAATTTAGGCCCCCCTGAAGGCGGCTGCGCCTCGAGGAACTTCCTCCGGTTCTTTTCCCGGGAGCAAGTTACTTACTTCTCTTAACTCAAACTGGGTAAAACCATATAAAAAAGGACTATAAAAACAGGAGTAAAAAGGTAAAAGAGTTTATTCCAGATCAGGTCAATACAGGACAGAGAAAATGCTTGGAGCTTGCACAGCTGTGGGCTCAAAAAACATGCCAGCGAGTGTCCGGCAAAGATTGAGCCCCGAACAAGGTAAGCTTCTCCTTCTTATTCCTCATGAGCCTATGTGGTGGATCAGGTGGATGCTTTGCTGTCCGTATCAGAAACTGACATGCCATCCATGCCCAAGGATTACAGATCAGTCCGACTCCACGATGTGCCCATATCCTGTGTGTCTTTAAAAGACAAGAAGGCTGTTCTATTTAGATTACTTCTGTACACACAATGACATCCACAATGTGAAGGAGGGCCTTCTACTCTCTCTAATCTGGCTAATAAAGTAACAATGCATATGATGTATAAAAGAATAAACCTAACCCAAGCTTCATAGTTACAGACCCAAAACGGTCGGTTACAGTAGTGTTTGGCTCCCATCTAGTGTTCATTTGGTGGTACTGCAGTTGACATGGACCATCAGGAATATCAAAGCAGATTACAAGTATAAAAGTAGAAGACTTTTGGGATCTTTTGAAAATCAAGAATCAAATAGGGCCTGCTCCATTGCAGACTTTAGGTTTTGGTGAGTCTTTTTTTTTTTTTTTTTTTCCTAGTATCTCATATTAACAGTTTTACCTGATAGCCTTTGTAAAGCATATTCATTTTGTGTTCTAAAATCAACATATAAAACTTTTTAAGACAAAGAAAAAATAAAAACTATTCACCTCATTCTTAATTGTCAGTAAATGTTGCTCACAGACATAATTGAATAGATTATAAGACAGTAGAATTATATTTTATACCTTTGCTGAGATTCAATATGAATTTAATGATTGTTTTAAGAAGTTGTTTGGTTCTGATGGTGGTGGTGGAAAAAAAATTAACGTACATCACTACTGGAAAAATAAAGTAATTAACAAAACATTTATAGGCCAAGGCGGAGACTTAAACCAGTAGAGCTGTCTTAGTGTATTCAGTATTTGTAAATTTCCAAAATAAAAGCTCAGTTCCGACACCATTTGTTGTTTATTTTATATCAAATCACAAACCAAATATTTCTATTTAGAACTGCTTATCAAATGTCGACACCATTCATTGTCCGGATATTACCTTTATTCATTTTCCAGAAAACAAAGCAACAGGTGATTGTACCCTAACAGCTACTACAGTTCAGTAACAGGTATATAATCAATCAACCCTTAATCTAACTACACAAATATACACCACAATGTATAATTTTGGTCAAACTGCAAAGAAAAACAAACATAAAATGGTTCATTTAATCCATTATTAAATCAACAATCACATATATTTTCATTTTAGTTCAAACAAAAACATTGTACTGCAGAAACTCTAGTAATCATATTTCTAAAGTTTGAATCAATTTCAAAAAGATGAAATAAGTTTTATAGTATTTCTAAAAGATAAAGAGTGTAAATATACATTAGTTTACATTAATAAAAGCCATGTTACTCTGAGGATAACTAGGCGTTATCACTGAAGTGTAAATGAACCAGAGCTTTAAACTGGGCTACTCTGTTTCATTTATTACTCTATTTTAACTGAATGAACTCTGCAGTGGTTCCTATTGAGCGTGAAAGCCAAACCCCAGCATATAGAGGTGCATCGAATGTGGTCTGAACTTCGTGGATGAGAATCATTTTAGACCCAAAGACGCTGTAGAAAGACAGGATTCCTGCTTTGGTATCAAGGTACACTCCCACTGTGGAGGAAACAGGAACTGATTCATCAATATCCTCCTCCCAACCATCACTTGAAAATGTATATTTTTTTGACTTGCAACCCAATGCCCAAGAGTTCTCATTCGAACCAAAAGTAGCCTCATCTGTGTCTCCTTCTCTTTCTATCTCATCATATGCAACTGCTATTTCAACGCCTCTCCCACTCCACTCCACCTCCCAGTAAATACGTCCACTCAGACGTTGTTTACTGAGGACCTGCCACCTCCTAGTGAATCTATCGTCATGATCTGGATAATACTGGTTTTCATTGGTCATTGTTACTTTTCTGTTGCCTTCAGATAATTCCAGATATTGGTGTGCGGTGTTTGGATTGAGAGTGATTTTCCGTGCATGCCTTAAGAACCCATCTCTGGTCTGTTGTTCTGACGAGGACGGCATACAATCTGCTACAGCGGCTGTTGTTAGCATGTTCTTTAGTTGATCTTGGAGCTTGCCATTTAGTTTATCTAGTTCATCTCTGATTTTAGTCTGGTCTATAATCCTGCATGGGTCTGGTTTTGACAGTAAAACATCCACTTTAGTGATTGCCACTGAGATGTTTGTCCATGTGTCTCTCAGGATGTCCTGCAGTTTCTCTATGACCTCTGACACAGCTGCTGTCACATCCTCAAAGTATCTCAGAGGACGAA